>WOXC01005047.1:182500-539331 GCA_011680675.1 Gymnobelideus leadbeateri | reverse complement strand
CAAGAGGAGATGGGGAGAGAGAGGGTAGGGCAAACTATCTCATGTAGAAGAAGGAAGGGGAAGTGGTTGCAAGGGAGGGGAAGAATAGGAAGGCAAAAAGGCAAAACCACATTCTCATTGAATTTGGTTCTGGGAGAGAATGACATACATACTAAATGGGATATCTCAACCTACAGCAGAATAGGGGGAAGGGGAAGGAGAGGAGGGATGATAGATGGGAGGGCATCCTTGGGGGGAGGTGAGGTTGGAAGTACCCACTATAGAAGAGGGACAGGATCAAGTAGAGAATGGACCAGGTGGGGGGTGGGATGGGTGGGAGAGAATTATAAGCAGCCTTGTACAATATATCTACTATGGTAATGTTTTGCATAGCTAGACATGTACAACATATACTGAATTACTTATCTTCCCAGAGGGAATGGGTGACAAGGGAGGAAGGCAATGGATCTGAAATTCAAGGTCTTAAGATTAAATGTTTCAAATATATATAAATACTATTATTAATACTCTTTTGCTTGTAATTGGGAGATGAGATGTGCAGGCATTGGGACACAAAGATTCACCTCCCTCTAATGGAAAAGTCGAAGGGGGCATTGGAGAAGATTTGGGAGAGAGCAGATTTGAGGAAGCAATATCTTGTGGGACTACTATTCTGGGAGGGTGGGTAGGGGAAAAACATGGGGGGAAAAATAATTGTAACTCAAAATCTGGTGGAAATGAATGATGTAAAACAGGAGTTAATAAAGCATTTGTTTAAAAAAATAAAATTAAATTAAAAAGAAATAATAAAAACATATAAAAAAGAAAAAATTTTTAAAAAGAGGACATCATTCTACAAGTGAGGAAACTAAGGCCTAGAGAAGGGAAGCGACATGACCAAGGTCATATTACAGGATCATATATTTTGAACTAGAAAGGGGCTTTAAAGACCATCTGGGTTACTCCCCTCACGTTACAGATAAGGAAATTGAGACTCAAGTTACATTAAATCAGTTGCCCACGATCACACAGAGGTAGTGGTCATTAAAAGCAGAATTTGAAGTCATATCCTATGACTCTAGGACCAGTGGTCTTTCCAGTGAACCACACTGCCTCCCTGAAGTCACTTAACCCTTCAATTTGCCCAGATATCTTTCTAAATTGCAAAAGAGGTGTAATCTGCACTAGTAGAGAGAGTTTCCTCACTGGGAATTCCCTATACCAATGAAATAACATTTATTTTATAAATAAATATTTATTTATTATTATTGGTTTTCTATTTTGTGCCACTGTGGTTTTCTTTGGATATCCATTTTCAACTTGGCTAAACACATGAGACCCTTAGAAGAAGAAGCCCCATTTACCCCTGGGAAAAGTGTCAGATAAGCAGAAATTTTCAAAACTTGATTTATTCCCTGTCATCTATGGAAGATCTTAGTAGAGTCACAGTGAGAAAAGCGAAATCCAGCATTGCATTGTTCCCAATATACCAAGCAACCACTAACTAAGATGTGGTTCTTTGTACACATACACATGGTTACTAGCCCATCAACAGGACTTTTGCTTTGAGTCATTTTCCCAAGGATAGGAATTGGTTTATACCAACATGAACTTTTTTTTTTTTTTGCCTTTTAGAGGGCAGTTGGGGTTAAGTAACTTGCCCAATAGGAATTGGTTTATGCTGAGAAATCTACTTGTTATTGTTAGGTTCCTGTTGCTACTGAGGCACATCTTTAGGAAGTGGCTGGTTAGGGTGAGGGTTTCAGTCTGTGGTGTTACCAGAAGAGAATCTCTACTTAAGGCCATGAATCAGACTAATCAGAAATTGAATCTAATGACTTGATTTCTTTAATATTATCTTTTTTATTTTGTTGCTTTTTGGAAGGCAATTGGGGTTAAGTGACTTGCCCAAGGTCACACGGCTAGTTTGTGTGTGTGTGTGTGTGTGTGTGTGTGTGTGTGTGTGTGTGTGTGTGTGTGTGTTAAGCGTCTGAGGCCAAATTTGAACTCAGGTCCTCCTGAGTCCAGGGCTGGTGCTCTATTGACTGTACCATCTAGCTGCCCCTTTCTTTAATATTATCCTCTAAGCAAGTAACCTAGCCAACCCGAACCAAACCAACCACCTTGATGGAGATAAGTGAACTTCCACCATCACCTTCCATAAACAAAATAGTCTATGCCTCTTTAAAAGAACATTTTTGAACATCTGACATGCATCTCACTGTATGAGCCTGTATAATCCATTCAGTTCCATCTAAGAGTTTGACCAAATTCTGTTCACTACTAGATAAGTGACCATTACCATCTGAAAATTTGGAATGTTTCTCTAAATGTTGCTAGAAATGTCCAATGCTAATTGGTGTTCATTTCCCATGCTTCGCAGCAGAACTACAAGCTTCCCTTCTGTTTCCTACCCCAGTTTATTTCAGGGTGACATTTTACCTTCCTCCAATATAAATTAGAGCATAATTTTTAATCTTTGTGCTTAGATTGCCTTGGCATCCTTGAATTCTGTGTAGATGCCTGGACCACTCTGGAGAAAGAAAGCATAAAATGTATTTGTACAAATCAGAACTACAAACCTTTACATGAATCATCCTCAATTGGCTGTTTGAAAGCTGTTATGTCACTGAAAGTGCAAAGAAATAAAACCACTTTATCCTGTTCGTTTCGAATTGGAGCAATTTTCACAAAGAACCACACAGGTGTCCCTGAAAAGAATATCAAAAGGGTGGTCAGTGATTTGCATTTTCATTCAAGGCTCTACAGAGGCAAAGGGTTTGGGGAATGAATAGGTGCAGATATTAATTTATGAGGGAAAAAAAGGCATCTGACTCCTTCAGGTGCTAGGCAATTGCATCATTAATTGCTTTCTTCACAGATTTAAAATATTCACCTTAACATCTCAGATGGGGATTTACTTTAGACAAGTTCAAATAATTTTACAAAAATTGGTCTCACTTACCTTTATATAATATCTGAGATTAGTAGGTAGCAAATTAGTTTATCCCAGATAGAGAAACTGAGTCACAGGAAACCCAAGACTTCCCCCATCCCACCATGTGATCAGATGTAATTGCTAAGAAAAGAATGAGCATTTTTTACCCCCACTAATGGAGCACATACCCTCAGTTTCAAATCAAGTACCTCTTTAAAGGGCTCTGAAGGAAACTTAAGGTTTTGAAACCCACAAATTTGATACATACACTGAACATATGTAAGTCACTCTCCACAAAGTGACATAGTAGGACCTACATGTCAGGAGGTTGGAGGAAGGGAAGAGGAAAAGAAATACAAGAGACAGAAAAGTATTAGGGTATGGAGAGAAGAGGTAGGGGAAAGGATAGCCATAATGATTCTAAGAAGGAAAAAGATTCCGAGGGTTTAGGGGCCCTATGATTCTAGCCACAGAAGTACCTGGAAGGAATCAGGAAAGAATATACTGGGGAAACTTCCACTCTCATTTACCTTGCTACTGAGACTAAATGGTAAGGCTATAGGCTTCAAGCACCAGCTACCATGGGTAATCAAAACAGGGCTCCAGATAGACCTCCCTTTACTGACTCCTCAAAGTGGAACCAACCCCTTGCCAATCAACATCCCAAAACCTGACTCAATTCATTTTCTATTTTTAAGAAACATTTTTAAACATTCAAAATATTTTAAAAGTTTTATTACTTTAGTATTTATATATATATATATATAATACATTACTTGTTATTACAGATTATTTCTTCTGAGTTCACCATTTTGATTATGCTGTGTTGTATTTTGTGCACAAAATCATGATATCCATTTTAAAGAAAAAAAAACTGAGTTACAGAACAATGGTAGGGCTTGCCCAAGTGGGTTGGTCATTGTGGCAGAACTCCTGATAAGGGAACCAGCCTTCTAGCTATCACATTCTGACTCTCCCTAACATTCACCATTCACAAGTAGATGCCACCCCAAAAGCTAAACAGGTGCCACCAGTTTCAAAAAGTCAGTACACAAGCACTCACATACTTTTAACTTAGGGTTATTTTGTCTTATAATTTGCTAAATTGAAAGAGTGATTAGATACAGATTCACAGAGGGCACAAAGAAGAGTTCTAATCTCTATCTCGAACATGAAATAATGGAAATATGCTGTCCCTACTATAGATGGAAGGCAATTCAGACCCATAGGCCAATAAGACCTCTCTCTGTGTTCAGGAAAACTCTTTAAAACTTAAAAAAATTCCCCCAGTAACAAGAATAAGGTAAATTAATGCACACACCCCCATATCTGCCTTGTTAGCAAGGTGGGTATTTGTGAGAAGTTTGGCTGGAACTAGCTATGTGGTACGGGCAAAACTAGAATATGTGAGAATCCAACTGGTGAGCTTGGCCTCAATAACATGTTCTAAGCATCTATTTTTAAACCAGCCAGGTCTGGTATTAGGCATAAAATTGAGCCTGGGAAAAGGTGGGGGAGAGACCCAAACTTATCCCCAAATAGAATACAGCTGCCTCCCCCAGGATGACACATACATGGTGCACAGATCATCTGTCACTAGAAAGAATAATTAGCAGCTTTGTGAATTAGGGTTCCATTTACATTGTTATCACCAAGATTAATTATCTGTTGGCTGAAATAAGACTTCATGTCTTGATTGCAGGTGTTTTTATAGGATATAGAACTCACACAGCTGTTCTCCCAAATCTCACCCCTACATAATTCCTCCCTTAATTTCCCCCCAATGTAATTGTGCACATAACCTTGCCCCAGTCCCAGCAAACTCCCTATTTCTCTAACATATCATATCACATGTGATACAAATAGCTTATTCATCAGTCACTGTATCTGTCTGATGTTTCTATCTTGCCATCTTTATAATAACATAATAATAACTGACACCTACACATCACTTGAAGGCTGATACAATGTCTTTGCAATGAACAGACAGGGTAGTGTAGTAGATAGTATGCTAGAAGTGGAGTCAGGAAGATCTAGGCTTGAATCTTGCTTCACACACTTGCTAGGTGTGTCAGCAAGTCACTCAACCTCTCTGGGACTCAATCTGTTCATCTGTAAAATGAGATGAACTGACTCAAGGACTCAAAATTTATGATCCTATGACCCCAGAAAGTAAGTATTGCAAATGTTATCCTCATTTTATATATTTGATTTGATTCTATTCACCAATAATTTATTAAGAACCTTTTAGATGCAAGGCATTGGGCTACAAAGGCCCTCCAAAAAATATTGGTTTTTTTTTCATCAAGAAACTTTCATTCTGAGTAAGAGGAAACTGAGATACAAGGAAGGTAAATGGTTTGCCTGTGGTCACTAACCCCAGGTCTCCCACTCCAAGTCCAATACACTAAGCTGTGGCTATATATATATATATATATATATATATATATATATATATATATATATATATATATATATATATATATATATATGTATATATATATATATGTATATATATATATATATATATATGTCACATATCCCTGTTGATAGATTTAAAGTTTTCATAGGATACTGGCCAGATAGAAATAGTTCTTTCTTACAGTGCTCTAGACAGAGCCACCTACAATTAAGTGCCTAATAAAGGCATCTTCCTGGTGATCATAATGGTAAAGTTATGCTTCTACTACAGTGCCATATGCCTTGGGGTTTAAATAAATATTAAAGTGCATCAAACTAAGGCCACACACTTGGGCAACAGGAACCCTGCCTAGATTCAATTTCTTTCTTAAAGACAAAAGGAAAATTAACATTAGAATGCAGAAAAAGCTATTCAGAGATCATCAAAAGCTGATTGAAACCAAATGGAGTGGAGATATAAAGAATAAAAGCAGCTCCATCCTTTGTCATACACCCTGCTGGGCCTGTGTATCAAAGGAGGTTTCACAGGGTAGACAGATCTTGTATGCTGTATGTACTTTAGTACCTAAAGACAGCAGAGTGGTGAAGGGACTGGGTCCTAGATTGATAAAGTGGTCACTCCAGCAGACAAAAGCCTACAAACATCCAGCTGCATAGGAAGACTTAGATCTTAGAAGTTCAGAAATCCCTGAAGGTTCACCAAGTCAGGTGTAATGGGGGTCTGGGACATGCACAGAGATTTCTTTCTCTGTGTGGAGAAACTGAGGAACTGCCTTCTGGAGAATCATGATGACCTGTAACAGACATGCCTTGGAGACTCTTTAGAGCATGAGCAGACATTGTATAATTGGTTCCAATTTGCTAACCACGTGGTTAGGAGTAGCTTTTTTGGATTGGCTGAATAGCCAGAAGTGAGGCTGTCTTCAAAAAGGTCTGAGTAAATATCAGTCAGCACTTTCCCTCCTTCTCTTTTCCTCAGTGATATTGGAGATTCTCAGTATCTCTTTTGTTCATGATGTCCAGTAAGAGACAATGCTGTAAGAGAATGTCTCACTTTTTAGGCACATAGTAAATACTTGATAAATACTTTTTCATTTTTGGGTTCTACCTATTTCACTTTGTATCAGTCCAAACAAATCCTACCATGTTTCTCTGAATTCCTTTTACATGTTATTTCTTACTGCATAACATTATTCCTTTACATTTATATACCACAAGGTTTGTGGGGTTTTTTTTTTAACCATTCCCACTTTGTTTCCAGTTCCTTGCTACTACAAATAGCTATTGATGTTCAGTTATTTCAGTTGTGTTCAACTCTCTGTGAATCCATTTGGGGTTTCCTTGGCAAAGATACTGGAATGGCTTGTCATTTTCTTCTCCAGCTCATTTTACAGATGAGGAAAAGGAGGCAAACAGGGTTAAGTGATTTACCCAGGATCACATCACTAATAAGTGTCTCAGGTCAGATTTGAACTCAGGAAGATACATCTTCCTGACTCCAGACCCAGCACTCTATCCACTTTGTCTAATAACAAATAATAATAAGTAATATAAATATAGATAAATAATATAAATAATTAAAAATGAGATATTCTCTTACAGCATTGTCTCTAACTGGACATAATGAACAAATAAGTCACTAAGGACCTCCAAAAGCATTGTGGCAAAGAGAATGAGGTGAGGAGCCGGTTGCCATGAATATTTTGGCATATTAATATATGCCAAATGGGACCTTTGTTCCCATCTCTGACTTCTTTAGCATACTTGTCCAGTTGTGGAATTGCTGAATCAAAGAAGATAGATGTATTTCTTGCATAATTCTAAACTTGTGCAGAAAGGCTCCACCAACAGTAAATTAGTGGGCTTTTCTTTGTATAACCCTTCTATAGGTCTCCATTTTTGTCATGTTTGCCAATTTCTATTTTGTAAGGTGAAACCTCAGAGTTGTTTTAATCTGCATTTCTTTACTTCTAGTGGTTTGAAGTATATTTCCACTCAGTTATTTATGGTTTGCAATTTTTCTTCTGAAAAATTTTTCCAATCTTTTGACCACTTATCCACTGAGGAGAGAATATTTATTCAAAAAACATTTGATAAGTACCTAATGTACATAAAGCACTCTACTAAACTAGAGCAACTAATAAAATCAGTTAATATAGCGCTCACACTCAGGGAAGTGGTTGTTCAGTTTTTCTGGTAAAATCTCTCAAATAATCCTCCTTTTCTCCTTTGATAGGCCACCATCCTTGTGCAGGGTCTCATCTTCTCATGCCTGGCCTATTGCAATGGTCTGCTGTTTAGTCTACCCGCCACAAGTCTTCCTCCGCTCCAGTCCATCCTCCATTTAGTCACCAAAGTGATTTTTCTAAAGCAAAGACCAGGCAAATGTCAAAACCTACCCCCTCCTTCCCACACACACTCAATAAATTCTAGTGGCTTCATATCAGCTCCAGATTCAAATACAAAGTACTCTGCTTGGCATTCAAAGCCCTTCATAACCTAGCCTCCTCCTACCTTTGCAGTCATATTATACCTTACACCTCTACCCCCACCCCCACATATTCATTAACCCAATGACAATGGCCTCTTTGTTGTTACTGGCATAAGACACTTCATTTCTTGACTCCTGGCATTTTCTCTGTTACCCACATCTAGGAACCTCTTCATCTTCATCTCTCCCTCCTGGCTTTCCAGACTTTCTTCAATCCCCTTCTACAAGAGGCCTTTCCCAATCCCTCTTAATTCTAGTCCCTTCCTTCAGCTGATTATTTCCTATTTATCCTATGCATAGCTTGTTTATACTCAATTGTTTGCATGTCATCTCCTTCATTAGATTGTGATTGCCATGAGAGTTGTGACTATTTTTTGCCTTTCTGATAACCCCAGCACTTAGCACAGTGCCTGACACATAGTAGGAGCTTAATAAAATGCTTATTGACTGACTGGTAGATAAATATAGAGCTAGAAAGGGCCTTAGAGGTTTTTTAGAGACTAACCCCTTCATTTTAGAAATGAAAATACTGAAGTCCAGAACATTAAATAACTTCTTTTAGGCAAAACAATTGATGAGCATTTTTAAATGCTTTAAATTTTTAAATCCCAACAGGGGGTTAGGATTCAAGCCCAGATCCTTTGACTCCAACTCTAGTTTTCATTCCACTATACCATGCCTCCCATCACAAATACTAACAGAGATAACTCTAATATACTAACACTACTCTAATATACTAACACTAAAGTATCATGTGAAGTGGAAAGAGGGGGAAGGAAAGAAGAGAAATAAATAAAGACTTCATTTAGGAGGTAAAGAAGGATGGATTTTTGCCCACCATATTTTTATTTAGATAGATTGTATGTTTGTATGTATATTTATATACGTGTGTATACACATATGTATGTATGTATATGCATACAGAAACATGAAGAAGAAAATAATTGCTTATAATACAATTTAGACAAGAAAGAAAGCAATGTGGGGGGTTTTTTAATGCAGGTTCAGTAACACTTCACTACCCCATTTTCTGGCTTTATTCATAGCTGACATTAAATCATAACCAGTTTCTTCCTATCACCCAGCTTCCTCCATGCTGATTCTTCCCCACTGCTCAGCAAATATACATTCATAGGAAAATTTTATTGTAAATATTTCCCTGAGTAAAAATCAGGAAGAAAATTTTGCCATAAAATCATATCTAATTTTCTAAAACATGGCTCCTGAATTATCTGTTGCTTTAGAATATCTGGTCTCCAGCTCCTTCCAGTGGCACAGTAATTTGGGAGATGAATATACAAGCTTAGGTTTTGAGATCTTAGAGAAAACCCAAAGCTTTGGCTACATAAATGGTTCAGCTAAGTTTAACTCCAGTTCAGAATTATTAGCTAGTGGAATTTAGCAGCTACCTGAAAGTTTTAAATCAACTCCTAATTTACAAGCCAGTTCCCAGCATGCCCTGACACTGTTCTACATTAAAATCTGCTATAACTCTCATAAAAAATAGAGAGGACTAGTCTGTGCATACATAACTGTCTTTTATGTCCCACCTCAAAAAATCAGAAAAAGAAGGAATTCATTTTTAAAAATAAAAAAGCAAGCAGGAAAAAATTTCAGTGGTTCATTTTTATATTAAACCATAACCTAAATGAATAAGCCTAACCTTAAATGAATAATAAATGAGATATTGGGGTGGCTAGGTGGCTCAGTGAATAGAGCACCAGCCCTGGAGTCAGGAGGACCTGAGTTCAAATCCAGCTTCAGACACTTAACACAAACAAAAAAACTAGTCCTGTGACTTTAGGCAAGTCACTTAACCCCAATTGCCCTCCAAAAAGAAAAAGCAATAAATAAATAAATGAATGAGATAAGAAAAACTCAGCATCCAATGCCTAATGCCATGCTGACTTTATTAGAACCTCAATAAGCTTATCAGCCTCTCATCAGCATGAGGCAACAAAATGGCATTGCAGCTTAGAAAGTGCCTTTCTTTACTTGACCTCTTCTGTCCTAGCTCTCTCTCCACAACCCACAAAAACAAAACAAAACAACCTTCTCCAGAGATCAAACATTTTTAACCTCAAAAACAGACCACTGACCAAGTGTGACTGGGTTGCCAAAAGCTCCAAAGCAGGAAGAAAGATGAACATAAGCTGCTCTGTGGATTCAAACCGATTGAAGAGTGAAGGATTGTAAAAGATAAGGAGGTCAAGGAATAAAGAGTACAGAATATCTCGAGGCTGGAAAGAACCTCAAAAACTATCTAGCCCAACCCACACCTACCCAGGAATCTCAGTCTCAGACAATAACTAGTTGTGTGACCCCAGGGCAAGGCCCCCGTTCAGGTCTAATTTCTTCATCTGAAAAGTAGAGATAATAATAAGTACCTAAATTCAGGTTGTTGTAAAGGGCAAGTGAGAAGATATATGAAAAGGGGCTTTACAAACATTAAAGTGCAATATGTGCCATCTATTATTATTATCATTGTTCTACAACAGAACAAACCAGAGATCTTCTAACATTCAGTGAAAGGCAGTTCACTAGCCTATGAAGTGTACCATGCTAATCAATCAATCAATAAACATTTATTAAACACCTATTATGTACCAGTCACTGTGCTAATCAATGGGTATACAAAAAGAGGCAAAAGACAGTCCCTGCCCTCAAATAGCTTACAATCTAATGGGGAAAACAACAAACAAATATAAAGAAAGAAAGCTATATGCAGGATAAATAAGATAAATTAACCAAGGGAAAGCATTTTGGGATAACTGTTTCTTAGGAAATACTAATTTATATTGAGTGGAAATATGTTACTCCTCAACTCTTCCCTCTTTACAGCATGTTCCATTTTATCTACATCATTTCTATTTTTTTTGGAGGGGGGAAGGCAGGGCAGTTGGGATTAAGTGATTTGCCCAAGTTCATACAGCTAGTAAGTGATAAGTGTCTGAGGTTGTATTTGAACTCAGGTCCTCCTGATTCCAGGGCTGGTGCTCTACTCACTGCGCTATCTAGCCACCCCATCTACATCACTTCTACCCTGACAAACTCAAAGGGCTTATTGATTTGATCTGAATTAAATGCTGTTTTCAATAGTTTGATTCACTATTCAGATACTGCTTACTTCTTGACTAGCCATTTCCTACCAAGGAAGACTCTTAAGGAAGAGGAAACCTTCCTGTCTATGTCCCTCTCCAAATAAATACTTGGGAGAGAAAAACAAAATGGAAACATTATTTTCCAAATGTTCCAGACAAAGGACAAAAGATTAATCACAGCCCTTAAAAGGAAGATTGATGCTCAAACTCAGAAAGTAATACATCTGCGAACTTGGCTGATGACAAAATGCTACTGCTAGGAACAATGACCTTTCTATAGGTGAAAAGATAAGAGTGCTCACTGAGTTAGACTCAGTATATTGGTCATCCTGTGGGTTTTGGTCCTTATATTGGAACCATTAGCTTTTTTATTCACCCATTAAGTCAGATAGAATTGAAGTTATAAGACTTGGACTTGAGTTTCCATCAGTCACAAAGTCCTGACAAGCAGGCAGCTCAGTTTAAAGTATGCAAGAGGCAGCCTGAATTTTCCATTTTCTCTATCAATCTCCCATCCATGCAAGTCCTTTTCACATGACTCTTTATATACCAAGGCTCAGAGTCCAGACCAATATTCAATAATAGTTACAAATAATTTATAGTTCATTGACCCTTGGGAAGAGCTGGGGATAGGGGAGTGGACAATTTCTGCAGGTCCAAACATGAAGTAGGGAGAGGGAATATTTTAATGGATTTATCAGGTAGGGGAGGAAAAAGGTAAACTTGGACATGGATGGACTAACAAAGCAGGCTGGTGACCTGGAAATTGCTTAGTTGTACCAATTCTCTTAATTTCTTTGACTATCCTCCCCAAAATTTTTCTCCCTAATAACAACTTCCTAATACATATTATCTTCCATTGTAATACAAATACCTTTGAGGGCAGGAACTGCCTTCCCTAGTTGCATTTGTACCCCTACAACTTAGCACAGCTCCCAGTATGTAGAAAATGGTTGAGAAATGTGTTCGGTTTTTATTATTATTATTCATTCATTCATTCAAATCAGGAGCATAGTTGCAAGTATATGCCCTTGAGCCTGGTGCCACCATGAAAGCAGGTACTACTACTCTATCCTAAGTGTCATCACAATAGTAATAAAGCTGGGATTCAAACCCAGATCCACTCATTCTAAAGCCAAATTCTTCCACTATACCACACCGTGAGTCTAATGGATAGGATACTACCATCCAATAAACTTGATGAGAGCAAAGGACCATGCCAGATTGACTTTTATTCTTTCCAAAATCATGGCTCCCTTCAAGTCCCAGCTAAAATCCCATATTTTCTAAGAAGTCCTTCCTGATCCCCTTTCTATAGCTTTCCCTCTGTTAAATATCTCCAATTAATCTTGTATAGATCTTGTTTGTACAGAGCTGTTCTCATATTGTCCATCCACCCACCCACCCCCATTAAAATGTGAACTCCTTAAGAGAGGGAAAACTAATTTGCTTCTTTTTTTGTACCTGTAAATCTAAGCATAATGCCTAATACGTAGTAGGCACTTAATAGATGCTTATTGACTGACTAGCAGTAGGCATCAATCAAATATTTGTTGAAATGAGTTGAGTTTGATGATGTTTATTGATGAGACCCCAGCAAGTAATCTTCACAAGTTCTAGCATTAGGCACTTGCAATTTTATACCATCAAAGGACCCTGGCTAGGTGGCACAGAGGATAGAATGCCAAGCCTGGAGTCAAGAAGACATCTTCCTGAGTTCAGATCTGACCTCAGACATTTACTAGCTGTGTGACCCTGGGCAAGTCACAAACCCTGCTTGCCTCACTTTCCTCATCTGTCAAATGAGCTAGAGGAGTAAATGGCAAACCATTCCAGTATCTTTCTCAAGAAAACCCCAAATGGGGTCACAAAGAGTCAGACATGGCTGAAAAATGATTGAACAACAAGAAAAGAAAAAAGTCATTCTTATATGACCAAGCCTTACCTCTGTAAAAATCATGAAGGATAAAATATTAATCCGGTAAATATGTGAGGTTGAATTCAGCCTCAAATTTTGGCACACCTCCTTCATGTCTTTATCATACAAGTGAGCAATGATACACCATTTACCATTACTATTCCATGTGTCTGCCTTGTTTCTCCTATTACAGTAACTGCGAACTCCTTAAATTATAGGAATAAAAGATCACAGATCAATAGGTATAAAAGACTTAAGAGGCCATCTAGTCCAGGTCCCTTGTTGTACAGTTTAGAAAACTGAGGCACAGGACCCAGGTAGATTAAATGACTTGCCGAAGGTCACAGAGGAAGTATCTGAGCCAAGACTTGAACGTAGGTCCTTTGACTTCATAGAAGGTCCTTTTTTCCATTGTACCATACTGCCTTCTCGAAGGTAAGAGCCACATCATGCTTATTGTGATATATGAATGTAATGGAATACTACTGTGCTATAAGAAATGAGGAGCAGACAGATTTCCCCAGACATTAAGTACAAAAACACGACTTTTGATAGCCAGCACATTAATGCATTAGTAGCTAACCAATATACTTTTTTAAAAATAAAATTTTGTAGATGTCTTTTGCTTTACATCACCTAAATTTCTTCTAATATCCCTTCCTCTCCCACTCCCTGAGAGCCATTCCACATATAACAAAAAAAATTTGTAAAGAAAAGAAAGAAAAAGAGGAAGGAAAAAAATGAATAAAATGAATATATCAATATATCAAAAAATTCTAAAGCTATATGCATGTAACTCCCATCTCTGTAAAGGTGTAGTGGGAGGTGTCTTTTTTTCTCTTCTTTGGGGCCACGCCCATTCTTTGTAATTCTGTGATATTTATTTTTAATGGTTTTTGTTGTGGTTGTTCTTTTCATTCACATTGTTGTAGTTAAGTATGTTATTTTCTTGGTTCTACTCACTTCACTCTGCATCAGCTCACATAAGTCTTTCCATGCTTCTCTGTATTCAACATATTCTTTATTTCTTATAACACAATAAAATTCCATTGCATTCATAAACCATGACTTGTTAAGCCGTTTGACAATTGATGATCATCTAACTTTGTTTCCAATTCTTTGCTACCACCAAAAGTGTTGCTTTAGCGGGGTGGCTACATGGCACAGTGAATGGAACACCAGCCCTGAAATCAGGAGGACCTGAATTCAAATTTGGCCTCAGACACTTAACACAAAAACTATGTAAACCATGTAACCTTGGGCAAGGCACCTAATCCCCAATTGCCCTACCTTCCCCTCTCAAAAAAAAAAAAGTGTTGCTATAACTATTTTGGTGTGTATAGGAACTTTCTCCTTAACAAATACTTTGAGGCATTTGCCTAGGAGTGGATTCTCCTAGTGGTTCAAAGATATGAATATTTTAAGTCACTATATTTGCATAATTCCAAATTGCTTCCCAAATTTTTAATACTGATTTGCAGCTTCAGCAACAATATTCTAGTGTGTCTATCTTCTTCCAACCCCTTCTACTTCGACTATTCCCACCTTGTATCATCTTTGTCAATTTGCTGGGTATATAGTGGAACCTCAGGTTTGTTTTAATTTGTATTTATCTTTTAATTAGTAATGTGAAGCATTCTTTCCCATGTTTATTTAGAGTTTGGAATTATTTGAAGAATTTCTTATTCATATCTTTTGACTACTTACCTAATGGAAAATGGTTTTTTTATCAATGTACTCTTTACATAGATGATAACTCTGCTTCTATCCTACCATCCACAGGATGTATGCTTTGAGTGTGTTTCCCTTAGTAGAGATGACCATGTATCAAACCAATCATATTTCCTTTACAAAATTACCCTTGTGGTTAATAGCTTACATTGGTGAGATAGCTGACCAAGATTAGTAACGAAAGTTCAGTTTGTAAAGACTGAGTAAAATTAAATGGCAGTGTAATATTAAATCTTAAGTACCTAAATTTCTTGAGTTTGTTGATTATAATTTTCCATGTATGTATCTGCATGGACTTCAGATGGAACAACCTCTTCAGATGCCTACACCAAGGCCCCAGAAAGGATAAAAACTCTAATTTCTTTCAGGATAAAATCATTCAATATACTGCCTTTTCATTCAAAGCAAGAAGGTATCTGTCACTCAAACTTGCACTCACTGGGATAAAGGCTTGTCAATCATGTTCCACCTGAGCTGCCCTGGACATGTTTTATTGAAACAATGACCTACCAGCCTTGCCTAGAAGGAACATTGATTCTTGATGTAAAGTTGTTTGGGGAAAAAGAAACATGACAATTTGGCGTTCCCCAGAGGACCCACTGTCCCACCTTCAAATATGTCTATCAAAGACACAGGCACACAGCAATATTCATTTAAAAATAACATTGCTATCTTTATTTATCATTAGGAATAAGAACTACTGAACACTGAATCTCTTCTTGGAATGAAAAAAATCTTGTACTGGCATATGGTTATTGACCTAGATACTTCATTAGCATCAGTTGTAGAAGTCAAGAAATGAATGAGAAATATGTATGCCCCAAAGAACAATGCAAATTAATAGAACACTGCTGGCAGTCTAGTTTCCCAAGGGCAAATGGCGTCAGCAAGGGAGACCAGAAAAAAAAAAAACCCAACAAACTCACCTACTAAAAGAAACAGAAGTTCTACAACAAGAGAGTTTGGAAGCTATGAATTCATTGGCTAAAGCTCAATTGTGGAGGGGTGGAAGGAATATGCGCTGCCAATCTAGCCTACCATATGTATATGAAACAGGACATCCTGATGAAGAAACCCAGAGCAACTTTTAAGTACAATGATGGTCTGTCTATTGGAAACTAAGGGTGCTCCTTGGCTGAAAGGAAGTATAAAAATGCCAATTGTACTGTTGTGGAAGATGGATGAAATTAAATGGCAATGTGATATTAAACATTCACGACCTAGGTTTCTTGGGTTTACTGATCATAAAGTTTCATTTTCCATATCTGTATCTACATGAACTTCAGATGGAACAACCCCATCCAGTGGGAGCCATTAAATGATTCATCCTAGTCATTCAACATAACCAATCAAAACAGCCAGAATACTCACTGTTCTTTTTGTACATCAGGATTTCAAAAGAGTTCATTTCATAATTCTCAAACGTCTGTCGCACCTTCTCAATTGTATCTTTGTCTGTCAGCTCTCCATACATAAAACTGTAAATCAATTAACAAGTCCAAATTAAAACAGTCCTGATTAACTCAACAAACACTTACCAAATATGGTCATTATACTATGTTCTAAAGCTACAAAAGCAAAGAAAAATTCTTTACTCTCAAGACTACTTTCTATCAGTAGATATCTGTTATTCTTTTCTAACACTAAGCCTAGATTTGTATCTTTGAACATATCCTAAGACCTGTGGGCTCTGCTGCACTGTATTGATTAGTAAATTAAGGTGGATACATTTTGAAAATATAAGTTATAGGAAATAATTTTTTATTTTGTATCAACCAAAACCTTAGAGGCCAAGGAAACTTCTTGGAGACCTTGAAGAGGTAGTCAAACCAAAACCAGCTTTAATGAACAAAGTTAGAATGTGAACAGGAAGTCAGAGGCACAGGTTTCAGATTCACTCCATGAGATAGGCAATATAAATAGAACCCCTAGCTCCCTTTACAGGTAAGGAAATTGAGGTTGCCCAATGTCATATAACTAACAGAAAAGAATCGAGACTTAAAACCAGGTCTTCTGAATAAGTATTTTCACTAATGTGACACCTTCTTTGATCCCTTCAACAGAGCATACACTAGAGAATTTAACTCAGGGTCATTATTTTGAAGAGTATGAATTCCATACTTTTGAGGAAGCACCTACCATTTGTTGACTGACTGGATGACTGCTAAGCTCTGTGCTGGGTCTTGGGGGAAGTGCAAAGTTTGGGTAAGACATACTTTTTGCCCTCATGATATTTACAGTTCAGGAAAGAGGCCTGATACATACCCAAATGGCCACAGAACAACATAAAATGAATTATTTTCCGTAATATATATGCTGGTGACTGAGGCAATTTGCTGGAATGTTAACCAAGTGGCCCCAGACTACTACACTTTTTTTAATCAAAGCAATCAATGAGCATCTGTTAAGTTCTATGTGCCATTCATTGTGCTAGAACTGGAGAATACAAAGAAAAAAATAAAAAGAAACAGCTCCTATTGCCAAGAAGCTAATATTCTAGTGGGAGAGATGGGCATCTGCTGAGCAGGTATAGACCAATATGTATACACAATAAATGCAAGGTTGTAAGGGGAGGCACTAGCTACTAGGAGAGGGGAGCATCCACAAAGGACTCACCGTGTTCCTTGAAAAGAATTTTTTTTTGCCTTTTTGGGGGGGGAGGGCAATTGGGGTTAAGTGACTTGCCCAAGGTCACACAGCTAGTTTTTGTGTTAAGTGTCTGAGGCCGAATTTGAACTCAGGTCCTCCTGACTCCAGAGCTATTCACTGGGCCACCCAGCTGCCCCAGAAAAGAGTTGTTCTTTTTTTGCTTTTCTTTTGGAGGGCAACTGGGGTTAAGTAACTTGGCCAAGGTCACATGGCTAGATTTTTGTTTGTGTGTGTTAAGTGTTTGAGGCTGGATCTGAACTTAGGTCCTTCTGACTCCAGGGCTGGCGCTCTATTCACTGTGCCACCTAGCCGCCCCTGTTTTGTTTTTTTTTTTTTTAAATAAGAATTCTAGAAGGCAGAGGTAAGTCCATTCTAGGCATGGAAAATATCCAGTACAAAATCATGTAGATGGGAGATGAAGTAACATATGTGAGAAACAGCAAGAAGGTCAGTTTGACTAGACCAGGGGATTTTACAATTCAAAATTTAAATTCAGTCAAAAGGCCGCACTTATGGATCTAGAAGGCCACATGTGACCTCAAGACTGCAAGTCCCCCACCCCTCTACTAGACCATACTGTGTATGAAGTGGGATAAGCTAGAAATCAGTCAATAAGTATTCATTATGCACCTACTATATACCAAGCACCGTGCTAAGTTTGTCATGGTAGATTGATATCAGGTTATAAAAGGCTTTAAAAGCCAAACAGAGGAACATATTTAATTTCACAGATAATTAAGAATCACTGGAGTTTGTTGAATTAGGGAGTAGACAATCAAGATCCAAGTTTTAGGAAAACCACTTTGGCAACTGTCTGGAAAATAGGTTGTAGAAGAGCAGACCAAGACTATTGCAGTAGTCCTGGTAGGAAGTGATTAGAACATGAACTCATTAGATTTTGAGCTCCTTGAGAGCAGAAACAATCTTTTACCTTTCTTTGTATCCCTAGTACTTAGCATAGTGCCTGCCACATAGGAGGTGTTTAATAAATGTTAACTGACTAACATGGGAAGATGTGGAAGGTGGAAATCAAAAGATTTGGCTACTGATTGGAAGTGAGGAGTGAAGGATGACCCCCACTGGAAGGATCGTGTCATCCTTGAGAGAAATAAGAGGATTTCAGAAAAGAGGTGGGTTCTGAGGGAAATTCAGTGACTTCAGTTTGGGATATATTAAAAAGCCTTATGGAACATCAATTTGATAGGCAGTTGAAGATGCAGAAATAGAGTTCAGGAGAGAGACTAGGGCTAGATGAAGAAAATTTTGGCAACAACTGAATGAAGATAATAATTAAACCAAAGATATAAAATATCAAAAATCTTTTTGAGATTTTATTTCTACTTTTTGGTATTACCATACTTAGAGGGTACCTGTAACAGTATTACCAGGAATTACCAAATTACCAAATTTTCTTCTCCTTTGCTATAAGACTATCAAATATTATTTCTCAGTCATGCCAAGGTCCCTCTAATGAAAACCCCTCCAGTCTGCATGGGCTGGGATACCACATAATAGAGGTTGTTAAAATTGTATTTAAAATAAGAATAAACAGACTCTGAGCAAGAGTCCTCCTATGAATAAAAGGCATGAGTTTTATCGCAGGAATTCTGTGACATCTATTTTGGCTCATCAGACCTATTGGTCACTTCCTTCCTGGTTTTTGATTGGGTTTCAGATAGCTGAGTTCACTGGGCAAATGGCCTCCAAAAAACTGAGGTGTTGATACACATATGTGTGTGCATATATATGTATATATATGTGTGTGTGTGTGTGTGTGTGTGCGCGCTACCAAGATACTTTTTTAAAATTACATAAAGGAAACCTGAAATTCCATAATCAGCAAGTAAAATAAGACAAATTCATTCCCTATTTTATCAATTCTCTCTACTATATCAGGTCATGGTATTGTTTTAGGTGCCTTGTAGGTATGGTAATGCCCCACTTAGATGGATATTAGATTAAGAAGTGGGAAAAGGATCTCTGAGATGCTAGTGCTATATAGTTCCTGAAAGAACACCTGCCATATTTTTCCAGAGGACTTAGAGCTACCCCCAAGACAGAGAAACCAGAGTCAGGAAAATATGAGTTCAAATCTAACCTTGGACACCTTCTAGCTGTGTTATTCTGGAGACACGTCACATTACCTCCAACTACATGTTTGAATGTCTCACTTCTTCGGCTCAATAAACTCCAGTGGCTCCCTATTGTTTCTAGAGTCAAACATAAAGTCATTGCTTGGCATTGAAAGCTCTTCCTGTCTGGCTTCTTTCTATCTTTTCAGTCTTTCATACATGTTACCCCACTCCTCATATTCTACAATCCAGTCATACTGTCCAGCTTGCTCTTCCGAGTGTGTGACTCTCTACCTCCTATCTCTGTGCCTTCCCCTAGCTGGCCCCCATTCATAGAATGTTCTTTCTCCTCACCTCAGCTTCTCAGAATCCTTCAAGACTCAGATTAATTGTTGCTTTTAATGGCAAAACTCTTCTTTTTCCCCCTGCTGCAACTGCTAGTGTCTTTCCCACTAATGGAAATATTTACTTAATGTTTATATATTGTACATACCTATACACATACATGTTTTTCCCCTTTTAGAATATAAACTCCCTGGGAGACAGGGGATATTTTCACTTTTTCTTTCTATCTGAAATACTTAGCACAACTCCTGGCACATGGTAAGCATTTAATAAATGTATGCTGGTGGATAGGAGTTTGTAAAAAGTATATTGTTCCCCTTTTCCGACACTATTCAGTAGCTATCTCCCTCTTGAAGTTTTCTTGCCCTGAATTCCCATAGTGCTAATCATTTGGGTGTTTCACAATGATTCAGTATGGATCAGTAGCCTGAGAACCAGAGTGGGAATAAGAGACAGATTCTTATGAATTCTGTGCTACTAACTAGCACCTTGGCCTTGGGCAAGTCACTTCTACTATCTAGGATTCTGCTTCCTCATCCATAAAACAAAGCCATTGGACTAAATAATCTCTATGTCTTCTTTGAACAATATCATTGCAGCACTTAGCACTATTTCTGGCACATGGGAGTGCTTAATAAATGTTTATTATCCAATTGATTCTGTGGTTCTTTAAAAGTTAGAAATTTTTCATTAATTTCATTACAGTAGCTCTCCTATTTTGTTCCCATTGACTGAAGAGAAGGGCATTATTGAGGAAATAAAACAGGAAAGGAAAATTAGGGCTTTGTATCAAAATGTTAGAAATAGATGATTTATGAACATGTTTTTACTAGGCAATGGGTGAAAATGAGAATTTTACCCCCAAAATGTAAAAATATTTAATTTCTTTTGTTTTAAAAATGTTTAATGGTACACTATTTCAACTCAGGAGATATCTTTCAACAAATACTAAACAAACCCCTTACAAAGCCCATTCCCAGAAAAAGTTATTCTATCCTTTATTAACCAAAATGAGAGATGTGCCCTTTAATTTTGAGAGTATAGTTCTGTAATTGATCAGAGTTTCATTGCCTCTCCATGACAACTTCATTTATATAATCATAGTCATTTTGTATATTGTTCTTTTGGCTCTGCTTTCTATATGTAAAGTTTTGTTAAAGTGCCCTTTTGAGATCTAAAATCACTTTATTAGTTTATCAATATAAAAATTATTGTCTTATGTTTACCACACTATGATCATAAATTTTCTTTAATATATTGAAAAATGTAGTTTATTCAAGAAATAAGGTAAAATCAATCAAATTTAAATGGTTCCTATTTTATTATAAACAGAATATCAGCTACTGAACTTCAGGAAATTTAGCATCTTATAATTTTTTACCATTTATAAGTAGGCTAATACTCGGGAACATAAAATTTTCATTAATATTAAGTAAAAAACAAAGACATTTTTCTAGGAGGTAGTATTCCTCACATCAAGCTGATACAAAAGTTTATACAAAATATGCTCATTGGGGCGGCTAGGTGGCACAGTAAATAGAGCACTGACTCTGGAGTCAGGAGGACCTGAGTTCAAATCTGGCCTCTGACACTTAATACAAAACTAGCCATGTGACCTTGGGCAAGTCACTTAACCCCTTGCCCTACCTTCCCCCCTCAAAAAAATGCTCATTTTCAAAAAAAACAACTCAGGAGGAAAAGAATAAAGAAAAAAAGACACATAGAATACAACTTTTGTGGCATGGAACTTAGTGTAATCAGTCTCATTTTTATGAGCTCTATCGGCAATTTCTGCTCCTAATCCTGTGCTACTGTTGTTCAGTTCTGACTCTACATGACCCCATTTGGGGTTTTCTTGGAAAAGATACTAGAGTAGTTTGTCACTTCCTTCTCCAGCTCATTTGACAGATGAGGAAACTGAGGCCAACAGGGTTAAGTGACTTGCCTAAGGTCATACAGTAAGTGTCTGAGGTCAGATTTGAACTCAAGAGACTAAGTCTTCCTAACTCTGGGTCTGGCACTTAAGCCACTGCCCCACCTAGCTGCCCCCTTTTGATCCTAGATTTTCATAATCTTCACCCATTTATTGAAATAAAAATTTTAGTTGGATGACGATGATGATGATGATATTAATAATAGGTAATATTTATATAGCACCTATGTGCCAGGCACTGTGCTAAATGTTTAAAATTATCACCAATTCGATCCTCACAACACCATCAGGAAGAAGGTGGATGGGGCCAAGTGTTACAATAAGTCTTCTTATTTCATGTGAGTCTTTCTAAACATAGATCCATTTATTTACTTCACACTCTGGAGAAGAAGGAGATTCTGAAGAAGCTGGAGCTAGAAGAATCCTAACTTGTATTTCTCAAAGGTCTTCTTCTACATTGTAGGAAGATTATATTTTGAAAAGACCCTGCCTCCATGCCTGACCCAAACAACTAAATAGATTCTCTGTTCTGCAACATTTGAAAGCTAAGGATTCTATGAGGTAAAGGTGAGGTAGGAATACATTCTAGACATAGGGTACAGTCTGTACAAAGGTATGGAGATGGGAGATGGACTGTTATGCTTAGGGAAGAGCACACTGGCCATTTTGGCTTGAACACAAGAATGCATGGAGAGTATTGTGCAATAAGCCCAGAAAGATAAGGAGAGAGAGAGAATGTGAAGGCTTTAAAAGCCCAACAGAGGAGTTTTTATTTTATGCTAAAGGCAATAAGGGTCCACTAGAACTTCCTGAGCAAGAGAGTGAAATGGTTAAACCTGTGCTTTAACAATATCAGTTTGGCAGCTGAGTGGAGTATGGATCAGAGAGAATAAATCCTGGAACTTGGGAGACCAATTAGGAAGCTACTATAATAGTCCAGGTGAGAGGTGATGAACCTTCCCCGAATACATTTTAAAATTCCTCTTAGGAGAACAAAGAATGAGTAACATTATATGACTATGTTGCCTTAGTCATCCTTAAAAAATCAGGATATAATTTTTGTAACTTTTAAGGGGAAAATAATGTGTTTTAAGGAGTAGGGAAGGGAGAAGAGAACTTTATTTTTCATTTTTCAACTTCTTTTCTGGCTTTCATATCTCTAGATTGGCAGAATGACAATTCCAAAACTGTTATCATTTGTTTTGTTTATTTCTCTACAGATCTTCATGAGAGATTGCTGGGGGGCAAAAACAGCAGCATGGAATAGTGGGAGAAACCCTGAGCCTTAGAATCAGCAAAGATGAGTTGAACTTGTGACTCCCAGCTCTAATGCTTACTGGTTGTATGACCCCTTAGTAAATTCTTCACTTCTCTGAGGCTCAGTTTCTGTCTCTATAAAAATGGAAATGATTGTTACAGTATAGTTTTGTTTTGAAGAAAGCCTGAAAGTACTATAGAAATGAGCTGTGGTCATCACTACAATTAGAAAATATTCCAAAGATCCCACCTGCAGGTACTGCTTTTTTGCATGACTTCTGCCCTGTGGTATCCTGATAACTTGCAAAATCCATCATTGCTGTAGACGATGGGCCAGTCCACTATCTGAGCGTTGCCCAGGACAAAGTTGGTATCTGTTGGAAAGAACAAACATGGTCAGATGTCTAAATGGAATATGGTAAAGGAATGATGGGATATCAACTAGTCATGGCACTTCTCTCTCCCTGAAACCCACCGCCATGCACAGTTTTTAAATGAGAGATTGGCACTCGCCATGGGAGAGACAAACAGGAGGAAGCCTATCTGTGTAAATACAAGTCATCAGTGTGGCAGTTGTCTCAGACTGCAAAGACACTAAGAAAGGGAATCAGTTTAAGTGGCTAGTCATAAGAGTCCTAAAACTATCTAGAAAGACGGCAAGGTCTCTATAGGACAATAGCCAGTGTTCATGCTAATGGAGGGATACAAGCCACAAAACAACAGATAATTCCCAAGTTGTTTCTTCTTGGCCCTTTATGTTAGTTTCCATGTCTTACCAGGAGCAGCAACAGATTTGCTTTCCTTAATTCAATTTGGCTCTGGCTAACAATAGATGAGTCTGCACACACTACAAGCAGGGGCAGGCAGCTGGAAAGCAAGCTGAGTGGCAGGTGGAGGCTTAGGTAGGGATTAAACCAAGCAAGAAGATATGGACTCTATTTACATAGTTGTTCCCTAGCACTAAACGTGCTCAAGCAGAGGCTAGATTGCCACTTACTAAAGCTGTTTTAGAAGGTATTCATGTTTCAGGTATTCCTACCTTCATACCTTCACACAGACTGCGGTGAAAGCCTGGAATGAACTCATCTTAGCAAGTCAACAAGTATTTTTAAGCGTTTATTATGTGCCAAGCACTGGGAAAACAAATACAAGCAGAAAGAAAGAGTCTCTGCCCTCAAGGAACTTCCAGTCTAAGGGAGTAGGGAAACACATAAAAGAAAGCTAAAAAGCAGAGGAAGGAGGGAAGGGAAAAGGGAAGAAAGAGCATGATGAAGAAAGTTCAAGGATTCAGAAACTAGAGCCTGGAGAGAAATGGCTGACCTGGGTACTTTTTTAGAAAAGTGGAAGGTCTCAGAATAATCAACCAATCAAAAAACTGTCACAGAGACAGAGTGAACTTCTGGTGTGAAGAGGCCCCGTGATTTTTTTAAAACCCTATAATTAGCATCCCTAGTTGTCTTCAAGACCCAGTTTTCGATATCACCAGCCATTCCTGATCCCTCAAAACAATGGAGTTCTCTCCTCCTCTGCCCTCTTCAAATTTTATTCACTGATCTGCATAAATATTGCGTCTACCTAGCAGAATAAAATCTCCTTAAGGAAATGTTTTATTGTTTTTGTCTTTAATTCCCATGCCCTGCGTGTGGTAATCCATTAATAAATGTTTGTTTAGAGAACAGATAGTATCTGAGGTCTCCTTTAACTATAATTTCTCATGTTTAATTTGCAAAGTTGATAGCCCATTCAAAGATAAACAAAAACTGACCATAATCTGATAATAAGGAACTTTGTTTTGTGGAAGTTGAATCAAATCCTCCCCCTACAAGAGTATAGCAAGGGCAAGACAACAAGGGCTTTGGCCCAGGGTGTCAAAATGCAGAGGATACTGCTAGCATTTCCTTCATAGCATAGAAACAACTGGGCTAAATGCCTACTTATCAAAGGTAATTAGTTAAAATGGAAATTACCAGAATGGTATAGGTATATTCCCCCACAGAAGCCAGTCTTGCCCTACTCCAACCACTGAATGGCAGCTAAAGTGACCTCACTGTGTCCCAGAGAATATCACCACACTTGGGATCTCCCCGGCCAACTGAAATCTCTCACTTGCCAAAAGTAATTCTTATGGTTCTACTTCCATCTAAATTCAGCAGTTTAGGAAACTCCATTAAGCCTTTCAGGTCACCCTAGAACTGTTCTGTCATTCATCACTTTCATGCTTCAAATAGTATTGATGAAAGCCTAGTTTATTTATGTTTATTCTCTTCTTTATTTCAGAAGACCTCTCTGGTCCTTGTTGACCTTTCCCCCCACATCTTCCTTTTTCCTTTCAGGAACTGGGATCATATAAATAACATCTAATTTACCACTGGCTAGGAAACTAAACAATGGTTGCTAGAATTAAATCTGAAATTAAATAAATGGGCCCTGAGCAAGGGTTTCTCCTATGAGCAAGAGGTACAAGCTTTAGTTGAAAGACTTTGAGATATCTGCTTTGGCTGCCTTGAGAGGTATTCCAAAATCCAAAAGAAAATTCACTCTTTGGAGCTGATGTCTGTCTGTACTGATGTATAAACTCAGCAAAAGATAATTAGGAAAGGAACTTATTGCTTAAATAAAGAGTATAGCTTCATGTTTCCAGTTCAGAATTGAGCATGATCTGTATAGGAGAAAATATGCAAACTCTAGAGAGATAATTTGGAATCCTCGATCCCACTTCTGCTGCCAAGTTAGAAGGTTTGGCTGAAGAGTCTTATATATATGAATACAAGTGTCTAATAATATTCGGTTACTATCCTCTGTTGAATTAGAGCCACAACTCCTGTGACTTCCTCCAGAGGTTACTTATCTGGCAACATCAGCTGTCTAGTACAGAGCTGAGAATCCAACTGTATCTCTTAGAAATGCCAAGCTTTGTATAATAATGCTCTCTGTCTCCAGTGAAAGTTACACCTACTTACACAAGACTCCATTCTAATATGGAATCATAGGTCCCTTAGAACTAAAAGAACCACTGAGAGGTCAAGGGAAAAAAGTTAGAAATAGAAGGAACATTAGAGATTACCTCTAATTCAACTCCTTTTTCTGAATGGTACAGAAACTGAAGCCCAAAGAGGGCACTGAGTTGGACAGCATTACACAGCTACTCAGTGGCAGAGTTAATCAATCAACAAGAATTAAGTGTCTACCATGTACCTGATACTATGCTGGGCAATAAGAATACAATAATACTAAAACTTTTACTCTGTCTTCCTCCCTTTTAAAAATGAAAAACATTTACTTCCCTTGGCAACAACCCTCTTCTAGTATTTCAGAGAGTTAGTGTTATTTCATAGCTAAAATTGTAATAGGCGTTTAATAAATGCTTATTGACTAACAATTACATGGACTTGCACAAATTTACTACCATCTAGTGGCAGCTATTGTATGTTGCAAATAACAACCATGGCTCCAGGGGACAAATAATGCAAGATACCTACCTCTTCTAAGTAGAGAGGTGGATCGTGGGGGTACAACACAGCAAGTACTATAAGATGTGCTTCCTGTGTCCATTGGTTTGCTTAATTGTTTTTCTTTGTTATAAGGGAGACTTCTATTAGAAAGTAACTACTAAAAGAAGAATGTATTAACAAAACTAAAAATGTATAATGCAAGGTAGAAATTAAATGGGGGCGGAGGGTGGGGAGAAATACTTTTCTCTCCCAAACCTAAAGCAATAATGTAGCTGGTAACAAGTTCTGATGGGTATTTATCAATGCAACAAGTCTAAAATGAACTTTTCTCACATTTATGACATTGTTAGTCTTACTTTCTGATGTGAGATTTCTCATATCTTATGAATGTTGAACTCTACCTGAAGATTTTGCTGCATTCATTACATTCAGAGAGTTTGTCTCCAGTATGAATTCTCTAATGTCTGATGAGATTTTGACTCTGGCTAACAGCTTTCCCATATTCATTACATTTAGAAGGTTTCTCATCAGTATGACACTTCTGATGTTCAGTACTGGATGGGCTGAGACGAAAGGGCTTCCCATATTCATTACATGCATAAGGTTTCTTTCCAGTGTGAATTATCTGATCCTCAGATGGATGAAGAGTGCCTTGATTTTTGAACAATCTCTAGGGAAGGAAAGAGACTCTCTGATCTCTTACAGAGCATCGTTGGTGCCTAGGATTTGTTTGTTTTACATCATACAGAGGTAAGACCTGAATTTTATACTGATCAGAATTGCCTTTCTGCTGTGGCTGGTGTATTTAAGATACTACTACATGTAAACACTCTAGCAGATAAAGAATTCTTCAAAGAAAGATGCTCATTCCTCTGTTAATGAGGCCCCTTGGAGAGTGATTAGCCTAAGTCCCTAAAACCTAAAATATCTCTTTATTGTGAGCTTACTTGGTTGAACCTACCACTTTAAAGACAAATGAATCCATTGAAGCACTACTAACTCTCCCCCAAATTTATTGTGGTTTGGGGGGAAGGTCAGGAATAAACTATACAACCCATGGCCCAAGTCTTAATCTAATCCAAACTCTATTTCCAGACCATTAATGAGATAGAGAATCCAATAGCAGAAACATTTAATTTAGAAATTAAACCATAAAGAACAAGGAAGGGAATCAAGTAGTGAAAGTATCCTTGGAACTTACATACAAATAGGAGAAATTGCCTACACCTCTAGGGGAGTTTTAAATTAATTTCTGTTTGATCTCTCTGGTTCCACAAGATAGTCAGCTCAGAACCTACAGCCCCAATAGTCAATGTTTATGGTGTCATGCTATGTGCCTCTTGAAGTTTCATTTCTGAGATTCTTTCAGGCAAATATGGAAAATCATTGAAACTTGACTCAACTATGCAGTCATCAGGACCAGCTATAACTCCTACATTCAGGGATATCAGGTTCATATCACTGCATTGGTCCTCCTCTATCTCCCCCTTCTATTTCTGCACTGTCTCACAAAATCCTTGAGTTGGCTGTAGTATGGGAAATGAAGTCCCAAAGCTTTGTCTACTACATCTCTATAAAATTGGTCAAGGTTAAATATCCATACAACTTCTAGATTAACCAAATAATAAGCAAGAGAAAAGGGGGAGCATGAAAGAAAAAAGGGGGCATGTCAGTCCACTGGAACTGACATCAAAAGATATTAGTTCATATTTCAGTTCTGCTACTTACTGATTGTGTGGTCTTTGACAAACATTTGAGCTTTGGTTTCCTCCTCTATCAAATGAGGATAATAGGACTACCTACTTCACAAAGTTGTTTAAAAGTTTTAACTATGGCAATTTCTTGCGGCCTTTCACCACAGATTTTAACCATAAGAGTCACCAATAAGAACAGATAACAGAAGATCTTGCTTCCAACAAGTAGAAAGAACAAGAATAATTTTGCAGTGACCTTCATCAAGTATAAGATATTTGTCTTTCGGCCACAGCCAAACAACTGCTAAATGTTTTCAAAGCACAGGCTGATTTTCCTCATCAAAGAGGAGTTAATGATGCTCAAGGGACACCCTGGCACTCTCCAGAGTTTCAGGAAGATTGAAATATTCCTTTAAAAAAGGGAAGAACAGGCTCCAAAGTTTAAAAAAAAGGAAGAAAAATCATCAGAAAAGACAAAAGGGAATCATAGCCTATGGCCGAAGTTTGGATTATAGAAGAATGGGACACAATGAAAGGGGGGACTACTGACATATAGAGTTAATTAATAGATTAAAGAAGGAAAAAAAGCCTTTTCCTATAGAGAGAAGAACTGGACCCTCTAAAAAGGAAACTCTTTAATAATAGTGCTTTATTTATTTATATAGTGCTTACCATGTGCCAGGCACTGTGCTATGTGTTTTACAATTATTTCATTTGATCTTGACATACCCTCATGGAAATAGGTGCTGTTGTAATCCCCATTTTACAGATGAAGAAATTGAGGCAAAAAGAGGTTAAGTGACTTGCCCAGGGTCACAAAGCTAGAGTCTGAGGCAGGATTTAAACTCAGTTCTTCCTGATTCCAGGTCTAGTGCTCTGTCCACTGTGTGCTGCCCACTATACATAAGCTACCAGGAATAAATGGTCAGTACTGTTAGAAAAGAGATTATGCAGTAATTATTGGAAGAAGAAACAAGTGGTGGGGCTGACAACTCCCAGGTGCATCAGACACTCTGACATTGACAAAAGAAAGAACTCCAGTCTTCCCAGCACATATATTCAAGATGGGATAGATAACTTCCCCAAACTTGTCAGACCTGATTGTTACAATCCATTTCTCAGAATTCATGGGAAGACAAATGATAATGCCAGAAGGTATTTAGAAAGCATTGCTAAAAGTTATGAAATCCAAGATAAGAAACTGAAGGGGCACATGCCATGCTTACATCACTGTGATCTATCAAAGGCAAGCCCTTCTGAAGAGAAAGGCTGAGTCAGGAATTGATGATGCTTGAGAATGGGATTTGGATTTCTGTTCCACAGCTTGAAATATAAGAATGATCCCGTTTTGTCTAGGGATGGAGTACACTCAACAAAAGTTTTTATATACATATACACACATACACAAATGGGGCAGTGGAGACAACAGTAAAAGTGCTGTGCAGTCCCATGTCAGGGGTCCTCAGCTTCTGGCTATGCACTGTAGTTTCTCAGATTGCCACCTTGGAGCCACAGAGGGGACCAGGCTACATAGTGCTCTACCTGGCTGTGGAAGCTCCCCTTACCAATGCATGCTGGCATCTTCTCTGCAAATTAGAAAGATGCCTAGAGCACAGAGAGGTTAGGGGACTTATCCAGGGTCAAACAGTCAGTAGACTTGAACCCAAATCTTCTTGACTCTAATGGCAACATGCCTTGGGGTGAGTTCCCAGACCCGATACAGTGGGCTGCTGACTGCTTAGCTCATCTAGCCAGGAAGCTCAAGAGCCTGGTGAAACAGGCAGTGAAGGAGGCCCAATGCCAGCACCAGAGAAATGGTAGGGGTAACCGTCATCTCATTTACCCACAAACTTTGCCATTTTTCCATTTTTTCAATCCTCTCATTACATACCTGAAAGTTTACTTTAGCAGATTTACTGGAGCAGATTCACTACCACTCTTATGAATACTTTGCTTCTTCTTGTGGACATAAACTTGTGCTTTGAACCTTTCATTTTTTTCCTACTGTGTACAGCTGTGAATGTGTATGGTTGACAACAGAAAAGTGAATATGACATTACTAATAAAATCATGTGAATACTTGAAGTAAAAATTAAAAGACAAATGTTGAGGATGGACTATATGTGTATATATACATGTATGTATGCATATACATGTGTATGCATATGCACACATATATGCATACCTAGAGTCTTGAAAATGTAATAAAAGGATAAAAGGATTTTTAAACAAAATAGAGAGAAAGCTGCCTATTTATATCTACCAAGACAGATAAATTAAATAGCTACAATGTAGAAAGAAGAATAGCAACAGAGATTCCTAGAAATACATGAGACAAAATCCAAGAAATGAACTGGCAATAAAACCCATAGCCTCATTTCTGTTCACAAAATATGGGTCAAACTCATGGTGATCAATCAAGCATAATTGGTAAGTATCACTGATCCTTGGTGGGATGGAGACCCATCACTCTAATATGGCTCTGGCAGGGTATGTCTCATTCAAATAGATTCAAATAGAGAAGAAAAGCAGCAGAAGAGTGCATTTTATTAAGATATCCTCCTATGAGTAAATAAATCCAGAAACAAAAAGGGGATATATGTGGTTGAGGGCATTTAGATGAGAAACTGTATATTGTCATGGAACTACATGATGGACTACATGGACAGAAGAAGGAAATGAAAGGGAAGTTTGTAAAACATCACAAGCCTGATTCCAAAGAATGACATAGCAGTGATATGTTATCTAATCATCTTCTCAGCCTCTTTCTACTAAAAGTAGAGGAGCTAACCATTTCTTGGGTTGTCTTCATGATAGTTAAATCTTTCAAAAGGCAGAGAAAGTGATTACGGTATTGCTGTTGCACTCCTAATCCTGACTAACAAGGAAAAACTGGCTACTGAAGAAAAAATAATGGGAACCTCGGGGGAAGTGACCTCTCCATCTGAGAATTTATGATCAAGGAGAAGAAAGCCAACTATACTCGTTTGAACACCTTTGGTTTGGAGAGATCATATATTGAAGGTTCAAAGAAAGAATGGCCTAATATGGTAAAGAGAAAGTCAGCCCCCAAAGAACTGAGGAATAAAAATCTGAAGATACAAACAGAAATAATTTCAATGACAGGGAAAACAAGAGGGAGCTGTCTAAAGAGATTGAAGTGTAAGCATAGGGACTCATTGACCAACTTAGATTTTAAAGTTATGTAGAGAAAAAGAAAAAAGGGCAGCTAAGCTGTGCAGTGAATAGAGTACCAGACTTGGAGTCAGGGAAGATTGGAGTTAAAATCTAGTCTCAGACACTTGCTAGTTGTGTGACCCTGGGAAAGCCACTTAATCCCTAATTGCCTCAATTATTCATCTGTAAAATGGGGATACAGAGGAGAAGGAAATGACAAACTACTCCAGTATCTTTGCCAATAAAACCCCATGGACAAAAGTTCATGAAGTCATACAGAGTCAGACATGACTGAATGACTAAACAAGAACAACAGAAGAAATCAAGGAGAGGTATGAAGAATGGACACAAATATGTGGCATGTTTCTATAAAAAGAGTGTCAGGAGTGCTGAGTTCAACATTATTTGAAGTTGATGAGGATTTCCGATGACAAAAAAAAAATTTTATGCCATATTAGAGTGGGGGGAAAGAAGGCTCAAAGAAAGGAGAAAAACCCTCAGGATATAAAAATGATAATGGATGATGAAAAGAAGGCAAAATTATTAATCTCATAGTTTGCCTCTGATGTCTCTGCCTGTGATAATGATCTTTGGCCTAGAAGGACAGAACAAAAAACAATTGATTAATTAGGAAGTGAAACCCAAGATCAGCAATCAGATAAAAGGATAACACCTAGCTTGCCCTCAATGACTTTAAATCACCAGGACCAGACAATAAACATCCCAGAGCACTGAAAGAACAAGCAGAGCCATTGTCAAAATGATCCTTGAAAGATCATGGAGAATGGAAACAAATGCTAGAGAGGTAGAGAAGAACTACTGGTGCCCAGTTTTTTAAAAATAAGGGCAAAGGACAAAGCTTGCAAACTATAGACCAGTAAGACTACAGGTTTTGATTACTGTCAAATTTAGAGGATATAGTATACAGAAAGCAGTGAGATTTGTGCCAGCTAGCATGCAGGATAAAAGTTGCTAGGCCCAGTCTGACCCTCTAGTCTTGCTACATAAAGCTCCAGAGTAATTTGCATGGCTCTGGCACTAGTGGCCAGGGACATGATAGTAATTAAAAGGAACTTTCTTAATTCTGATGCAAATAGTAAACAGACCTATAATTGTGGGCACTGAAACAAAAGCAAAGTATTTCAAAGAGCAGGCAGGACCTAAAGAAATTTGCTGGCTAGATGATTTTGGCTATGCATCTGACTCACAAAAGAACTGAAATAACTCTGATACTATGGGCTAGAGAGTCCCTTCACACATAGTTGCTTCCTTTATCCTCATCATTATCATCCATATTCTGGTCACTAACCAAAAAATGTATACTTTGCTCTTGGAAAGAAGCCACATGGAAACTTTAATTCAGTGGAGAATCAGAAGATAGCACAGATTGGCAAAGAATCTGCAGACCGAAGCACCTCAACAGAAAACTAGGGGGAAAAAGCCAGCACAGGGGAGAAAATAGCCCAGTAGGTGAAGAACTCCAGCAGCTCACAGTTTAGTAGAGAAGGCAATTTTTAAAACTCAGTGGAAAAAGCAATCTGGCAGAACACATTACAAAACCAGCAGATGACATCAATAGTGGTAGCTTCAGAGACAGAGAGGAATTTTACCTGAAATACAACCCTAGGACCATGAGTTGTACTTGCTACATTCTCTCTCCTTCTACATACATTCTCTTTCCTCCAAATTGATATGGGAATCTAAGAGGACAGATTGGGGGAGATGTCTTTAATACAATTTGTCTAGAAAAAATAAAAGGGTTTAGTGAACTGCAAAGTACTATATGTCTCAATGGTATGATATGGCAACTAAAAAGAAAACTAATGTAACCTTGGGCTGTAATTATATACTATCTAGTATCTTGGAGGTGGCAGTCTACTGCTTTCAACCCTAGTCAGAATGTACCTGGAGTATTATATCCACTTCTGACCTCCCCGTTTTAAGAAGGGCATTAATAAGCTGGCAAGTGTCCAGAGAAGGGCAATCAACATAACAAAGGGCCTTGGGATTCCTGCCATAAGAGGTTAGCTTGAGGGAAATGGACATGTTTCTCTTGGAGAAGAAGAGACTTAAAGGGGACAGGATAGCTGACCTCAAGTATCTGAAGCATTGTGCCCTGGAAGAGGGATCAGACTTTCTCTTCTAGGTCCCAGGAGTCAATATATGACTGGGAGAGATGAATAGAAGCTACAAAATGACAAATTCAGACTTGATTTAAGGGAAAGCTTCCTAACAATTAGAGCTTTCCAAAGGTAAAAGGGGCTGCCTGGGGAGGTAGTGTCCTATCCTTTACTGGGTGTCTTCAAGCAAAATCTGTACGGTCACTTGTCTGGTATGTATTAGAGGAAATTCTTGTTCTAGTAGGAAAAACAATCAATGCCCTCTGAGGCCCATATCAACCCTGAGATTCAATAATGCTTTTTGACTTTGTAACCATAAAATATTACCATAAAGTCTGAGTTACTATATCAAGCTTTTCCTCCATGGAGTTCTTGTGTTTGGGGAATATAACATGAGCCATATTATTTGTGAATTCCTATAATAATGTAACATTGTAAAAAGGGTCCTAATCTATAAATAAACCCATAGATATCAGGAGGTCTATTCCTGTGCCCTTCAGAAAACCCCATTGTGAATTATTAGTGCCCCTGGGACCTGGGCAAAATATACATTCTGTCATCATGAAGACATGTATTGAACAGGGACAACATAGTATGGCAGAAAAAATCACTGTTTGGAGACAGCAGAGATATCAGTTAAAGTCTTGCCTATGGCACGTTAGCTCTGTGACTTTGGGCATTTAACCTCTCTGAGACTCACTTTTGACAACCATAACATGAGGCTATGACAACTTTGCAATCCCTGCCACACAGGATTATTATGAGGAAAGTGCTTTGTAAACTTTAAAATGCTATATATAAATATGAGTTATCATTACAGCATTACAGGGTCTAGCCCAATGGCCCCCAATTAGCCTATAAGAAAGCATCCACCCTGCCAATAGATTTAAATTACAAAAAGGCAATCCTGTCCCTTCAATTGTTTTAAACTAGTAAATAAGCATTCATTGAGTGTCCACTTTGTGTCAAGCATCAGAGACACAAAAACAAAAATGAAACCATGCCCACCCCAGGAAGCTTACATTCTAATGAAATGGGGAGGAAGAATTATAAATGTATGTCTTTAAGTGTAAATAAAATAAATATCAGGTAATTTGACATAGAACTAAAGGGGAAGCACCAGCAACTGAAAAGATCTGTAAAAATACCTCACATAGGATATCACTTGAGCTGAACCTTGAAGGAAACTAAGAATTCTTGGTTTTTTGGGGTTTTCTTTTTGGAGTAGGGAAGGCAGGGCAATTGGGCTTAAGTGACTTACACAAGGTCACATGGCTAGTAAGTGTGTCAAGTATTGAGGCTGTATTTGAACTCAGGTCCTCCTGACTCCAGGGCTGGTGCTCTATTCATTGCACCACGTAGCTGCCCCAAAACTAAGAATTCTAAGAGAAAAAAGTGAGAAGAGAGGGCATTCCATGCATGGGGTACAGCTTGCACAAATACATGAAGGCTGGAGGTGGGATGTTGCGTGTAAAGAACAACAAGGTGGGTTATTTAGTGAAATGAGCTGACTTGACAGGCTGTCCTTGCTCTTCTCTCAAGCCTCAGTTGTGTCTGCTGATCTTTAGATCAAGTTAGCCAGATTTCTCTTACTCCCTATACTGCTTTGAGGGTCTGTGGGCTGCAAGAGTAGAAGAAACTAAATGTAAGGCTTCCTGAAAGCGACCTTTCCCACCCACATAGAATTCTGCAGGTTCAGAGAATGCAAAACCTTCACAGATTTGAAAGGAAAAAAGTGAATTTTTAAAGCTTCTTCAGCTAATGGAGCATGATACAAGCTATGTTACCGTGGTACAAATGTGTCAGATGGCATCCTAAGCCTGCTATTTGCACATAAAGCATAATACATAGATATTCTAAAAAGGAATTATTAGAAAATTGCATTTCATCATAATTACCCCCCAACTAACAAAGGAGAAAGCAAAGCAACGACTTGGGAAAGTGACTCAGTTTGAGTAATTACACATATAAAAGCTACAAAGCTACTTTCAGCAGACAGCTCACACAAAATGCGTCAGTCCCTACCAGAATTGTTATTTTACGGGGCTACAGTAAATATTTCACAATAAACTCCCACTACCTAGATACCATCACCTGGATAGGGCACATATCTACCTGAGTGATGTGACAATAGCACTTTCTATTTGTAAAGTTATGGATGGCTAAAGACATTGGTTTTATGGACTATCAAATCAAATCTGCAGAAAGTTTAGGTAAAGAGAGGAAGGAAGCATCCTTTTGCACATTTTCAGGCAAAACATTTTATTTTTGGTGGGGGAGGGGAAGTAATAGAAATTGGTAGAAAGTAAAAGAGAGAATTACTTGGAGAAATGATGAGAATGGGGAAAATAAATATGTATAAAGGAATAAGGAAGCAATATTCTACCTTTCTGAATAGAAGAAAACGCCCTGATGAGGAAGAAAAAGAATAGAGTGAAGAGGTGGATAAAAGGAATGAAATGTGGAGGGGAAGAAGGGTGGGGCAGCCATGCTAAAGTAGAAATGGAATAAAAAAGGCGTTATACCTTCATCCAGGGATATCGAAGTTAACAATCCACAAAAGTTAAGCGTTTAAAAATGTTATCATCTACCCAAGTCATAAAATAAGACTATTGTTTTTTCCAACAATAAAACTCCAAGTATAATAGATATTAGCTCCTCAATTATCAAGAGTTCAATATTTTCTTAAAACAGGCTATAGTCCCAATGGAATCGATAGCTCCTTGCTTTGTGTCTGGTCTTAATATCAGATTGAATACATTTTTCTTATTAAGTCAGTAAATTATAGGGGCAGGGCATAGTAGTACATTCAACTTCAAGAACAAAATGAAACATTTCACTGACTGTTAGAAATCTTGGTGTTACTTTCAACCCCTCCCTCATCCCCACATCCAATCTGTTACCAAATCCTGGCCATTTACCTCTGCAAATTCTCACATCTGTCCTGTCCTTGGTATTCTTACTGCTACCACCCTAGTACAGACTCCATTTCCACCTGTCTGGATGATTATAGTAGCATCCCAATAGATCTTTGTATCTCCTTTCTCTTTGCAATTCTTTCCAATTAATCTTTCATTCCTTTCCAGAAAGATTTATCTTCCCCTACCCCTTCTCAAAATCATTTAGTGACTTTCTATTGTCTAATCAGAAGAGTTCAAACTCCTCAATGTGGCATTAGAGCCTCCTACCCCACATTTCCAGATTTATCTCTTCCATACTCCCCTCTGAGCACTCTCATACTTTTCTGCCTTTGCTCCTTTGGAAGGATTCTTTGAATTTTAGACTTTCAAGTGACAAAGATGAATGGATTTCACAATCACTATCAAATTAAATGAGAATATATCTATGCAAGCTTATTGAAAACCTGCCACAATTAAATGATGTTGAAAATGTCACCTATTTTTAATAACATTAGGGTGATTGATATTTTTTACCCATTTCTCATTTGCTCCCTCAGTCAATTTCTCCTTAAAAGATTTCATGGTCAAAATACAGTGTCTAGTGATTTTTGGAAGTAACCTTTAAACGAAAGCATAAAAAATGACATATCTTAATCATGTGAAGCTATAAGGCTGGATTTGGAATTAGATGGAAGACAATGGTTGAAAGAAACCTCAACCCCAGGATGATCTGTCTATATAGAAGGAGATGGGAAATAGATCTGGTGAGAGAGAAATAAAGAAGGATTAATGCTTCTAGATCTAAAAGTAATTATAGAAAAAATAATTAAACTGCCTTTCAAGAGTTCAACCTGCCTTAAGAACTAGAGGGAGTGGGTTTGATTAATATAGTCAAGACTTAGAAAGAACTAAGAAAGAACTTTCCTGATAGGTAGCAAGGGAATGTATATGATATATTCTCCCTGTCATCTCATTAAATTGTATGTTCCTTGAGGACAGGGATTGTGTCATTTTCCATCAAAGAACCCTATATATATTAGTTATATAATACATGTTGATCAAATTGCAAAGAATTTACTAAAATTTCTATCCCTGGAGTTGTTTAGAAGAAGTGGTTCTTTAGTAGTTCAGATATGGTCCTTTCTAAAGGCAAGAGGTCTGGTCTAGATGAAAGAAGCACAAGAAGTAAGGAAACAACCATTTGTTAAGTGTCTACTTTGTGCCAGGCACTGTGCTAAGCACTTCCTAAATATTGGACCCTCATACGACCCTCACAAAACCCTGAAAGGTCGGCGCTATTACTATCCCTATTCTACAGTTGAGGAAACTGAGGCAGACAGAGGTTAAGTGACTTGACCAGGGTCACAAAACCAGTAGGTGTCTGAAGGCAGATTTGAACTCAGGTCTCCCTAACTTTAGGTCCAGCACTCTAACTACTACACTACCTGACTGCCTCAATAATAAGGTACAAATCCCTATCTTGTCATGCCCTCTGTGATTACTGAATGGATATAGGAGAAGCATGACTAAGAAGCAGCTTCACATAGAGAAATGCCAATTCTCCCACACAATCAGATTATTGTTGACTGGTGGCAGAGTGGTTCCATGGAAAGAAGATGGAATTTGGTTCAGATCTTAATGCTAATCCTTACTGCCAGTGTGACCTCTGAGCCTCAGTTTTCTCAGCTATAAAATGAGGAGATTGGGCTTGATGGCCTATACAAATTCTTCCAATGCTAAACGCTTATGTAACACCTTACCCTTACTGTAAAGTTTACAAAGTGGCCTCCTTAGAACCCCCAAGTTAGCAGAGCACCATTCCCATTTAACAGATGGTGAAACTGAACCTAGACAAGATTAGGAATTTAGAATCTAGGATTTAAACCCAGGTCTCATGACTCCCCCAGTCAAGGCAATTAAACTCAAAATTTTGGTCTTTTCAGTACTAAACTAAAATCATTCTAAACTCCCCTTTCCATCCCCTACTAAAACAGAGAATGCTTCTAACACTTCATCTTTTCATTCCATAGACTAATAACAATCATGACTCAATCTGGTTAAATTTTCCCATCTTCCATTAAGAAGTGAATTTGGCTGAAGTTCATTTCAACCCATGAGTTTAGAGATTATTTTACAATATAAAATAAAAACAAAAAAGTCAGCCACCTATGTTGACCTGGGGATAATCCAGGCTTGTTATCACTCTCCCTTTTCAGTGGGACATAAAGGATTTTCGGAAGGTGGGGTTTTTTTGTTGTTTTATAAATATTCCCATGACTCAACACATTTATGAACACACAAAACATTTCCCGTGGCTCTCCTCCTGTTTGCTAACTCATTGTGCCAACAACCTGAACCAGCTTCAAAATCTACAACAACACAGCTGATTAGGCAATCTGTAATTTATATATGTTCACAAATATGTACCAGCATGTGCCTCATTTCACTCTTGCTAATCAGTATGGATTGTTACTATGGCATTTCCAATTGTTAGGGTTCTGCTCTACGGTACTTAAACATATGTCCTGGAGAGTTGTTGTTTTTTTAATCGTTTTTGTGTGTTTTCCTGGCACCTAGGCCTGCCAACACAGTCCTGGACCAGGGATAGGAAAGGAAGGCATCTGGCTAAGGTGCAACAAATGGGGAACGGGAAGATAATAAAACAAGGGATACTTTTTAATAGAACTTTATAAATACAATATTTTGAAGCCAGCCAGAAAATTCTACTTTTGTAGATTGAAGACTTTTTTTCATGAGTCAACTTCTGTGTTACTACAGAATGATCAACCATTTTGGACATAGGTTTAAATCCTAGATTTTCCAGTTACTATATATGTGACTATGGACAAGTCCCTTCACTTCTTCAGGCTTCAGTTTCCTCATCTACAAAATAAAAAAGTTGGATTTGATTATTTCTGAGGTCCCTTCCAGTTCTGTGCTCCATCCTTTACATGACAGCTGAAAACTGCAACTGTATTAAGGAGTACAATTTTCTAATTCAATTCCTCAAGCACTTATTACATTCCTATTATATGTCAGACACTGTATTAGGCACCTTCAAACCCCATCTAGCATGTACAAATAGCTTGCCCCTCTTCTGCCTTTCTTTCTTGGTCCAGTAGACCTCTAATTCACTTCCATGAGAATGTTGGCTGCAGTATTAGGCTACTTTGAGAAGAGAAGGAAGATGGCTATTTCCAACAATGTATATAACTAAAGAGAGAAGCAAGGTCTACATGGTGCCAAGACAGAGGGAGATTTTATGATCCTCTGATCGGCTGAGTACTTGGGCCAACACAAATCCATCCACTCTGAGAAATGAATTACTCCAGTTGGCTGTATACAATGTTCAAATAAATCAAGCAACTGTCAGACCTCCCCTTGACTTGAGATTGAGGATGTTTCCAATATTGCCAGGGTTGTTTTCAGTGAAATGGATCCTATTAATGCATCAAATAACCACTGCATCCTGCTCTGAACTAGATGGAATCATTTGTGACCAAAACACTGAGACAAAGGTAAAATACTGCCCTTCATTTTGCTTGTACTAGTCTCTCCTCTGTCCTGTTATCCTGTGTGGATGCAGTGAGGTGGCTGTTAGCCAAAAAGACCGGTTGTTAAAATATGTTGTTATATTCCACAGGGAAATTATGGTACTTGCAAGAAAATAATGATGGGGCAAGGGAGACCAAGGCAGACTGGAAAGAGTATTGGTTTGAGTTAGCAGGTTCTGGTGTCCATTTGTCATTCTTCCTCAAACTGGATGTGTTACCTTGGGCAATTCATTTCCCTTTTTCTTGGCCTCAGCTGCTTCTTCTATAAAATGAAGAGTCTGTTGTAGATGGTCTCCAAACTTCCTTCCAGATACTACATGACCACTAAAGGAACTGCTCTAGTTTAGTGACCATTTCTTTCATATCCCTCCTCAAACCCCTTTTTAGAAAATTCACTTCCTTTCCCTTCCTCTGCCTCCTAGAAGTTAAACTGATATTAATTAATGCAGATTAAAACCCAATGTATAAACTATATGGGGCATTGATAATTCTACCAATCCCCTCTAGGTAGCAACGTAAATAGAGAGCCAGACCGGGAATCAGGAAGACCCCAGTTCCGATTCTGCTGCAGACACTTACTAGTTGTGTGACCTGGGGCAAGCCTCATTTTCCTCAATTGTAAAATGGGGATCTAGCATTCTTGTAATTGCAGTAATACTAGTATAGATAGATAAATAGAGATCAAATAACATCAAATAACCACTGCATCCTGCTCTACAAATAGATAGATAAAATGAGATAATACTTATAAAACATCTAGCAATTATTAAATGCTTGGTCCCTCCCTCTTCTTTATTCCAACCTAGGCTTTTTTTTCCCTTGACTTTAAGGAAACTCTGAGTACAGAAGGGAAGCCCAAGGGAATTAGAAAGCATCCAGACCAAATTCCAGCATCTTGGGCATTAACATGGAATTCCAGTAATGCAGGTGCTCCAGTGGGTTGAATTAGTAGGGTGTGAAAAGCCAGTGATGAGAAGATCTAATCCTAGTTCCATCATCGCCTGCTGTGCCAGGGCATTCATTCCCATGTCATTTAACATTCACATTCCTCTTTTTTTTAACATAGAGACAGCAATATAAGCAGATCTCTCTCAACACTCTTGCAAGAAGTATTTAATAAAATGTTACGAAACATGTTGTAAAACTGAATGTGTTATTTAAATGATCAACAAAAATCACCAAACAATAATAGAAACAACATTCATGTTACTGCCTTTGTGGAGTAATTCATTTTAAAAACATAAGTACACATATACTTCTTCAGTGTAGAAAAATAGAATATATGAAGATATAAATAGAATAAATTTGTACTTTTAAACTCAGAGTACTTGGAAATTTTTAAACCCTAGTTCATCCCACAAATTACCTTTGCCATTTAGACACTGATCATTTCAGTGGGGAAAGAGGCAAATAGTTCAGCTGTTACAAGAAGTACTTTAAAAAAAACTTCAAGGCAAGATGTTGTCATTGGTGCTCAATTTAAAATGTCACTGCTAAAAATGTTCATACATGCTTATTTCATTGGCAGTCCATGGATGTTTACAAAAGGTTCAGGATGGACAGGGCCTGCAGTTTCTCTGGGATCTGATGAACAGGAAAAAAAGTCTTCTCTTTCCTCACCTGCAGGGACCCACAGGCAGGATTTACAAGGACTTGGCATCTAAGACTCTTTTATTTACATCAGCAAATACCCACACATCATATGGGTATACCACAACCTCTATCCTCATTAAGGGCCATGACAATTCCCTCCTACTAAGATTCTCAGATGAGGAAAGAATTTCAAATTCTGTACAGTGATTGACTCATTGTCTTCCGGCCAGTCAACATCAACAACAAAATGATTATTATAACATAAATAATTAACATAGTAAAAATAATACCAGTAGCCTTGGTAAAGTGCTTTTATTTGAAGATCCAAGCCTAATTCCAAGTGTTCAAAGGGCAAATCCAACTCTTTGCAAGTATGAATTTATTATTGCCATTCAGTATTATTAATCATCAAAACATTTCATAACCTGATAACCATCCTGACCTTGCCTCACAGGCCACCTGCTTTAGTTGAAAAAAGAAATCCAAGAAGTGACAGGTCACTGTATGGAAAAGAACCCCCCCCCAGAACTGCATTTTTCTTCACCCTTAATATCTCAAGATTTCTAGGAAAACATTTAAATAATACAGGTTAACTGATGCATGTTTGCAGATCCAGTTAATTGTTAGTTTATCACTAAACTGGGACAAATTTAGAATATGTGTTTATTAGGGAAAACAGTATGTAAGTGAATCAGTATAGGATTATAACAACACCAGAAGGGGGGAAAAGCTCCCTTTGAAATTTCTGCCTTAATCTTACTGGAGGGGCTCACTTTTGTATCCCAGCTGGTTAAGTTTACACATTTTAAAACTTCATTTCCTGAATTATAGCTACTCAGTTTCTCAGATAAACTGAAAATGTTTTTTTTTCCCCCTGTGAGGAGATGGGGGCTTAAGGAACCCACAAAGTGCACTTAAAAGCTTCTTTTCCTTTCAGCTAATTTTAGAAATTTGATGAATGCATTTGTTCCATACCTACCACCTGCGCCTAGCTCTATTTCCTTTTGAAAGGCTCTGCCTCCGGTCTCTTCAGTATTGGCCTCAAAGGTGTCTAAAATCGCTGCTCACTACTGGAGAGAACTTTCGGTAAGGTATTTACATGAACTAGGGCCCGGGGTGGACTTTCGTCTACAAATGCCCCTGCTACCTTAGCTAACCACCGTTCCAGTGGAGCTGAGAGCTACTGAGAAATTTTTCTGGACATTTCACTAGTTTGTGGGGAAACAGGATCCTGCCCAAGTGTGGCACATCTCCGCTGTCGTGGGTTTGGACAGGAGCAGGAGATGCCACAAAGGGCTGCACCTGTAACTACTTAACCAGCTCTGCACCTGTGCTCTGGAAAACCCAAGGAAACCCCATCTGCCACATGATCCTGACACTTCACACGACACAGGAAGGAGGCATCCGCCGGCCGAGGCTACATCTGGATCTTACCCTTTCCCGATGCCTCTGAGCCCTGATGGAGAGAAAAGATTAACTGCCTGCCCTGTGGGCTCCTTTGCAAGACTGACCAAACTGGTGCGGAGTGGACAAGCCAAAAGCTCTCCCTACTCCTCCGCGCGCCCGCCCCCACCCCTCACAAGAGGGTAAGCAGCTTAGGGCTGGGCTTGGGTGAGGGTCTGCAGCAGGGGAGCTAAGAGAACCTGCAGGGATCCTGGCAGAGAAGCGGAGGTCCGCGGACTGGCGGACGGACTGAAGCAGCTAGCCCATGGAGCCGGTGCATCCTCCTAGCGCCCAGTCGAGCACCCTGATACTTTTCCAGACTACTTTGTTGTCACCCTGCAGAAAGAGGAGACCCCAAAAAGGTGCCCCGAGAACTCTCCTGGGTGTGCAGCCTCTCCTCGAGACCTGCCACCACCACCATCACTACGGTCCTCTGGCCTCGCTAGCTAGACCCTCTCCCCTTCTCAGCCCTGGGGCTCGCTCCGGGAGGCTGACAGCATCCTCTCCTCCCTCTCGGTTGCACCGGCTCTGTACTAGACCAAAGCTCGGGGGGCTGGGCTGCATCCACCGGAGAGGGGGGCGCGGGACGGCCAGGGGCGTTTGCCGTACATCAATTCATCTAGAACGCGATAGAATCGATTCAAAGGCATCTCTTACCATTGGACCTCCGGACAATATTCTCCAGAAACGTGTTCTGAGGGGCAACCAGCCCCCTCCTGCCCCCAGCCATAGTCATCCTCCCCGCAGCTCTGGGGTTGGGGGGGGGGGGGAGTCCGGACTCGGCTTTTCACGGCTGCAGCAGGCTGGGCGCGGAAGCAGCGCGCGATCTCCGCTCGGAGCTCCCCATGGTCTCCACTGGGACCCGAGCGGGCTGGTGCAGCGGAGGCGGAGGCTCCCTCCAGCAGCCTCCCTCGCTCTCTTCACGCCTCCCTCCCTCCAGCCCGCCTTGCAATGCACTCGCTCCCAGCTCCTGCTTGCTGCAGCCGCCTCCGGGGTGGGGGGAATGGAGGGAGGGGAGGGAGTATCGCCTTGGCCGGCAGCGGCCCCTGGCGGGCGCAGCTGCCCCCGCTTCGCCCCGGGTGCCCAAGAGATGGAGACGCTGAGCAGGGTGGCTCGGGCGGAGCTTGCGGAGGGCGGTGGTAGGGAGTAGGGGGTAGGGGAGAGAATAGGAAGGCTGGGACAGGAGCGCCATCCTCTGGATAGAGCCGAGAAGGGCCAGGTGGAAAGAAGCGATCCTGATGTTTGCTGGAGTCGAAGGGGTTGTCCCTACAGCCTTCTAGCTGTACGACCTGAACTGAGCCTCAGTTTCCACAACTGTAAAAAGGGGAATAAAAATACTTGTGCTGCTTTCCTCAAAGCGGTTTTGTGAGGCCAAATAAGAGAGCGTACGTAGTGGTAAGATAACGTACGTAAACCTTAAATACAACTTAGTTTGGGGGACAGATGAAGAGGCTTAAGGATCTCAGAATTAGACTTACTAGTCTAAAGCATGGCTTAAGAAGCCATCTAATCCAGTCGCTTCGTTTTGACAGATAAGGAAACTGAGGCCCAAGGAGATTAAGTGACTTAGAAAAGATATTTGAAGATGAGCCCTCGAGAAAATAATAGCTAGCATTCATATAGCACTTTAAAGTTTGCAAGCCCTTCACGTATCTTGTCTCATTTGATCCCCACATCAGCCTGGGGAGGTAGGTGCTTTTATTATCCCCATTCTGCAGATGAGGAAACTGAAACTGAGAGAGCTTAAGTAACTTGTCCAGGGTACACAGGCTCAAACTTAGGGAAACTCAGGAAAATCTCTGTACACCAAATTTAATAATAGGGTTCACTGAGCATTCCTACTTTCTACATGAGCATACAGGAGATATCAGCAAAAGGCCACAGACTATATATAATGCAGTTGTGTGCATATAATTCTTCTTTCCCATGATAGCTCTTGAAACACTTTGAAGACAAATCTCTATAAACAAAGCTTAGGTTTGGTTCATGACTGGAGCCTCCCCAAAAGAAATTAACAGGGTCCCTCCTAGAAAATTTCCCAATGAATAACCTAGATCAAGTGTAGGATAGCATTTTTCCCTCCGCCAAAAAAAAAAGAAATGCTTAAAACACAAAGAAATCATAAACACACATTGAAAAATACTTAAAGTGTGCTACAGAAATCCATCTCTAGATGGACAGATAAATAGATAGATATTTATTATTGTTATTCAGTCATGTCTGACTCTTTGTGACCTCATTTGGATTTTTCTTGGTAAAGATACTGGAGTGGTTTGCCATTTCCTTCTCCAGTTCTTTTTACAGAAGAAGAAACTGAGACAAATGGGGTGAAGTGACATTTCCAGGGTCACTTGCTAGTAAGTGTCTGAAGCCAAGTTTGAACTCAGTAAGATAAATCTTCTTGATTCCAGGCCCAGTACTCTATTCACTGCACCATCAAGCTGCATAGATATAGAAATAGATTCTCTTTCTCCAAGGAGAATGCACTTTATGGTACTGTTAAACAGATATTTCACTTTCACCTTGGAGCCATACCACCTGGGGATGTGCTCAAGATCCATGTCTTCTGGCCAGTCGGACATGCGTGAGTCACATTCTTGTTGGTGGTCATCCAACACTCCTACTTCTCAATGTCTCCAGACCTCTTAAGCTTACAAGGTAGCTAGAAACCAAAATGGGAAACATCGGTCTCTTAAGATCTCTGTTTGATCATCCAGGCTCAGGGAAAGAGACATAAAAGAGAAGAGTCAGTCAAAGACTCTCCAGATCTCACCAGACTCACTCAGGCAGGTACACCCACGGACTGCTATATTGCTTCAGCCACAGCAGAGTAGCTGCTGGGAGGAGGGAAGAAATATTAATTCTCCTTCACTAGAAGTCTAAGAGTTTGCTTGAGAATCAAATAACCTTATCCAGAGAGAGGGAGAAAAAAAGAGACAAGGATAGACAGTGAGGCAAAGCCAAAGGGACAGAGAGAGCAACAGAGACAGACAGAAGCAGAGACAAAAGGAAGGAGAGAGAAAGAGAGCGAGAGAGGGAGAGAGACAGAGACGAGACAGAGACAGAGAGAGGGAGAGGGAGAGAGAGTAAAACATCTTAAAATCTCATTCAATGGGCAGTTACTTCACCTCTTCATTATCACAGGGATTAAGGAACCAGACAGGAACCTCTAACTATAAGGGACCTTCAGCAAAAGGTCAAAGCATGTATTCAGCTCCACTGTAACAATCACAAGGGAAAAAAGGACCAGATGAGAACACCCGGTTTGGGATTTACTTTAACATGATACCAGAACATATATGTCATTGGAAATGGCCTGATCCTGGGGCCAACCAGAAGGGGCGAGATGAAGTCTCATCCTTATGTATGTTCCACTGTGGTTGCCCCCTCAGAACCCTATCACTACCCAAATTTTCGCCATTACATTTGCTTAAGAACATCTAGTGAGAGTGCTCCTACCATCAGGTGGGCTGTTCTACTTTCAGATAGTTCTAATTGTTAGTAAGCTCTCTTCAGCTTCAAGTCTGAATTTTGCCTCTTTGAAGCCCCTGTGCATCGCTGTGAATGGTTAAGAGATGGGCAGCAGAAGTATTTACTTTCTTATCACCTTGGACAAATCATTTAATCTCTCTTGATCTCAATTTATTCATTTGTAAAAATGAGAAGATTGAGCTGGACGATCTCGAATGCCCCCGTGAGGTCTTCTAGTCTGTGATTCTGCAAGTTTTAAAAGACAACAAATGAAATACCAAAAATGTAGCACAGTCTAGTGGTTAGAACGCTAAACTTGGAGTCAGTCAGTTAACAGACATTGTTAAGCACCCACTATATGTCAGACACTGTGCTAAGAACTAAGGACACAAAGAAAGGCAAAAGAGAGTTCTTGCTATCAAAGAGTTCACTGTCTGGGCTGGGCTGGGGAGAAGGAGAAGAGTCAACATACAAACAACCTTATACAAATATTATATATGCAGGATAAATTGGAAATAATCCACAAAGATAAGGTTAAATAATTAACAGAGGTAAAATTAAGGGGGATTGAGAAAATCTCCCTGTGGAAGATGAGATTTTACTGGGATTTGAAGGAAGCCAGGGGATGCAGGAGGTGGAGGTGAGGAGGGGGAGCATTTCAGGCATAGGAAACAACCAGTGAAAAGTCCTAGAATCTAGAAATGGAATGTTTTATTCAAGAAACAGCAAAAAGGCCAGTGTTACTGGATTTCAGAGTATGTGGGGGGGGGCGGGTTGGGGGAGGAGAAGGGAGATGTAAAGTGTAAGAAGACTGACCCAAATTCAAATCTTGCTTCAAACATTTACAAGTTGTGTGATCCTGGGAAAGTCACTTAATTTTCTGTCTGTCTCAGTTTTCCTATATATAAAATAAGGATAATAGTAGTAACAATCTTCTAGCATAATTGTGAAGTCAAAATAATATATATTACATACATAATGTGTAATAAAATAATATAAAGGACTTAAAACCCTATATAAATATACTATTGTCTACAGCAGTAGAACACTGGATTTTGAGCCAGAATAACCTGAATTCACATCCCAGCTCTGCCACTTGACATTTATGTAGCTTTGGACAAGTCATTTCAACTCTACAAGCCTCAGTTTTCTTATCTGTAAAATAAAGAAATTTGACTAAATTGCCTTTCTTTCCATCTCTGGAGATGTGATTCTATAAGTTCATATTCAACAAACATATATTAAGCAGCTGTTATGTACAAAACATTGCACTAGTTTCTATTCCAGATATATAAGAAACAAGAAACTATCTCCAACTCGTGCAGCTCCTATTCCACCAGAAGCATATTCTATGTACACAGATAACTAAATAAAAAGTACTTTTGTAACCAGCAGATATTGCTGTGAGGCTAGGGTAAGAAGTATACCAGAAACTGGGGATCAAAGCTACTTGCTCTTACTTAGTCCTTCCTCCCAATGGATAAATGGAAGGGGCAAATTCCAGATGACACCTGGTTTCTCCCATTAGGAAGTCCCACGAGGTGACACTTTCCAACCCTCAATGGAAATTGGAGTTTTTCACTGAGACTCCCCTCTCCTAAGCCATACCTGACTCTAATTTAATAACATAAGGGCAAATGGTCCCAGTTCACGTGAGTCATTCATCTCTATCTTTAGAACTTTTTAAAATTATTAATAATCAAAACTGTAAGATTAGTTTTCACTTTCTCTTCAGAGCCCTATTCTGACCATCTTTACAGAAGTTTAATCTGCTAAGTTATTTTGAGTTCTGTGTATCTCAACTAGTCACTGACATCCTCCATTGCTCTTCCTGCACAAATCAATAGTAAGCTAGGCATGACAAGTAAGTTGTGTTTGAATTTTTAAATGTAAAGCAAAAAAAAAAAACAGAAAAGAGTAGTAGCAATATATATACATATATATGTGTGTATATATATATATATATATATATATATATATATATATATAAGCACCTGCCAGCACAAGGCACTGTGAAGAAAGTTAAACCTTTATTTTTCTTTGTAATGGATCTCACAGAACTGTAAGTACATTCTAGCCACCTCTATCAGAGGTGACTTCTATAGAGTAGAAATCTGACAATCAGAACCAGCTTGCAGTGCTTAGTATCTACTCTCAGAATTCATTCACATCATAAAATATTTGTTAGATCTCTTCCAATACAATCATAATCACACTGCTACTACTATAAGAATACTTCCCTCTATGTATGCTTTCTTCTTCTTCTTCTTCTTCTTCTTCTTCTTCTTCTTCTTCTTCTTCTTCTTCTTCTTCTTCTCCTCCTCTTCCTCCTCCTCCTCCTCCTCCTCTTTCTCCTCTTCTTCCTCCTCCTCTTTTTCCTTGTTATTCTTCTTCTCCTCCTTCTTCCTCCTCTTTCTTTCTTCTTTTCTCCTTTTTCTTGTTATTCCTCTTCTCTCCTTCTTTTATCCTTGTTCTTCTTTTCCTTGCTGTTGCTTTTCTTCTCTTCTTCCTCTTCCTCCTCCCAGAATTTACAGTCAGGTCCTAGATACTCCTCTTATGTCTGCAATGGGGCCAGATTCCTTCAAAACCTACTTGTATTCCTCCATGTTCCTGAGTATCTTGGGCTACTCTTCTGACCTAACAGCTGGAGAGAGGTGGGAATCAGGAATATCATCACCTAGAGGTAGCACCTGAATAGTGCTTTGTGAAAGAAGGTAGGGATTGTAAGAGGTAGAGACAAAGAAGGAGACAGGCATGACAGTCCACCTATGCAAATACTTGGAGATAAAAAATGGAATGTGGAGCATGGGAAACACCTAGCAGTCTTGTTTTATTGAAATGAAAAGGTGGAGGATATAAGAAACAAAGTCCCAAAAAGAATTATATATGCAGCTACGGGCCTTAAACACAATGGTCAAAATACCTAGTTTAGCAAGAAGTACTGGTCTTTCCATTTCAAAAACAGTATAGACAATAATTTGGGACACCAATCAGGTACACTTCTTTTGCCACCCTTATTCTGTGTTGCCTCCCCACATGCTCTCTATGCCTGTCTGCCCAGTCCTTGTCATGTATTCATAGATTTAGATTTGGAAGGGAACTCAGAGATTATCTAGTAAAATTCCCCAGGAAACTAAGCCTCAGGAAGATCAAATGACTTGCTAAAGGTCATGTAGGTAGTAAGTATTAGAGGCAGGATTTGAAACTAAGTCCTCTTAGGCTGGGTAGATACATAACACAAAGAAAGCACTGGTAAATTTCGATTTAATACAGATTATATACAAAACAAAAATATTTCAAAGTCATACACATTCTTCTTTAAGGATCTAGAACTGAATTGACTATACAAAGAATAAATAAATTTGGTCACTAGCCACTCTGTCTGGTGCTCCCTGCTCTGTAGATATACCTGAGAAAGCAGACAGAGGACAATTGATAGAATATAATTAGAGAGAGATTTTTTAGACTTTAAATACAAGTAAAGGTATAATCACTGGTTGAGATAATACTGTCCTCAACTCCATCTTCACCACTCTTGTACGGTTATGATTTCTTACACTCTAGCTCCGCCTAGTGGCCTTTCATTCCGTTATAAATGTGGTGACCAAAATTAGTTAAGGAAAACTTAGCATGCTGTACATCAGACCTGAAAAATCTGTTTTTAGTTTGTCAACTTTCCAAACTGTGGCTCTTATACCTGTAGTATCTAATGTACAAATGTGTTCAGAGCCCAGAGGTAAAACTTTCCATGACACTGATTAAAGAAAATAAAAAAGAACTAAATCTACCCCCTAAACCTGCTGAGGGAGGTGAAGAGAAAAAAGGGCAAGGGGGGAAAGTCTATAACATGAAGCACACATAAAACTTCTTAAATTTTAATAAGTTCTCTTGTCCTATTGCTAGATAAAAAAAAGAAAATAGGTAACATTAATTTGGGATCAGATACTTGGAAGTCTTTGTAGTTTACCTGATTAGAAAAAGAAAAGAGAGATGTCATTCATTTCAGATCACTCCACATGATCCAACAAACTCTACAAAAGAACTGGGTTACTATTTCAGGCCAGGAAAGGTGTTTTCATCTGAAAAGAAGTCTTGAATAAATGTGACTGTGGCTCCTGCTACAGTGTACAGAGGGTATGAAATATTTTTGCTCACAGCTTCTATCTAAGCAAGGATACAGGGCTAGCATGAGACAAGGTTTTAATATTGATAAATGCTCAAATGAGATAATATAAGTAAGGTTTTCAGTTCTTTGGTGCTATATGAATGTCATCAATTATTATTGTTTTAATTATTCATTGTCTCCATTTTAAAATTTCTTTCCCCATCAAAACCTGGAAAAGACCTATAACATGTTTCATTTTGATTGAAACTCATTCATACCAAATACTTCCCATGCATTTGCATTTCTAAAACTTCCATATATAACTGTGGAATGACAGAATCTGCCTCAGTCAATTTAAAAGAATTTCAGGCAAGACACAGTAGGTGGGAGAAAGATTTTTTGGAGAGGGCAAGGATCTCATTGCCTCTGAAATCATAGCCTTATCTAGCCTGTCTTCAAGTGAACCCTTGTTCAAGGGGGGCTGGGTCAAAAGAGGTGACAGTCACCCCTTATCCCCATTGTCCATCTCCTGGGGCACAGTGACACAGTGTCCAAAGTCAGGAAACAACAAATTAAGACAAGGATTAGTAGAAGACCTCTGAGGTCCTTTGTAATTCAAGGAACCCTTGATTAAGGACATCAAATCCCTCTGCTATAAAATCTTATAGATTATCTACTCAAATTCCAACTAAAATCATGAATCATTTCAACAACATTCTTCAACTTGAAGTCTAGTGAGAAGAAGGAATTCACTATCTCTTCAGGCAGCCCATTCCATTTTCACACAATCTAATTGCTAGGAAACGTTTCCCTATGTGGAACCAAAATATGCTTCTCTGAAATTTTCACCTTCTAGTCCTGTTCCTGACCTCTGAGGCCAAGCAGAATAAACTTAACCCCTCTTCCACAGAAAGTCCTTCAAATACTCAGAAACAGTAATCATGCTTCCTGCTCCTATCTCTTTTTCCCCAGACTAAACAACTCCAGTTGCTTCAACTTATACTCATATCTCATGCTCTCCATCATTCTCAATATCCTTGCTGCCCTCTTCTGGACATGCTTCATCTCATCAATCTGCCTTCTAAAATGCAGCACCCAGAACATCACACTACAGATGTTTTCTGGAAAGAAAACAGTTCAGCACAATTGTCATCTCTCTCATTCTAAACATCTGACTTCTATAAACATTAATAACACTAACATAACATTAATTCTTCTGGCTGTCACATCACACTGAACACACTGAAAGAACTTTCAATCCACTAGACTCATGTCTTTTTCACAAAAACAGCTTTCTGATTAGACTTCCCCCATTCTCTACTTGTGTTGTTTGTATGTTTGTTGTTGTGGAATAGTTTTCAGTCATGTCCAAATCTTCATAACCCCATTTGGGGTTTTCTTGCAAAGATACTGGAGTGGTTTGCCATTTCCATCTCCAGCTCTTTTCACAAATGAAGAAACTGAGGCAAACACGGTTAAATGACTCCTCCAGGTTCACACAACTAGTGTCTGTGGTCAAATTTGTACTTCGGTAAATGAGTCTCCCTGACTTCAGACCAGGTGCTCTATCCAGTCTGCCCCAATGTTGTTTTTAAAAGTGAAGTAACTTCCTCCCACTGCCCACAGGAGCTTATTTGCGTTTACTGACCAGAGTCTGCACCCTCCCCATCCCAGCTTTTTCCCTTTTGAAAACACTAAGAATAATGTCTTTATATCAGTTTTTACTAGAGCCAATCACTTTCCATGCTTGGAACAGACACCGTACTCAGATTGCCCTTAGCCCTAGTAATCATGAAGTACACATTTACAAGAAGAATGGGAACCATGAACTGAAGGAACACAATGGACACATCACAGGTATTGACTGAGCTCCCAAGAGCGATCAAATTGTAACTTGTGGTGCAGACCATAATGCCTATGTTTGGAGTCAGAAAGATGGCATCTGGAAACCAACCCTGGTGTTCCTGAGGATTAACCGTGCAGCCACCTTTGTGAAATGGTCTTTCCTGGAGAATAAATTTGCTGTAGGTAGTGGAGTTCGATTGATTTTTGTGTGCTACTTTGAGTCTGAAAATGACTGGTAGGTGAGCAAAGACATAAAAAAAAGCCAATTCGTTCTACTGTCCTGAGTTTGAACTGGCACCCCAACAATGTTTTGCTGGCTGCTGGATCTTGTGACTTCAAATGCAGAGTTTTTTCTGCTACATTGAAGAAGTTAGTGAAAAGCCAGCCAGTACTCCATGGGGTACCAAGATGCCTTTTGGTCAACTGGTGTCAGAGTTTGGTGGTACCGGAAGTAATGGTTGGGTACATGGAGTTAGTTTGTCTCCAACTGGGAACCTTGATAGAACTGTATCAGTTGCTGATGCCTCCAAAAACATAATGGTTTCACAGCTGAAAACAGAATTCCTACCACTCCAGAGTATGTTGTTTGTCTTTGAGAATAGCATGGTGGCTGCTGGCCATGACTGTTGCCCAATGCTGTTTAATTATGATTATTGTGGCTCCTTGACCTTCATCTCCAAATTAGACATTCCAAAACAGAGCAACCAGCACATCTCTGCCATGGAACGCTTCAGCAACATGGACACACTACACCAAAACAGTATCATCCAAGTGTCTATTTATGAAGTAGACAAGCAAGACTGCCAAAAATTTTGTACCACTGGCATTGATGGAGCAATGACAATTTGGGATTTCAAGACTTTAGAGTCTTCCATGCAGGGGCTACAAATCATGTGAAGCTGTATTTCCTTTCTCTAGCATGAAAGACAACTTGAAAGAATACAGCTCCAGCATTTGCATGAACAAGGGAAAGTACCACAAGTCAAAACTGAGAAAATATCCCTTGCAGATGTTTTGGTTTTTTGAACATAATTGGTAAATGTATTGGTTTAAAAAAAATCAGCAGTGATGTCTTTTTGATTGGCTATTTTATTCCATTCTTGACCAAAGCTGCTCTTTAAGTGGTTTATACTGGGAAGTTGTCACACTAAATTAAATTTTATGTAAATTGTCTGCTAGAAAAAAAAATTAATGCAGGAAAAAAATAAAAGTAAAGTAAATGAATTAACTTTTATTTCTATTAAGTTTCATTTTGTTCACTTAAGCACACCAGTCCAGCCAGCCAAGATCTTTTTGGATCACCATCCTATAATTCAACATATTAAATATTCCTTCTAATTTTGTATCATCTGAAAATCTGGTAAATAAAAATTCTGAGATTATTAGAGCTGGGAGATAACTTAGAAATCATATAGTCTAGATGTTATAGATGAAATAAGGAAAACCTGGGTCCATTTCCCACCTCTCATACTTGTTAGCTGTGACCTGAGTCCAATCTATTCTTTACACAACTGACAAATTGCCTCAATGCACAGTTTGACAATATTATTCTTCTGCTCAAAAAGCTCCAATGACTTCTTATTACCTCCAGGATAAAATATAAACTCATTTCTTTGGCATGTAAAGTCCTTCACAATTTGATTTTGGCCACCCTTTCCCAGTTAATTTCATGTTAGTCTCTTCAAAAATTCTACATTCCAACCAAACTGGACTATTTGTTATTTCCAGAACATAACGCTCCATTTCACTTTGTACATCCCTTCATGAATTCATACTTCTCTCTCTTTCTTTCTCTCTCTCTCTCTCTCTCTCTCTCTCTCTCTCTCTCTCTCTCTCTCTCTCTCTTTCTCTCAGAATCTTTAGCCTCTTCAAGGTTCAACTCAAGTGCCATATCCTATACATAGTAGGTGTTTAATAAATATTTGTTAAATGAATGAATAAAATGTCCTCAGTTTCTATTCCATCCAGCCATTCATACATGGTGAGGTTTCTTTGTTCTGCCTCCTTGACTAGATTGCAAAACCTATGAGATCATTATTTCTATACCAAAGTAGGGTTCAATGCACAATGGACACTCATTGACAAGGTTCTCTCTAAGGTGCATTTCATGATAGCTGCATATGCCCTAACAGACCTTAAACATAGATTCTATTTGTCCATTAAGAGTTGATGGTGGCCAAAGATATAACTAGAAAGAACTGAGCCTGAATCCTGATGGAAGCAAACTAAATGATCTTTTTCTTTTCGTTGTTTGGTTTTATTTCTTCTCTACCATCTTTCATCCCACCTAGTACAATACGCCTTTGTAATTGGAATAATGTCTAATATGAATGCATTTGCAGATCTTATACTGGACTATATGCTGTCGTGAGGAGAGGGGGGAGGGAAGTAAAGGAAATTTGAAAATCAAGGAACTATGGAATTGATTCTGGTTAACTGAAACTAAACTAATAAATTAATTTTAAAAAAATAAATTAAAAAAAAAAGATTTGACGGTGGGAGGGGCGGCTAGGTGGTGCAGTAAGTAGAGCGTCGGCCCTGGAGTCAGAAGGACCTGACTTCGGATCTGGCTTCAGACACTTAACGCACACACAAACAAACAACAAAAAAATAAATAAATAATAAAACCTAGCTGTGTGACCTTGGTGTAATGGAAATGCAGATTTAAAGATCTTCCCTGCCCCTAGCTTAAGTGCACCTGGAGCTTGTGGTGGGAGGCTTGTTTTTCAGGAAAGCCCACACCTTGATACTTTGTGATTGGGCAGTGGGTCAAGGAGGTTGTTACAATCTTTGAGCCAGGAGAAGGCTATATAAACTCTGATGAGGGGCTTTGCTTTGGGGCTCACTTTGAGAAGTGTTTCGTGATTTGACCAGATGAGACTCTGGGAAGCCGTTGTTGAGAGCCCCCCGGCTTTGAAAACCCAGATGTTGATGCTTCCCTCTCTGGTAACTGTGATTTGGTATTGATATAATGGTAGGACAGTTTGGAAGCCTGTCTGTTTGATCTGTAAGTTCTGTAACTCTGAAGTTTGGGGTGCTGACCTTTTTCCCCTGAACTAGGTAATGTGTGTTTGTTTGATTAAAGTAAGCTTGTTAACCCATTTTGAGTTGCTTTCCTTTTGAAAAGCAGATCTAAGAACCTGTGTTGGCTGTCACCCTGGGGATATTGGGGTGTTTGCCGCTGCACTTGGGCAAGTTACTTAACCCCAATTGCCCTCCAAAAAAAAAAGAGTTGATGGTAAACCACATGAGAAATAGTTGACATTTAAAAATAGTATTTGGTACTAGTAGTCTCAAACTGTTCAACCTTTATTTTCTCCTGAGTTTTCCTTGAAACTCTGGTAACTTTGCACCTATTTCTCCCCTCCCCTAGGAAAAACTGCTCTGAGAATGAGTCATTGGCCATTTTCACTTTAGTGTAAATGAGTTTCAAAGTATCACATATCCCAGAGGTATTTGCCTCCTAAACCTTATCTGGAATTGTGTAATGAAGGAATTAATATCATATTTTAAAAGACCTGAGGCATCAGAAATCAGGGAAATCAAATAGATATATGAGGAGAGCTTTCTAGCACCTATAAATTTATACTAGTAGTCTGGCCTCAGATACTTACTAGCCATGTGACTCTGGGCAAGTCACTTAACCCTGTTTAGGGTTCCTAAATCTATAATTCCTCATCTATAAAGTGATCTGGAGAAGAAAATGGAAAACCATTCCAGTATCTTTGCCAAAAAAATTCCAAATCAGGTCACAAAGGGTCAAATGGGACTGAAAATTAACTGAACAACAATAATCATCCTACTCATAATAGAAAGTCTGAGACTCTCTTTGATAATGTTAACCTGCCTAGGGGATGCCTTCTCTTTCTTCCTCCTCCCACCCCATTGGGCATGGAGGATGAATTGGGAGCTGGCACAGCTGGAACTGCTGGAGACCTATTACCAATTATTTCTGGGGGGGCAGGATTCAGATACCAGGATAATAGCATTGCACCTCCCCAGACTTTCTCTACATACAAAACTCCCCCAAAACCATTGAACATTTAGGGATATGTCCACTTTGGACAGCAACAGAGAAATGAAAAGTAATAAAGTTATAGAAAAAAGATTGCTCCCAGTTTATGAATACCTAGTTATAATTCTCCCCTTAAAAATAAATAGTTCCCTTCCCAAGACGATCCAATGACAAGAACTTCCCTACCTTCTTTACTACAACTGAGTAATCCCTCCTTCATCCCTGCTCCATTCTCCTTCATCGTTACAGATTCCATTCTGTCCCTGATCTGCAGACACAACAAAGACTGGTATTTTTGCTAAAACATTCCTATCTTGAGGTTTAAGCTCCTCCTCCCCCAACTCTTTTCTATCCTCCACCTTTTTGTTTTTAAAGTGGGTCTCCTTATGCAGGTTATAAGTGCAGTGACAATTGACTCAGAAAGTCTGACTTGCTCTGCTTTACACCTTGGCTGGTTTACTCCTCCTTAGTGAGCCAGGTGCCTCTAACACCACTTTTAGGGGTTCACCTTATTGCTGCTGACTTGGTATGAATACCCAAGCAGCTTTAGCCCTATTTCGACTCATAACTCCCAAACTCAAACAAGCCACCAGCCTCAGTTCCCCGGTAGCAGGTACTACAGACGTACCACTGGGCTTGGTTCTGTCCCATGCTTTTACTTCCCCGATGCTGGACTATGACATTGGGTTTATTTTGGCTAGACAGGGACAACAGCATTGAAAAAGGAGGAAATAAGCAGGATGGTGTGAGTAGGGTGGATCTTGTCTCATAGGATTCCCCACCATAGTTTCTCTTCCTCTCTCCTTTCACTACCAAAGCTTCCATCTCTCCTACTCACAACCAACACTCTCAGCCTCATACCTGACTTACTATCCCTGGTCATGGGAGTCACTAACAGTGCCTTGGAATATAGGAAACCTCATTCCCACCACTCAGCAGGAAAGTGTCAATCCTATTCTTAGGGAATCAGTCAGCACCATAGCTAGGGATTACAGCTAAATTGCAGTTCAACTGGTCTGGGCTGTGATGCTGTTCCAGCAGTATGTAGATGGTTGTGCTGCCTGAGATATTTAAGGGGAAAGGGATGTCAAGGGTTCTGGAAGATTTATTATCTGGCTGACTTTTTGTCTTTGGGAAGCTTAAACTGTTTACAGAATGGGATTATGACCCAGAGCAGACTCCTAAATTTGGAGTTAGAATATTCAAATCCTGCTTCTACCATTTTTTTAGCTGTGTGACCTACTCATTATAGTGGTGTTCTCAGTTTCCCCTGAAACTGTCCTTTTTGTCATTTCTCATGAAACAATAATATTCCACTATATTTATATGCTATAATTTGCCTAGCCATTCCATAACAAAAGGACAGCGCCTTAGTTTCCAACATCGGGCACCCGAGCTGCTATAAATCTTTTTGCAAATATGGGTTCTTTTCCTTTTTTATCTGATTTCTTTTGGGTATAGGCCTAGGAGTGAGCTATGACTTGTAAAGGTTACTGCTATAATAGTTGAGTTTCATGAGAGAAATTTCTCTAAAATGGACATGACCCTATCTTCCATAGTTACCCAGAAGGCAGATGCAGGAGTGTATGTATTCTAATATGTACCATAGGATCATAGAACTAGAATGGATATCAGAAAGTATCAAGCATAACCCCTCATTTTACAAATGAGGAAACAAAGGCACAGAAGGTTAACTAACATAGGGTACAACTGCTATTAAGTCTCTAGGGTGACATTTGAACCAGGTCTTCCTGCCTCCAGATCTAGCATTCCAATCATTACACAATGATACTTCTCTTGGATGTATGGTAAATTGTTGCAGTTCTTAACAATAGCTCAAATAGCAAGAAGTTGGGGTTTTGGAAAAGAAAGAATCTAATAACAATGTCCTTTAGTCCTGTTACATTTCTGACACAATATTTGTTTGGAAACTTTAGCAATATGCATATAAGGGGAAATGAAAAAAGGAAAGGAGAGAAGAGAAGAAAGGGAAGAGGGAGATGTCTGTTTCTGCAGCAGCAAGTCTTGGCCTTCCAAGTTGGAACTCTGAGTAGATTTTCCCATAGGAACATCATTACACATGGCAGGCTTAGATTATGTGTTTAGAATAGGTTCAGCTGGGGCAGCTAGGTGGCACAGTGAGTAGAGCGCTGGCCCTGGACTCAGAAGGACCTGAGTTCGGATCCGGCCTCTGACACTTACACACAAACAAAAACCTAGCCGTGTGACCTTGGGCAAGTTACTTAACCCCAATTGCCCTCCAAAAAGCAAAATTAAATTAAAAATTAAATTAAATTAAAAATAAAAAAATAGAATAGGTTCAGCTATGTGATGGGCTAAGCAGAATTTTCTTGCCTAGTCTGGTAACCTAGCTATTATATCAGTCTTCCTCTGTGGAAATTTGCACCGAATGTTTTAGGAAAAGACACTAAGTTAAGGACATGCTCTAATAATGTGTAACTGAGAAGAAACAGACACCTAGAGATCAGTCTTTGGAGAGGTTAATCCCCAGTATAGAAATGGAAAAAGGAAGGGAAAATGACACTACCTAATCAGGGACTGGGAACACAGATGGTAAATTCAGTGAGGGAAGAACTGAACACCTGGTTAGCCTTTGGGTTTAGGGTAAGAAAAGAGAAAGACAGAGACTGAGGGACAGAGATAGAGAGACAGAGAGAGCTAGGGGTGAGGGGTGAGGGGTGAGGGAAATCCAAGATAGATTGATCAATATTGAAGTTAAATTATTGTAGCTGAACAGACTATGTGACACAGTTTAGAGAGATTATTGTTGGTGAGAGCCCATTGTGTATTGAGGTTGGTCCCTGCTTCTACATTAAACTCTTGTATGGTGAACTTCACAGTCTAATTAGAGAGAAGGTACACACCACAGATACCATTGACTCTGAAATCCTGGCTAAAGTTTGAAACTGAGTGAACTTCATTCATTTATTTATTAAGGTTAGGAAATTCCTATGCTTAGAAGGTAGTGGAAATTGACTACTGAGTTATAATTTGAGACATTAGCTTTAAATATGCAGCCAAAAAGTTGAATCTGAAGATTGAACATAAAAGACCTTCCTCCTCCAGAAACCAAAAATGTCCTAAACAAAATAACTTGATCTCAAAATAGAAGGTAGAAGTAGAATAAATCTACAATAAAGGATACTGACTTTTAAAGGTTTAGATTAAAGGACTTAAGTGAAAAGTGAATTATACAAGGGAGAGTTTTGAAGAGAGAGATTATTGCTTTAAATGTGTGTGTAGATTATTAAATAATCTGAGAATATGTACTTGTAATTCACTCTGTGTGTGTGTGTGTGTGTGTGTGTGTGTGTGTGTGTGTGTGTGTATAGTTTGTACCCTAGGGCTCCCTTGCACTGCACTAAAAATAAATTGTACACTTTACCTAACTATACATTTGCAAAACATGACACAGTGTGGGAAGGATATTGCTAGAGAATGGATATAGATCCAAAGGATTTGTTTTCTTTTTAGGAGAAATTCTCTTCCCCTTTTTTCTTCCCAGGTGAGGTTAGCAGAGGGGTTTTTCTTCCATTGGCTTCCCTGTTGATACATGATTCTACTACCCAAGCATAGATTTACTTCTTCCTTCCAATTTCTTCCTTAGTTCTCTCCCTGTGGCTACTGTCCCCTCTCCACATCAGAGTCATTTATCCACAGTCACGTGGACCAAAATGTTCATGCCTTGACTTCTTTGGCACCCAGGGCATCCAGGACTAGCCCTTCCACTTGAGTAGTCAAGGCCCCTGAGACCATGAGAACATCAGCTATTGAGAATAGGATCTATGACTATCATCTTTTAACTCACATGGTTGTGTGTGTGTGTGTGTGTGTGTGTGAGAGAGAGAGAGAGAGAGAGAGAGAGAGAGAGAGAGAGAGTATGCAAAACAGACAGAGACAAAGAAAGATAAGAGAGAGGTGAAAATTATGCTAGATAATGGTGTCTGGGTAAGATATCAAGACACCATTCATGGATCCCTGAAAAAGACTGTAAAAATGTGTTTAGGCAGGCTAAAAGCAATGCTAATTACAGTAATTTATGTGGATTGCTTCACATTTTTACCTACCAAATAGAAAGCATAGTAATGGTCATGTATAACATTTAATATGCATCAAATTAAATTTATTATAAGCTTTATTTGGTCAAAATACTAAATTACTTGCACGTGTCCAGTTTACTAGCTTATTGCTCAAGGTAGCACAATAGCCTAGAATGCTGAACTCAGCCTGGTTCAAATCCCACCTTGGATACTTGCTAGCTATATGATCATGAGCATTCTAGCCTCAGTTTCCTCATCTGTAAAGTGGGGATTGTTGTAAGGATTGTTGTGAGGATTAGATGAGATAATATTTGTAAAGGACTTTGCAAATCTTAAAGCATAACATAAATTCTGGATGATGATGAAGATGAAGATGATGATGATGATGATGATGATGAAGATGATAATGATGATGATCTTAGGCAAGTTACTTCATCTCCCTAGGCTTCAGTTTTCATTGATAAATGTGGGTGTTGGACTAGATGACCTCTGAAGTCACTGAGTCCCTTTTAATTTGCATGGGAATGTATGTGTATATGTGTGTAAAGAGGTGGATGTGAGAGAGACAGAGAGATTTCTAAATCTAGGCTTCTAACTCTAAATCTATGGTTTTATTATCTTTTTGCTTCTCCATCATAGACAATAATAATTTTCAAACTGGAAAACATTGGGAAAATATCATTTAAAAAATTACAAAATCAGGTCAAGTTACTAAGTATTAAACACCTACTATGTTCCAGGAGTTATGCAAAGTGAGTGCCAGGGATACAAAAAAAAAATGCTCTAATGGATTCATACATAGTATTTCAAGGTTAGAAAGGAGTTCAGCAACTGTCTAGTCCAACCCATAATTGAGGGAAAAAGTCCCTAATACAACTACTCAAGAAGTGGACATTCAGCCTTTGATTGAAGATATCCTGTGATGGGGAGCCTGCTGCTCTGGAAGCAGCTCTGATTGTTGGGAGGTTTTCCGCTGACTTCAAGCTTATATGTTCCACTTTGCAATTCAACCCTCAGCTCCTGGGTCTGTCCTCTGGGACCAAGCAGAACAAGTCAAATCCCTCTCCACATAATTCACATTTTTCAATCACATGAAGACAGTTACATGTTTCCAAGGAGTCTTCATTGTTTCAAGCTAAAATTACCTGGATCTTCAATTGATCCTCACATATCATTGACTTGAAGCCTCTCACCTCTCTTTATCCTCCTCTGAGTAATCTCCTTCCTAAAATGTGGTGTTTCAAATTGAATGCAACCCAGACATGTTCTAATCGGGGATACTGAGGACTATTACTGCCTTTGTTGTTGTCCAGTCATTTGCAGTTGAGTATGCCTCTTCCTGACCCCTTTTGGGGTTTTCTTGGCAAAGATACTAGAGTGGTTTACCATTTCCTTCTCCAGCTCATTTTAGATATGAGGAACTGAGAGAAACAGGATTAAATGACTTGCCCAGGGTCACACAGCTAGTTTGGTATCTGAGGCCAGATTTGAACTTATGAAGATTAGCCATCCTGACTCGAAGCTAGGCACTATATTCACTGTTGCCTTATTCCTGGCTTTTAATGTAGCACAAGTACACATTAGCTTTTTGGGTTTTGATTTCACACTGTGGCTTATGTTGAGCTTGCATTCCACTTTTAAAACCCCTGGATCTTTTTCAGACAAATTGCTGCCTAGTAATGTCCTTCCCTTCTTGTACTTGTGAGCTAGATTTTTCTTGAACCCAAGAAAAAGTTTTTACATTTTATCTTCTTACATTTAATCTTTCAAATTTATACAGCTATTTATAGGTAGCATGTTAATGTTTAGAAAACACTTTACAGGACGGCTAGGTGGCGCAGTGAGTAGAGCACCAGCCCTGAAGTCAGAAGGACCTGAGTTCGGATCCGACCTCAGACACTTAATGCACATGCAAACAAAAACCTAGCCGTGTGACCTTGGGCAAGTCACTTAACCCCAATTGCCCTCCAAGAGGAAAAAAAAAGAAAAGGAAAGAAAAGACTTTACATATGTCATCCTTATAACAATTCTGTGAGGTAGACACTATTACTGTCCTCATTTTTCACAAGAAGTAACTGAAGTTTAGAAAGGTTGTGACTTGCCCTCTAACAAGTCATTTAAACTTCTCACAGCTAACAGGTGACTTAGGCATGATTTAAACCCAAGTCTTCCTTAAAATCCAATGCTTTACTATTCCATGCTTCTTCTCTTTTGAGGAGGAAAAAGGGTAAAGAGGTGAATTCTGATTTTGTCATCCAGTGTATTAGTGTAACCCAGGTTCAGGTCTATCTGCATAAGATTCTCCTTATTGGTGGAGAACTATTACTTAATACTCTGTGCCTGCATGAGAAGCAGAGTTGGTAAGAGAAGAGATCCTTTTACATCTTGCTTCTGTATCAAGAGAGGACACATGTTCCAGGCTTTCCTCAGGGAGAGATCCCTGGAGGGAGAGAACGATTCTGGGAAGGAGCTGGCACACTACATTAGAGACTTCAGAGAATTTCCCCTTGGATGAGTCAGGGACTCTCTTTCTCTCTTATAGTTGAGCTGAGATATCTCACTCCCAGTGAGAGAGCTCATTTCAATCTATATAATTTCCTTAACTTCTTTTTGCTACTGACTTGGATAAATAGCTTTATCTGCTATTCAGTATATGTGATGGTCTTTATGTAACTGTCACTGCTTTTTAATTTCCAAATTTTAAATTACCAGTTTGATTTTTAATTTCTAAACTGTCCACCACTGAAAAAGATCATTTTAATAGCAATTTTTCCCTAGATGATGGCATGTAGTTGTAAATTAAATCAAAGGAGAGCTGAAATTTAAAACTCAATGGGCATGGTGACTGTATAATCTAAAGAGAAGAAAGGAATACCAGAAGGTATGTACATTGACTTACATGCAAGATATATACAAATGCTAGCTTCACAAAGTAAATCATAAATGCTTGGTAATTTTGTACCTTGGTTTCTTTTTATTTCAGATAATTAATTTTAACAACTGATATAGGAAACCACTATATGCCAATCACTGTGCTAAATGCTGGATATACAAAGAAAGCAGGGATTGGCGGGGGTGGGGGGGAACCCTGCCATCAAGGAGCTCACATTAAAATGGAGGCAATGGCATGTAAATAACTAGATACATGCAAGATATATGTATGAGGGAAAGGCATTAGAAGTTAGAGAGACCAAGAAAGGCCACAGGCAAAAGGGGGGGTTTGATCTGAGTATTAGAGAAAACCAGAGATGCTAGGAGATAGAAGTGAGGAGTGAGAGCAACAACTGTGGGAAACACATTTGAGGATGCTTGTGTCCTCAACAATTAAAGAGAAGTTCAAAAGATCAGAGAATTTTGTGGAGAAGGATAATGAGTCTTATTTTGTACCTCTGAAGTTTGAGATGCCTACAAGCTATCCAGTTTGAGACAGCTAGGTGACACAGTGGATAGCAAGCTGGACCTGGAGTCAGGAAGACCTAAGTTCAAATCCAGTCTCAGACCTTTACTAGATCTGTGACCCTGGATAGTTACTTAAGCTCTGTCTGCTTCACTTTCCTCATGCATATGGTTAAGTCACAATAAAAACAATATAGAGAAAATAATCCATATACTACTATAAAATTACAAACCAGCATATGCTTACTTATACTACTATAAGATCGTAAGTTGCAAAGAAGGAGCCAACTTGCATTGGGAAAGGCAGCTTCTTCACCAAGGAGTTTCTTATATTAAGTTGTTAAAATTAATTATCTGAAATAAAAAGAAACCAAGGTACAAAATTACCAAACATTTATTTACTTTGCAAAGCTATCATTTGCATATCAAAACATATCATCTGACTCCTCAGATGTCAGAGTCAAGGAATGATTTACAGAATTAGTTTTTTACAACAGAAGAAAGGAATTTAAAAATTACAAAAACTTCATCTAACTAGTTAACTTCTCCCAGGTTTTCTTCACTCAAATCTGTACTGTTGGCAACATCTAACTGCTAAAGTAAGATTAGCCCAGGGACAGCTAGGTGACACAGTGAATAGGGCACCAGCCCTAGAATCAACAGGACCTGAGTTCAAATCTGGTCTCAGACACTTAAGACTTACTAGCTGTGTGACCTTGGGCAAGTCACTTAACCCCAATTGCCTTCCCTTCCCCCACCAAAAAGACAGAGAAAGAGATTGCCCCAGAATTCTTTACCCTGCAGGATACATGTGATGCCTTGTATACAGAAAGAGGAGCTTGTGGTAAATGTTTAGCAGTCACCACCCCCTCCTCTTTGGCTATAACTAGAGCAATTTGTGGTTGATAACTTGAACTTCCTTCTTTGAAAACCAAAAATCCTCTGACCATTTTATGTATGAGGAGATGGACTTTATTCATACAAATTTTAAGTAATTCTTTATATATTTTGAATGAGACCTTTATCAGAGAAAATTGCTGCAAATATTTTCCCTAGTTAGTTGTTCCTTTTCTAATTTAAAATGAATTGGGTTTGTTTATACAAAAACTTTTAAATTTTGTGTGATCAAAATTATATATTCTTTTTCTGTGAAGCCCTTCACCTTTTAGTCAGTCACAACTACCTGTAATGTATTTATGTTGTCACCTCATATCTAATTCACATGTCCATTTTGTGATTGTCTTGTTATATTGTGTGAGATGTTGGTTTATACTTAATTTATGCCAGACTACTTCGTAGTTTTGATCAAATAATAAATCCTTAACCAGGTAGCCATAATCTCTGGTTTTACTGAACACTATAATACTGTGTGTGCTTGTTTCTGTATATTGTATAATTAATTTGTTCAGTTAAGACCCACCTCTATTTTTTTTAGCCAGTACCAAATTATTTTAGTGATTACCACTTAGCAGTATAGTTTGAAATCTGATACTATTAGTTCTCTTTCCTTTCCACTTTTTAATTATTTCCTTAGGATCCTTGACTTTTTGCTCCTCCAGATGTATTCATTATCTTTTTCTAGTTCTATAAAAATGATCCTTACATAGTTTAATTGGTATGGAATTTAATAAGTAAAACAATTTAGGTAGGTCATTTTATTATACTGTCATTGTCTACCTATGAGACACTAATATTCTTCCATGATATAGGGCTGTCTTTTTCTGTAAAAGGTAATTTGTAGTCTCATTGATGTAGTTCCTGTATATGTCTTCAAAGATAGGCTTTCAAGTATTTTATGTATTCTGTAGTTATTTAAAAGGAATTTTTCTTTCTAGTTTCTATCAATAGGTTTTGTTGGCAATGTACAGAAATGCTAATGATTGTAAGGATTCATTTCCTATCCTTAAGTTTTGCTGAATTTACTAATTGTTTCAGTTAAATTTTAGTTGACTCTTTTGCATGCTCTACAGAAAGCATGTGCAAAGTGATAGCTTTTCCCCCTGTTTACTTATATTTATTCCTTTGATAATGTAAATAGATAAATGTATGTGAATATATATGTATGTTTGCTCTGAGATTTAGATACCTGCCACATTAAGGAAAAGTCCATTTATTCATATGTTTTCTAGTGGGTTAGCCTTATCTATTGATAAGATCATATGGTTTTGATTATTTATGTTACTAACATGGTCTATTATGTTTACAGATTTCCTTATATTATACCAATCCTGCATTTGTATTATACATCAAACTTAATTGTAGTGTAAAATCTTTTTAATAAGTTCTTATAACCTTTTAGAGAATATTTTATTTAATTTTTTTACTTCAATGTGCATTACAGATGTTGGTCTATAGATTTCTTTTTCTGCTTTGTCTCTCCCTGGTTTAAATAATATGACCATATTTGAATCACAGAATAAAATTGGAAGGATCCTCTTCCATGTCCTGTGACCAATTCACATTTTTCTTGGAGGCTTTGGATATAGGAACTTTGACTTTGTTGTCTTCTAGTTGATGTTTTAATCTTCCTTGTCACCAAAATAAGATTCTATAGTCTGATTCTTTCCAGTGTTTGTTCATTTTCCCAATTAATTATTTGACTTTTTAGCTCTTTGTTAAGGTAAGACTCTGTTTCTACTGTGGAGGGTTACTGTCCCAAGTTTCAGCGGTTTTGTGCAGTTGTTTTCAGAGATATTTCTAGGGACCTTTAAATTTTCAGTTCTTCCAAGGTTGTATGATCAAAGGAGAGGTGCTTACTCCTCTCCTGGTCTATGTTCTAGTCTGTGAGTGACCACAGGCACTCTTTTCTGCCTTGGAACTGTGAGGAGGATTCCCTCTCCACTGCCACCACAAGCTCCACCATGCCAGTACCAGAACTCCTCACCCCAGAACCACCATCCAGGACTGCGACCCAGATCCAAGCAAGGGCAAAACAAAAGAATCCTGCCTCAGTGCCATCAAGGAGAACCCTTCAGTCCCCCTCTGATCAGTTGCTCAATATCCCCACTGTCTGTGGGCAAAGAGCTCCAGAAGCAGCCACTGCTGCTACTGCTGCCATCACCACTGCCACCGCTGCCCTGGGTCTGGAACCAGACCCAGACTCCTCTCTCACCTAGGTCTGACAGACCTTTCCTACTGACCTTCTAAGTTGTCTTTGCTATGTGTGGGTGGAGAAGTCTGGAAACCGTCACAGCAACCAATGATTTAGTCAGAAGGATCCTTTATTTTCCTAATTTTTGCAAAAGTTTTTATTTAATATTAGAATTAGATGTTCTTTAAATGTTTGCAAAAACTCACTTGTAAATCCATTTGGATCTTGAGGTATTTTTCACTGGACATTCATTTATGGCTTATTCAATTTTATACTATTACCTGTTAATCTCTTCTTTGACTTTCAGAATGTCTGCTTTGATGTTTAGTTGAGGTCTTTTGGTTGTTGCTTTTCTAATTTTGTTTTTTAGTTGCATGCCTAGTATTTGTTTTCCCTTTGTTATTGTTTTGCCCTCCCTCTTAATAATTCTTCTTCCTGCCCCTACCTACTTCCCTGCTGAGTTTAATATATTTCTCCACCACTCTGGTTTTTTTAGCATTTACATATTTGTGTATATAATTGTTCCATGTGACTGTGTTCAACTTTCCTTTTTTCCAGTTCACATGAAAATGAGGTTCATGGGATACCCATTTCCCTACACCTTCCTCTAGGTATGAATACTCTTTATCTCATGTAATCCTATTATGTGAGATAACAAGGGATATCACTTTCCTCTTTATTTGCTTTTTCTCCTAAGATAGTAAAAGCAGAAAAACAAATCCTCTAGTCCTCTGCCTATCTCATTTAGCTTTCTCTATAAAACTTGAAGAAATTAGAGTTCTGACAAGGTACATTTTTCTTCATACTTGATTAGCACATAAGCAGTTCGTTCTCAAATAATCCCTTTGAATTGATCAAATGTGTTCATCTTTCTGTATCTCTCTTGCTTCCTATATTTCTGTTTCAGTGTCTATTCATCTCTGCCCTTTTTGTTAGGAATGCTTGGAAATCCTTTATTTCATTAAAATCCCACTTAACATTATAGGATTATATTCAGTTTTGCCAGATAGATTGTTCTTGGTTGTAAGCCTTTGTCTTTTAACTTTTGGAATTTTATATTCCAAAATCTTCTCTCTCTTATTAGGAGTAACTACCAAGTCTTGTGTGATCTGAACTGTTATTCTTTAATATTTGAACTCTTTCTTTTTTTAAATGTGCACTTTTATTGACACTTTTTATTTTGCTTAGAAGCTCTGAATTTTGGCTGTGAAGCTCCTGGGAGTTTTCATTTTAGGGTTTCTAAGTCTCTATGGTGTTTTCAAACAAAAGATTTTGTGCAGATCATTCTATGTACTTTCATAGCACCATCAAATTTTAGAGTTCAAAGGGTTTTTATCACAAAACATGGGTGGCTAAGTGGTGCAGTGAATAGAGCACTGGCCTTGGAATCAAGAGGACATGAGTTCAAATCCAGCCTCAGACACTTAACACAAAAGAACTAGCCATGTGACCTTGGGCAAGTCACTTAAATCCCAATTGCCCTCCCTTACCCCTCCAAAAAAAAAAAAAAGAAATCACAAAAATCACAAAACAACTTTCTTCCCATTGTAGGAATTATTAAGGACCAGATGCAAGTAAAATAAGTAAACTTTAAAAAGTAGTTTTGTCTAACTAGAACAAGAAACACAAAATGGCAAGCAGTGAAAAATTAAGGCAATTGGATCATATGTTGGGGGGAGGGAAAGGAGTCATATATAAACTAGTGTGCATTCCATAAGATGTCTGGGAACTAACTTTATATCTTCTTTATGTTATTTCAGTCATAGACCCTCATAGGAATTTAGCAAAACCTATAAACCTCAGAATGTTTTTAAATGCATGAAATAAAATAAATAAGATTACAAATGAAACTAATTTTACATGAAATTAAGATGAAATTTTTCCATTCAAGTTCATAGACCTACAAAAATCTATCCACAATTCCCTTAGGTGTGCATGGACTTCAGCTGGCTTAGAGTCTTAAAAATTAAACTTACATCTCAGGCTGGTTAGGGTCCCTATTTCATTCATATTCATTAAATCAGTCAATAAATACTACCTAATACCTAGCACATAAAATGCTGGAGTAATTTTTTTTAAGCAATTGGAGTCAAGTAACTTGCTCAAGGTTACACGGCCAGTCGTTATTTATGTGTGGGTGCTCATTTTCTGAGGCCAGATTCAATCCCGGGTCATCCCAACTCTGGGACCGGTACTCTTACTCACTGCGCCACCTAGCTGCCCCTGGAGTAATTTTTAACTAACATAATCTACTGGTTGCATTAAAAGAAAGTCAAACTTATAAAGGTCTGCCTATTTAATGCTTATGAATTTACTCTCTTCTGAGGAACTTGAAAAAATTTTTTTACCCTTGCTTCCACTATCCTGCCAATCCTCTGTTTGTCTAGGTAGAGAAAAGAACACAGTTTATTAACTAAACAAAGCTAAGAATTGTCACATATACATATACATATACATATACATATACATATACATATACATATACATATACATATACATATACATATACATATACATATACATATACATATACATATTGATAGAGCATCTAAAAGGAGATCTCAATCTACTACATGTGATTTTCCATAACTTTTTTTGGCCAAAATCGACAATCTGTATGTATACTTCACAACACTAAGAAAGATGCAAAATTATCATAGAAAACTATGATTCATAAATCTACATGGGAATACCCATGGGGATCAATAAATCCACTGAATGTGATCATAGGAATCAGAGACATGAAGAACCTTAGAAATCCAGTAAAATATAAGCTTCTTGAAGAGAGGGACCATCTTGGTTTTGTATCCTATTACCTACCACAGTGCCCTACAAAAGGTCATTCTTAAACATTTGTTAAATTAAATCAAATTGCTGATGAATTAATCATCTAGTCCAACCCTCTCATTTTACAGATTAAAAAAAATGAGGCATAGACTTTTAAGCTGACCAAACATCACATAGGTATTTAGTAGCAAATGCAGGTCCTTTGACTCTACATTCAGAACTCTTTCCACTGCACCATGCTATGTCCGGGTGTAGAGTTTGTCTTACTACATTTGTTTGTGCCAAATAATAATCATTGTAGATCATATTATTTATTTTAATATATGCATGTTTATATATATACATAAAGATAACATGAATAACAATAATAATAAGAACTGTTTTATGACACTTTAAAGTTTGCAAAGCGCTTTACTTATATTATCTTGTTTGATCCTCAACCCTCAATAATAGTCCAGGGGCAGCTAGGTGGCGCAGTGAGTAAGAGCGCCGGCCTCGGAGTTGGGATGACAGGAGATCGAATCCGGCCTCAGAAAATGAGCACCCACACACAAATAATGACTAGCCGTGTAACCTTGAGCAAGTTACTTAACCCCAATTGCTTTAAAAAAAAATATTAGTAGTCCATAAACATTTATTAAAAACCTACCATGTACTAGGCACTGTGCTAAGTGCTAGGGATAAAAATAAGAACAGGAAAGATAGCTGCTGCCCTCAAGAAGCTTACAATCTAATGAGGAAAGAAAATACACAAAAGAAAGTTGGGTGTGATTCCGTTATGTTTGGATGGTCTTAAAAGAACAATTGAAAAGGTAAGGAAGAGGAATGCACTGGAAGAGGGGAGAAGGGAGAGGAAGAATGAAGAAAAATTATCTCACATAAATGGGGTGTACAAAAAGGAGTTTGTACAACAAGAAAGGAAGTGGGCAACACTTGAACCTCACTGTCATCTGAACAGATTAAAGGAGGGAAGAATACACATTAGGTACAGAAATACATCTTGACCAACAAGAAAATGAAAGGAAAGGGGTTTAGGGAAGTGGAGGGATTAGAGAGAAGGTAGATAAAGGGAGGCATTTATTAGAACAAAAGTTTCTATGGGAACTACCTCTTCTTCCCTATCCCCCCTCTTCCTCTATTCTTTGTCAATGATGAACAAAGAGGAATTTCCCATTTTTTTCATGAAAGGGATATTAGGGAGCTGGACTATCTTATGACATCACACTCTATTGTCTTGCCAGAAATAGTGCATCCATTTGAATAATAAGCATTTTTCTATTTTCCCATAAATTATGTAGCTATTTAATTTAAAAATACTTAGGCATTAAATGTCCTCAAAGCAGACAGAATTAACTTTCTAATAAGTGTAACATAATTGTTTTGTATGCATATATGCCCTTGAAAGGTTGATAGAATACAACACTATTTAAGGGAAAATATAACCAAATTTTGGTAAAAGCTTAGCTTTAACAAATAGGTATAAAAATGTAAGGCCTTGAATTTTTCAGACTACATTAATTTCTGACCAACATTAAAGAATGGAATTAGGGTTAAGGTAAATTGTATAGTTGCCCCAAAACCTTAAAGATACACCCCCATGCTCCACTCCAACACATACACAGACATATATGCTAGATGGCACAGTGGATGGAATGTTAGATCTGGAGTCAGGAAGGCCTGAGTTCAAATCCAGCTGCAGAGACATACTAGCAATATGGCCCTGGGCAAGTCACTTAATTGTCTCCTCAGTTTCCTCAACTGTAAAATGAGGATAATAATAACACTTACCTCTTAGGGTTCCCATCAGCTATTCTACATGATTTCTCCATAATCCCATAATCAGACTTCCCCCGGGGTAAACTCATCAATAGAAGTCATGAAAATTAATTTAGCTTAGGTACTCATAGAAACAATTTTAAAACTTTATTAAATATAATAATACAAATACAACATCAAAATTTATGGGACGTAACTAAAGCAGTTCTGAGTTAAATTTATAGTCATTGAATGCCTATACTAATGTAAAGAGACTAGAGAGTTTGGGATTAGCAGGAATGCTGCATAGAAAGGATCCATGATTTGTTGCTGCCCAATACTAGCAAGAATATATGTAGAGCCAGGTTGCTTTTCTTAACTTTTGTTCTTGCCCCTAGCTTTGTTAGTATGGCAATCAGGGAGGATCTTTCTCCACGACCCCAGCCTCCCACGGAGCTCCTGGAGTTGTTTGTAGCAAAATCCTTGAAAAAGATTTTAGGGAAACAGGCTGGAATGCAAAGATTTAACAGAAGTTACAAAAAATATTTTCTAATCTCAAATCTGATGGTTATCTGAGTCTAAGGAACTCCAGTCATCACTATACACAAGTGTTCGAAAGAATAAACTTATTCTTGACTGGAGATATCCTACTGGCTTCTATTGACTGCCTAGATAAATTTAGTAACTTACAACCTTTATCAGAAAGAGACTTTTCTAGCCACTTTCTACCTCAGTAGATGGGAAAGGAAAGATGCAGATGGCCCTAAAGAGCTAAAACCCAGCAGATGGCAGCAAAGAGCAGCTTGGTAATGATATGACCAGTAAAAAGAGAAAATACAAAAGCTCAGTGGAGTGCAGAGGTGACATCCAGCAGAGAACAGAAAAGAGTAGCATGGTGACATCACCCCCAGGACACTGGCAGCTCTGCAGAATCAGAGAGGTGTTAGCTTCCCCAGCATCTTGCACCCTGATCTCACAGATGCCTGGGCCCTCCATATTTATGTGTAGGTTTGGATTCCTGAAGTATGTACCCCTCCGTACACGTGCTTTGGCAATGTGAGTGTTTGTACCATGCCCCTTCATTCATGTTCCATGACCACGTGTCCCCATATGTATTGATTCTATGTGTACTCCCTGGTTACATATATGTCTGTATATGTGCCGGTCTCCTACCTATGGGAAAATATATCCCATGTGTGCATAAGAGGGTCTTTTTTTTGTCACTTTGTTTCCAATGTTGTTTGATCAGATGCCTTTTGCTTTGACCTAGCAGACTGGCAAAAATAACAAACACACCCGTGGATATTTGTAACCTATGGTTTTAAATGCGTGCTGACTAAGCAGAGTGCCTTATAGTTTTTCTTGGTGACCCACATGTAAAGCGGGGGGAGGTCCCAGGTGCTATGTTAATAAGAAAAAGAGCAGATTAATAAGGTTTTTGCAACCAAAAAAATTTTTAATCAATAAACAAAACTAGATTTCATGAAATCAGAATTAAGGAAGTTAATAAAAGGAAATTTAGTATATAAAACCTTTTTAAGACATTGATAAAACTAAGAAATCATTAGATTTTTTTAATAGTACAAATTTTTAAATGTTAAATAATAAGTGAGAGATCACAACAAAAAGAGAAGAAATAAAGAAAAAGCCTGGAGACTGTTCTATCTAGTTATAGGTCAACAATGTTGAAAATATAAAAGATAATTAATCTACATATACTTTAATGTTCACTGACTTCAGTGAAAAAAAATGGGCATAAATAAGAAGATAAAAGGATGTTTTTAAAATATTCAAGAGATAGAAAGAGAGAAACCAAAGGCTTGTAGACTATCTAAAAACCTCATTTATTGAGAATGCTTTCTTCTAAAGGGAAGTCAGGGGGTGCTAGACGTAAAGTGACAAACAAAACATAATTTTTTAAAATGAAATTGGTTATATTTTAAGAGACAGGAAGTAGGTGACTGATGTGGAAGTCAGTTTTGAATCAGCTGTCTGTACAGATTACCTACTTGGGAAAGCAAAGGTCTGAATCAATAACTAATTAGGAGAGAAAAAAAAGATATGATGCACGATAGAGACAATTCTAACCTGATCTATTTAAATGAGAGCTTATTGTTGACAGAAACACAAAACTTTAAAAAGCCTAAATGCCTCTTAACCAACAAATACTTGATCTCCTTTCCAGGTGGAGAGATAAAGCAAAAACGTGATGAAAACAGCTTAGGATATAATAAACAATCATAAAAATAAAAAATATTCAAATTGACTAAATAGGAAATAGACAAAATTCACCAATTTCAAAAGGAGAAATTGAACAGGTTATTAATGAGCTGCCACATTAAAAACAAATCACCAGGACCAGAGTAAGCAAGAAGAAATTAATAGATGCTAAGTTATAAAGGTCAGAGAGACCTACATTCAGATTCCACCTCAGACATTTTCTAGCTGTATGTCTCTGGGCAAATTCTTTACCCCTTTGGTCTCAGTTTCCTCACCTGTAAAAGGAGTTTGAATTTAATGATCTGTAAGATTTCTTCCATTTCTAATTCTATGATCCTATGATGGTATATTATCTATAATTCACAAATGAATTCTATCAAAGAAAAAATTTATACAATATGAACTTTTTTAAAAATATGAAAAGATAGCACCTTATGCAATTCTTTCTATAAGACAAATGTCATCACAAGTTACATACCAGGTAAAGACAAATAAAGAAAATAAAACTATAAACTAATAATTAATTAATATTGGCATAAAATCCTTAAAATATTCATATAAAATATTAATACATCAAAATTATTTATCACAATTGAGTTAGAGTTATAGAAGGAATACAAAGATGATTTGACCATAGTAAATAAACATAATAAATAACACTAATAATAAAAGTCACAAAATCCCTAAGTTTATAAGTACAGATATAAGAGAGGTATTTAATAAAATTAATATCATCCTATAATTTCACCACAACCATCCAATGTGCTAAGGGACTTACTTATTTTCTCTGGACATCATGAAGCTATCACTAGAGTACATGAGCCATCTAAATAATGATTCCTTACTCTCACTATATGATTAGCCCATCATTTTCAATGATACGTTTCTTTGGGGGTGGAGCCAAGATGGCAGAGTAGAAACAGTGCCTCCAAGGCACTGTCCCCCCAGATCACCTCCAAACTATGTAAAAGAGGACTCTGAACAACTTCTGGAGCCCCAGCACCCACAGAACGAAACAGAGAAGCTAACCCCCCACTGAGGACAGCCCAGCAGCCCTACAGGAAGGACCAGCACAGGACTCTGGGAGCCGGCAGCACAGCGCAAAGTGCCCGGGGAGCCGAGCACAGGTCCACCTGAGTCGCGGTTTTAGCCCCAGGGCGGCAGGGCCAGAAGCCACCTGGAGGGACCCCAGAACACCAGCAGCTGTGGCGATTCCAGAATTATCAATATAGACATGCCTAGGACAAAGTAAGAGGTTAGTGCCCTATGGACTTTGGGACCAGTATTTGGGGAACGCATCAGCTTCCTCCCCTGGGGGCTAGAAGCCACTGAGGAGACATACCATTTTGTAGTTTTCAGAGGGAGCTCCAGCTCCTGGCCTGCTAACTGTAGGGAGATCCAGCGATCAGTCTTGGGGGGTAATCACTCTTGCTTTAACCTCCCTGGATCTGGATTGTGATCTGGGGTGGAGGTCGTGGGTGGGTTTCCACCTTGCCAGAAACGGAAGTTGTCCCCCACATGTTCGGGACAAAAGATCCCCTGTCTGGTGGTAGAGCCATAGTGTGGCAACAAGCCCAAAAGTCAAGTAATTAAATGGCAACATGCCAAGGCAAAGGAAACAAATTAAACAGAAAAATGCAACCTTAGACTCCTACTTTGGGGGCAAAGAGGATCGAAGCATGGAACAGTCAGAGGACTGTGAGGAAAAAGCTCCAAAGGAAAATATGAGCAGGTTACAGGCCATAGAGGACCTTAAGAAGGACTTTAAAAATCAAATAAGAGAAGTGGAGGAAAAATTGGGAAGAGAAATAAGAAGGATGCAGGAAAAGTATGAAATGAGGGTTAACAGCATGACTGAGGAAAACAACACCTTAAAAAATAGACTAACTCAAATGGCAAAGGAGGCCCAAAAGGGCAATGAGGAGAAGAATGCCTTAAAAAGTTTAATTTGCCAGATGGGAAGAATCTCAAAAGTTCATTGAGGAGATTCATTCCCTCAGAGTTAGACTGGAGCAAACGGAAGCTAATGACTTTATGAGAAATCAAGATGCTGTTAAGCAGATCCAAACAAACGAAAGATTAGAAGGCAATGTGAAATATCTCATGGGAAAAACCACTGACCTGGAAAATAGATCCAGGAGAGACAATTTAAAAATTATTGGACTACCTGAAAGCCATGATCAAAGAAAGAACCTAGAAATCACCCTTCAAGAAATTCTCAAGGAAAATTGCCTGGATGTTTTAGACCCAGAGGGCAAAATAGAGGTTGAAAGAATCCACCAATCACCTCCTGAAAAAGATCCCCAAAAGAAAACTCCCAGGAATATTATAGCCAGGTTCCAGAATCCCCAGATCAAGGAGAAAATACTACAAGCAGCCAGGAAGAAACAATTTCAATACTGTGGAAACACAATCAGATTAGCACAGGACCTGGCAGCTTCTACACTGAGGGACTGAAGGGCATGGAATATGATATTCCAGAGGGCAAAAGAGCTGGGATTGAAGCCAAGGGTCACCTACCCAGCAAAACTTGAGTATCTTGTTTCAGGGGAAAATATGGTCATTCAGTGGAATAGAGGACTTTCCAGCATTCTTGAGGAAAAAACCAGAGTCGAATAGAAAATTTGACATCCAGACGCAAGAAGCAAGAGATGCCTGAGAAGGTAATCAGGGAAAAGAAATCAAAAGGAACTTATCAAAGTTGAACTATTTACATTCCTATATGGAAAAACAATAACTGTGACTGATGAAATCTTTCTCAGTATGAAAATAATGGAAGAAGGGTATATGATCATATGAATACATATGTGAATGTGTATATATATGTTTACAGTTATATATGGATAGAGGGTATAGGTTGAATTTGTTGGGAAGGGAGGGTACTCAAGGGGTGAAATTATGAGGTGAGAGAGGAAAGTGGCGAGAGGAGATGGGGAGAGACAGGGTAGGGTAAACTATCTCATATGGAAGAAACAAGGAGAAGTGGCTGCAAGGGAGGGGAAGAATAGGAAGGCAAAAAGGCAAAACCACATTCTCATTGAATTTGGTTCAGGGAGAGAATGACATACATACTAAATGGGATATCTCAACCTGCAGCAGAATAGGAGGAAGGGGGATGAGAAGAGGGATGATGGATGGGAGGGCATCCTTGGGGGGAGGGGAGGTTGGAAGTACCCACTATAGAAGAGGGACAGGATCATGTAGGGAATGGACCAGGTCGGGGGTGGGATGAGTGGGAGGGAATTATAAGCAGCCTTGTACAATATATCTACTATGATAATGTTTTGCATAGCTAGACATGTACAACATATACTGAATTACTTATCTTCGCAGAGGGAATGGCTGAAAAGGGAGGAAGGGAATGGATCTGAAATTCGAGGTCTTAAAATTAAATGTTTCAAATATATATAAATACTATTATTAATACTCTTTTGCTTGTGGTTGGGAGATAAGATGTGCAGGCATTGGAACACAAAGATTCACCTTCCTCTAATGGAAAAGTCAAAGGGGGTGTGGGAGAAGATATGGGAAAGAGCAGATTGGAGGAAGCGATATCTTGTGGGACTGCTACTCTGGGAGAGTGGGTAGGGGAAAAACAGGGGGGGGAAATAATTGTAACTCAAAATCTGGCAGAAATGATGTAAAACAGAAGTTAATAAAGCATTTGTTTCAAAAAAAATGATACATTTCTTTGATAAAATCCTTTATTCTCATTTGTCTTTGTACTTCATTACTTATTATATGTTGCAACCTTATACCTGCCTCCAGTGTGTTTCTCAATTGCCCTCTGTACAACTGTAGGAGAAAGGGAATTTGCAGAATATTTTATATAGAAAGATAGGGTGAACAAAGGGATTCTGTTTTTCTTAGTTTCTACTCTACTGGTGACCAATGGCAGAGTGAACTATATGCAATAACTTCTCTACCAAGTAAAATATGCAATGCTTACTCTACCTGGACATGAAGGAACTCTATTATTTGTTTCTTCCCAAGAAACATTTTATCATATTAAAAAAAGATCCAATCATATACTTTTTAGGGTTTTTAGCATAAATGAGTACTGTGCTTTGTCAAAGGCTTTTTATGCATCTTTTGAGATAATCATGTGGTTAGAAATTTTTGTTTTTAACTTAACAATTTAATTTTAATTTAATGATTCATTATGTTGATTGTTTTTCTAATATTAAACAATACTTGGATCCCTGATTATAAATCCAACTTGATCATACAGAATAATTTGTCTTTTTTGCCAATAATAATTTGTCTTTTTAAAAAATATTTGAATATATGTTTATTAATTATACTGATTTATAGTGCTCTTTTTGTTGCTTTATCTTTCTCTACTATACTTAGTATGGTATTTGTCTCATAAAAGAGATTTGATAGGGTGCTTTCTTTCCTAATATTTGGATATAATTTGTATAGTATAGGTGTGAATAGATCTTTAAAGGTTTGGTTGAATTCTCCTGCATATCTAACAAGACAGAAGGTGGGTTTTTCCCCCCTTTAGTAGTTTCTTTACATCTAGTTCCATTTCCTTTTTCTGATACTGGATTATTTAAATTCAGTTTTCAATGTTCTATAAATTTGGTTATTCCATAATTTTGAAAATAATCCTCTATGTCTTTTAGGTTCTCAGCTTTATTGGCATATAATTATTCATAGGATCCCAAATAAATAAGTAAGAAATTAAGATTAAATAACAAGATAAATAGCTGGAGGAATAATTAGTGCTGATGACTGAGCTGTTCCAATATAATAAAAAATTACAATACTACCAAAGTTAATTTATAGCTTTGGTATTACACTAATCAAATTGTTAAAAGGATGATTTGTGGAACTTAATAAAATAATAACAGTAATCACTTGGAAAAACAAATGATATAATAGCAAAGGAAATAATGGGGAAAGGTAAGTGGGAAAGGAGAGGAGCACTATTAGACCTCAAACTATATTATAAAGTAGTAACTATCAAAACTTTCTGGTACTTGTTTAAAAATTGAGAAGTAGAGCTATAGAACAAGGGATAATCAGAAATTATGGAACTCAATAATTCATTTTCTGATAAATATAAATTACTTAAGAAAGAATTTACGCTTTGAGACAAACTGTTGATCAGACTGGGAAGAAATTTGACAGAAATTGGGCTTAGATCAATATCTTACACTATACTGAAAAATAAATGAAAAAATAGATATCTAATCAGAATATTATTATTATATCATAAACAATTAGAAAAGAAACAGATCATATACCTTTTACAACTATGAGTAAGATATATATTCTTAACCAAAAAAGGGATAGAGGCAATTATAAAATATAAAGTTGACCATTTTAATTACATGGAATTGAAAAACTTCTAAACAAATAAAATTTAAATTCTAGGATAAGCAGGGAAGGAGTCCAAAGGGAAAAAAAATGTATCAAATTTCTCAGACATGTAGACAAACAACAGATATAGATAGATAGATAGATAGATAGATAGATAGATAGATAGATAGATAGATAAACAGACACACAGGCACAAACATAGAGGGACACAGAGACAGAAAGTGAGATAAAAAAATTAATAATAATATAAATATGAATAGAATGATCTCACCCATAAAAACACAGGAAGGTAGCAGAATGGATTAGGAAACAAAATTCAATAATATGCTGTTTCTTAGAAACACAGTTGAAACATAAAGATTCACAGAGAGTTAACATGAGGAGTTGGAGCAGAATTCATCATGCCTCAAATGAATTTTCTTAAAAACAGGGGTGGCAACTATCATCTCACATAAGGCAATAGCAAAAATAGACATTGTTAGAAGAGAAAAGCAGGGAAACCACATTACATTTAAATGGGGATACTCAAATATCCAAAGGGATCAGTGATCTCACTGATTTAGAACTTTCCACCAATGATGCAGAACAGAGCCTAACCAGGAGGCAACTGTGATCCACAGTGTCAAAAAAAAAAATGTAGAGAGGTGAAAATCTGAGAAATGAAAAAAAAAAAGTGTCAGATATAGGAATAAAAAGATACGTGATAAGCTTGAAGAGAAAAGTCTGTTTAGTAGTGAGGTCAATAGCCAGATTAGAAATTAAGTCAATGGGAAGAAAGGATGAGGGGGTAAGGAGTATAGAAGGCTTTTCCCCAGGAGTTTAGCTTTAAAAGGGAGGAGATATATAAGTTAATAATATCCTATTTTCAGGGGCGGCTAGGTGGCACAGTGAATAGAGCGCCGGCCCTGGAGTCAGAAGGACCTGAGTTCGGAGCCGGCCTCCACACAAAAAAACAAAAACCTAGCCGTGTAACCTTGGGCAAGTTACTTAACCCCAATTGCCCTAAAGGGGCGGCTAGGTGGCGCAATGAGTAAGAGCACCGGCCTCGGAGTTGGGATGACCTGAGATCAAATCCGGCCTCAGAAAATGAGCACCCACACATAAATAATGACTAGCCCTGTAACCTTGAGCAAGTTACTTAACCCCAATTGCTTTAAAAAAATAATAATAATATCCTATTTTCATTTTATTTTATTTTATTTTTCCAAATGCTTTATTATCTTCTGGTATACATCATTCATTTCTACCAGATTTTGAGTTACAATTTTTTTCTCCATTTTTCCCCTGCCCACCACCCCAGAATAGCAGTCCCACAAGATATCCCCTCATCCAATCTGCTCTCTCCCATATCTTCTCCCATACCCCCTTCAACTTTTCCATTAGGGCAAGGTGAATCTCTGTGCCCCAGTGCCTGCACATCTTATCTCCCAATTACATGCAAAATAGTATTAATAATAGTATTTATATATATTTGAAACATTCAATTTTAAAGCTTCAAACTCCAGATCGATTCCCTTAGTTCCTTGTCACCCACTCCCGCTGGGAAGATAACCAATTCAGTATGTGCTGTACATGTATAGCTATGCAAAACATTACCATAGTAGATATATTGTAAAAGACTGGCTTTATTTCCCTCCCACCCATCCCACCCCCTACTTGGTCCATTCCCTACTTTGATCCTGTCCCTCTTCAAAAGTGGGTGCCTCCAACCTCCCCTCCCCCCCAGTATGCCCTCCCATCCATCATCCATTTCTCATCCCCCTTCCCCCTACTCTCCTGCAGGGTGAGATATCCCATTTAGTATGTATGTCATTCTCTCCCTGAGCCAAATTCAATGAGAATATGGTTGTGCCTTTTTTGCCTTCCTGTTCTTCCCCTCCCCTGCAACTACTTCCCCTTGCCTCTTCTACATGAGATAGTTGATCCCACCCTGTCTCTCCCCATCTCCTCTTGCCACATTCCTCTCTCACCTCTTAGCTTCACCCCTTAAGTATCATTCCTTCCCACCAAATTCGACCTGTGCCCTTTATCCATGTATACCTGTAAACATATATACACACATTCACATATGTATTCACATGCCCATATACCCTTCTTCAATTATTTTCATACTGAGAAAGGTCTCATCAGTCACAGTTATTGTTTTTCCATGTAGGAATATAAATAATTCAACTCTGATAAGTTCCTTTTGATTTCTTTTCCATGTTTACCTTCTCAAACATCTCTTGCTTCTTGTGTCTGAATGTCAAATTTTCTATTCAACACTGGTTTTTTCCTCAAGAATGCTTGAAAGTCCTCTATTCCACTGAATGACCATATTTCCCCCTGAAACAAGATACACAGTTTTGCTGGGTAGGTGACCCTTGGCTTCAATCCCAGCTCTTTTGCCCTCTGGAATATCATATTCCATGCCCTTCAGTCCCACAGTGTAGAAGCTGCCAGGTCCTATGCTATTCTGATTGTGTTTCCACAATATTGAAATTGTTTCTTCCTGGCTGCTGGTAGTATTTTCTCCTTGATCTGGGGATTCTGGAACCTGGCTATAATATTCCTGGGAGTTTTCTTTTTGGGATCTTTTTCAGGAGGTGACCTGTGGATTCTTTCAACCTCTATTTCCCTCTCTGGGTCTAAAACATCAGGGCAATTTTCCTTGAGGATTTCTTGAAGGATGATTTCTAGGTTCTTTCTTTGATCATGGCTTTCAGGTAGTCCAATAATTTCTAAATTCTCTCTCCTGGATCTATTTTCCAGGTCAGTGGTTTTTCCCATGAGATATTTCACATTGCCTCCTATTCTTTTGATTGCTTGGATCTGTTTAACAGCATCTTGATTTCTCATAAAGTCACTAGCTTCCATTTGCCAGTCTAATTCTGAAGGAATGAATCTCCTCAGTGAGCTTTTGAGATTCTTTTTCCATCTGGTAAATTCAGGTTTTTAAGGCATTCTTCTCCTCATTGCCTTTTTGAGCCTCTTTTGCCATTTGAGTTAGTCTATTTTTAAGGTGTTATTTTCCTCAGTCAGGCTATTGACTCTCATTTCATACTTTTCCTGCATCCTTCTCATTTCTCTTCCCAATTTTTCCTCCACTTCTCTTATTTGGTTTTTAAAATCCTTCTTAAGGTCCTCTATGGCCTGTAACCTGCTTGTATTTTCATTTGGGGCTTTTGGTGCAGGATTTCTGACCTCACAGTCCTCCTCCTGTTCCATGCTTTGATCCTCTTTGCCTCCAAAATAGGAGTCTAATGTTGAATTTTTCTGTTTATTTTATTTCCTTTGCCTAGGCATGTTGCCACTTAATTACTTGACTTTGGGGCTTGTTGCCATAGTAGGAGTCTGCCACCAGACAGGGGAGCTTCCATCCCAAATGGTGGGGTCTTCTCAACTGTAGGAGGTATTTGTTGGGTGCCCTCCCTGAAGCCCCCACACACTCTGGCAAGCTGGACACACACCCCAAGACCTCCACCCCAGACCTCAATCCAGATCCAGGGAGGTTAAAGCAAGAGCAATTATCCCCCAGACTGATGGTCAGATCCCCCTACAGTCTGCAGCCAGGAGCTGAATCTGCAACTGAAGCTGCAAAATGGTGACTGTGCCTTGGCTCCTCAGCTGCTTCTCGCCCCAGGGGAAGAAGCTGACACATTCCCAAATACTGGTCCCAAAATCCATAGGGCACTTTGTCTCACTTTGTCCTAGGCATCTATGTGTTGGTAATTCTGAAAAAGCCATAGCTGCTGGTATTCTGGGTTGCCTCCAGCCCATTGCTGATCCAGCCACCCTGGGGCTAAAACCTCAGACTCAAGCAGTCCTGGGCTCGGCTCCCAGAGTGCTTTGCTGGCTGCTCCCTGACGGGCTGTCTTCAGTGGCAGGTTAGCTTCTCTGTGTCATTCTGTGGGTGCAGGAGCTCCAGAGGTTGTTAAGAGTCTCCTTTTACATAATTTTGAAGTGGTGTGCCCTGGAGTGCCGTGGAAGTACTGTTTCTACTCCGCCATTTTGGCTCCACCCCCAATAATATCCTATTTTCCATAATTGTACTTGAGTTGTGCTGGTTAGGATATGTGCAGCCTCTCTAGGATGTGATCATGGAAGGGGAAAGCTCTGACATCTTTCTCCACAAGCTTCAATCCTCTAACACCGTCATAACTGTCTATACAAGCTCCACCCAACCTTCAAAACAATCATCTCATCTCTCTCTCTCTCTCTCTCTCTCTCTCTCTCTCTCTCTCTCAAGAAAATGGTGAGGAAGACCTGGCCCCATGTGATGGTGTTGGGAGCTTACCTCAATCTTGGCCTTGTATTTTCATGGTCTCATTCTCTATATATGAATTGGGAAAAGAGGAGTGATGTGAGACAGACAGACAGAAACAGACAGACAGAGATTGAGTCAGCATGGCAGAAAAGAGAACATCGTAGGTTATGTGGGGTGTTCCCAGAAACTACAACATCCCAAACACCTCTCTCCTTCCTATCATCCTTACCTTCATCAGCACTTTCAGTCCTCACTTTTCTATGAAAGAGAAAAAGGTCCCTATCTGAGGCATACTTCAATGCTTGTGCCTTGGATCCTTCTCTTTAGATCCTCTAGTCTCGTCCACCACTTTGTTCAAGTCTCCTAACTTCCTCCTCAAAAGATCTCTGAATGAAATCCACTGCTGGGAGGTAGGCATGACCCTGCTTTTGCCTCTCATTCCATCCTGTGCCCAAGGACCCAGATAGGTTTAAAGAGCAGGATCCCCACCGATCCAACTCCCATTCTCATCCCCACATCTCACTCTAATCTTCTTGATGTGGAGGCATTCAGAGTAGTACAGCTAAATTGCTGGGGCCTGGTTTTGATGTTCCTAGACGCTAAAGGAGGTGTGAACCCAGAATGTTGGCAGTTCCACTTTACCCTCCTTCACCCTGCCAAAAAGCCAGTTGCCACTCCCTAATCCCTTGAAAGTCCAAATTTTCTTCCATTGAAAGCCTGTTCCTACCCCTACTCTCACTATCCTATCATTGTTTCTGCCAAACCATAGTCCTGCACCTGCTACATCATCCATCTGGCCTGATCTTCTTCCACTGAAGAGTTAACTCCTTTAGTCTTTTTTAAATTTCCTGCCCTAGGGCAAATATCTTGTTCTCAGGCAAATCCTTGCATAGAACAAATTAGTTCTTTCTCCTGCCCTAGTTACAATTTTGTGGTTCATCCCATTTTTACTTAAAACATATTAAATACTTGGTTTTCTAACTTGCTGTTATATCATTTTTCTAGCATCATTACTTTTAATTATTTAATAAGGAAGGTATCTGTTATAGTTGAAAGGACAATGAATTTAGAATTGGAAGAGACTGGTGCAAATCTAAGCCTTTCCATATACTTGCTGTTGTTTAGTCATTTTTTCAGTTGTGTTTGACTCTTTGTGACCCCTTTTGGTGTTTTCTTGGCAAAGGTACTGAAGTGATTTGCCATTTCCTTCTCCAATGCATTTTGCAGATGAGGAACTGAAGCAAACAGGGTTAAGCGACATGCCCAGGGTCACATAGCTAGTAAGTGTCTGAGACCAGATTTGAACTCAGGAAGTATGACCTTGGACAAGTCACAACCTCTCTGACTCTCAATTTCCTCACCTATAAAACCTGGATATTGTATATGAACATATGAAAGTAACACACAATATGCAATAAGATGATTAGAAACAAATCCAAATGAGTCATGTATGCTGTCACATTGGGATTATCTTCTGTACTCAGGATTCAGAGTTCAGACAAGGTTCATGGCTATCATCTTCAGAGCCTGAATTAATAAGTTTGCTTTCTTGTATCTCTAAATTTCCTGATTTATTGAATTATCCACAATTAAAACTTAGCACTAAAAATACAGTTAAAAACAAAAATAAATAGATGTCAACTATTTTGCACCCATTTAAGATATGGCACAACATTTTATACATTATCGAGTACATTAAATACCTGATTCTTTATCTACATGAAACTACTTTTCTAGTCATGTGATCTTTCAACCAATAACTGATAGTTCCCATGGCATAAAAGCAAACACTGTACACAGTCAGTTCAGAAATAAAAATCTCTGAGTTTGCTATGTGTACCTGCCCACCATCCCATGTATTTTTCTTTAAGAATTCCTTGAGGGGTGGCTAGGTGGCACAGTGAGTAGAGCGTCGGCCCTGGAGTCAGAAGGACCTGAGTTCAGATCCAGCCTCAGACATTTAACGCACACCCAAACGAAAAAACCTAGCCGTGTGACCTTGGGCAAGTTACTTAACCCCAATTGCCCTCCAAAAAAAAAAAATTCTTTGGGCTGCTCCACAAAAACTTAGGGAACATAGCTTGAGAAATACCACTCTTGATCAATTGGAAACCATTACCATCATAGGCAAACCAACTATTCCATTTTTATTTAGACCCCTCCTTTGGGATGTGGATGGCACAATCCTTTCCCAACTCCTTCATTAGTTGCCCAATAGAGGGGGTTTCCCTTAGTCAGTGTCTCCTCTTCAACACTTACTTGGGAGAAGATGGAACCCTATAAACTGTCTGGGAGAGGACAATGGGGACAGTTAAAAAGAAACTAATTTCACCTGAGGAAACAGTCATTCTGCTTATTAAGTATCCTTCTACAACTTAAATCTACTTATTGCCTGGGGTTAACAGTCCAGATTCATATTGTCTAATCTTCTTCTCCAGTGGGAAGCTTATGAAATTTATAAATAAATGAAAATACATTGAAATCCTCTATAACTTGTATCAAGCTCCCAACTGGAAGAGATCCTGGCACTTTGTCAGGTTCAAACCTTTGTCCTTTTTTATCTGCGTATACCTTAAGCCATTCACTGAATCTGTGTTTTAGAAGCCCTTAGTTCACAAATAATAAAACAATCAAAAGCAGTTAAGAGTTGATGGGATTTTTTATCTAGAGTGAGCTAACTATAAATTTCTGATTGAATTAATATGAACACACTTAAAGAAGGGGAAAATGATCAGGCAAATTTCTATGTCTCTTACAGGATAGAAAGATCTAAGGAAAGCTAAAGCATGCCACTGGCTTTTTCAGTCTCCCAAAGAGAAACTATTCTTATCTGCAGTCCACCAATTTAGCTTCCCTCTCTACATTCTTGCTCTCTTAACTCCATTTTAGGCTGCTGCTCAGCATCTCTCTCTCCCCTCAAATAACGCTAATCCAAACTCACTGCTCTTAACACTGAAAAGTCAGAACTAGTGATAAACTCAGTCTCTACCAGAACAGGAAGAAACAACATTGGATATCTTCCAACTCTCAAGGTAAGTCTCTAAAAATCCCTCTTTGCCTGCTGAGAACATCTCCAGAAGCCTGCTACACCATATTAATCTCCCAGGGACAAAAGCTAATTGAAAGAGTGACTTTAGTGAGCCAGTACATAGCTTATATTAAGAAGAGATCCAATTTCATGAGCTCTTACTTTTCAGAGATATACTCTGGAAACCAATTAGGCTTAAATGAAGTACTTTGTTCAACTTTGAACTTTCACATTCAATATTGATTCTTTCTATATATTCCCAAAAATTCACAAAGCTGTGGAAGAATTAAAATGATAGCAAGCTATAAACATAAGGGAAATTCACATCCTTAAATCAAATCAAAGTTTATTTATGGCAATAAGCTATTCTCTATGACATAGCGTTCAAACACATAAATAAAGCATATGTCATAAAAAGATGGTGGCTTAAATGACCGCCTTATACAGATGCAAAAATAGTAATATCTGAAGTCTAAACATTGATTCATCAAAATAAATAAAGATTATCCTAAAAGAACTCTATAAATCCTCTTCAGTCAATGTTCAATACATTTTAAACTCAAAGACTTCTAGGGCCTGAGCACTAAATAACTATTAAAAATTAACTACCAGGGACAGCTAGGTGGTGCAGTGAATAGAGCACCTGCCCTGGAATCAGGAGGACCTGAGTTCAAATTCTAGGAGTAAAGCTAAAGAGAAACTGGAGGCAGGGTGTTATCAGTAGCTAGGTGGCTTGGTGAAGAATTGAGAATTGAGTCTGAAGTAAGAGATCTGAGCTCAAATCCAGCTGCAGACAGTTACTAGCTGGATGACCCTGGGTAAATCACTTAATCACTCTCTGCCTCAGTTTCCTCAACTGTAAAACTGGTATAATAATAGCATAGATTTATGAGTTTCAGATGAGATAAGACTCGTCTAGTGCTCAGCACAATGCCTAATACATAGTAGGTGCTTAATGAATCCTTCCTTCCTTCCTTCCTCCTTTTCTTCCTGGCACATAATAACTACTTGATATTTGGTTGTTGCCTTGCCTTGCCTTGCCTCTGGTGGAATGGTAATGGCACTAGGAGTAGAGCAACAATGCCAGCCCAAGAGGGTGGAGACTGGGGGGACCCACCTACCCAGTTGTAAAAGGGAAAACTTCACAGGAAGTTTCATTCCTTCATTTTCATTAATATGTACAGCTTATTCTTACCAACAGCTTACTCATTCATTCATTCATATACAGTTCACTTCTAGGTTAAATGTTTATAAGCAAGACACTGCCTGTGAATGGAATAGTTGACGAAAAATATAAAAGAGCAACATCTCAACAAGCACAAATTAATTTTGCAACAAGAAAAATGTAAACAGTATATTAAAAGGTTTCCTTAGCATTTGTTCAACCTTCTGTCATAGGTGAGGAACTGAGGCACTTCGATATTACTCTTGTTCATATCACATATTCTGAGGATGAATGAATACAATAACAGTGATTCTGCCCCAAGGCTACACAAATGTGGGGGCTCTACCTACATTGGGTGGATTATTTACTAACAATAAAATGCATCAGCTGCTCGAGCTTCCTGTATGGTATTTACTCTTTGTAGGGGGTGTGTCCCAAGGATTTCCTTTCCTACAATGCTTGGGGCTGAGAGAGCATTGGTTATTGAAAGAACCATCTGGACTACATTGCCCAAAGAGCTATTTGTAAACCTGCAATATGGTGACATCACAACGAGGAAACATTGTTGGGGTTTGAAGTACACTGAAGAACTCAGTTCTCTGTCCTTTGTGGGACTCAGCATAGCCCACCTTTTCCATGGCTCTGTATAAAGTTTAAAAATCAGGCAGCACAAATAGCAAAGAGGAAGAGAGATCCAAGTCTAGATAGTATGACTGGACATGGGAGAGGCAAGGGAAGTATAAGTAGACAAGTGAATAGTATGACCAAGATATCCCTTGTCCTCACTCTCTCACATCCTCAGAGAGTATGTCCTATCACAAGGTCCAACAGGGGCACCCTGAGGATAACTATTCTAACATTATAACTCACAAGCCCCCACTAGTGTGCTTCTCATAAAGAGGCAGGTAGTAGATGCAATTAGCTCTTAGGGGATTAATAAAATGTCATAAGAAGAACTGTAATTACAAAACATCCCTCAAAGAACCTGGGATGCCCTCTCCCACTAATATACACTGAATCCATGGGGAGAGTGGACATAAACTTTGAGTATAATGGTAATGAAATATGCATATACGGAATAGACACAGGTAAGGCAACTCACACACACAGGGACTCAATGTCCATTTTCTCCTGACCCAGTCCTATCTTCAGCACATCTCTTGATTGCCAAGGCTAATTTTCTTGAATCCATAGCCAGTTCATTTATTTGCTGTCAGGGATCATGCTCCTTAAAGAAACTCTGGGTTTTGAGTGACTGCATCTCTGCATCTCTATCTATGTCCATCTGGAGTGTTGTTTCTGCGCCTTTGCTCCTAAACTCTCTTAAACTGACTCTCCAACCACTGCATGAAGTGTCTTCCACTGAATTTTGGCTTGGCGGTTACAAATGGGGAAAAATAAAAAAAAGAAAAATTCTCCTCAACTCAATCTAAATTCACCTAAATTTCTGAACTCTTTGGTCACTGGGTGGAGTGCCTTCTGAATCAGTAGTCAATCCCCTCCTCCCCTCAAGAGGTGAAGCAAAGAGTTGTGAATGAGGCAACTAACTCAACCTAACTAGATTGTATTTTAATGATCACCTGAGGGTATAGCCAATTATTATTTGTCCAATGATGTTGCTCCTTTCTTATTCAATCAGAGATAGGTGTTTATACTTTGCAAAGGTATAATAATATAGGAAAGCACTCCCTATTTGATTAAAAATTGCTGGTTAAACAGAAATGCAGTCTGGCATAAATTAGGTTTAGATGGATCTTATGCCATATTCTACAATAAATTTAAAATGGATATTTGACCTTAATATTAAAGATCATACCACTAAAAAATTAGAAAAGAAACAGAACATGAACCTTTCACTGCTACAGGTAGACATACCCTTAACTTAACAATGATATAGAACCAATGACAAAAGATAAAATAGATTATTTTTAAAGTGCCTATACAAAAAAACTAATGAACATAAGTTAAAAAGGTAAATAGTCAAATGGAAAAAATATATGTATTAAATTTCTCAGATAGAATTTGATATTCTATACATATAGACAACAGATTTAAATATGTGCATGTTATGCATATATTTGGGGTAGTTTGAAGAGAGTGGGAAATGTGGTAGAAGCAATCTCCTAACCTTTGCATGTTTTTGCAGATCAGGTTAGTTTTTCCTTATGAGGAATTAATATAGTTCTCAAGATTTAGATGGATCAAGGGACCAAGGGTTCAGACTGGTATTGATATAATTTCTTCATGCCTAAGTACAAAAAAAGCCATGAGGAATTGGAGGAACTCACCAATGTATGGCTGGTGAATCTCAAATGGGACCTTTGCTCAGCTGAAATCAACTTGAGGTATATGTAATACCTACCTTGGTTGAATATCCTTCTCTTACTATAACTGAGTAAATCTCCTTTTGTTAACTGTTTAATGACCCACAAGCATCTCATTTAATTGTAATATTGAACCTAAATAGGCAGGGAATTTGCCTGAGTCAGAACAAAATTGATTCAGCCCAGAACAGTGAAGTGCCAATGACTGAAGGGATCAGGGAAGGAATCTTTATAAGAGGTAGCACATCTGAGCTGAACTGAGCCCTGAAATAAGGTAAGAATTCTAAGTCAGGGATAAAGAGAGAGTACATTACAATTATGAGGAATAGCCTGGGTGAAGGCACCAAAGTAGAATATATGTATGGAATACTAAGTTTTAGGAAGTAATCCAACTTGGCTAATGATAGGATTCATGAAGAATATGATAACACATATTCATCTTCTCTGTATATTGAAATGTTTATGCTTGTTGATGTTCATATTAACAAGAGAAAATGTAATTGTTTAAAAAAAGTGGAAGAACAATAAGACGGGTTGAAGCCAGGCTATGGAGAACTTTAAATTCTATTCTGAAGAGTTCGTATTTTATCCTAGAGGTAATGAGGAATCACCAAAAGTCTCAGAGCATTAGAATGATATAGTCATACCTATGCTTTAGGAAAGTTATTTAGGCATGTGGAGAACAAATTAGAAAGGAGAGAGAATAGAATCAAGGTAACCACTTAGGAGGCTATTGTTAACAGTTTGAGCAAGTGTGATAAGGCACTGGATTAAGGTTGTGGCCATTTGAATGGAGGGAAAGGAACAGATGTGGAAAATGGAGATAAAATCAATAAGACTTGGCATCTGGTTATATGTGGAGAATGAGGGAGGATGAAGAGTAAGGAGAGAGAGACAGACAGACAGACAGAGAGACAGAGAGGCAAGCCATTTATTATTTGCTCACTACCTGCCAGGCATTGTGCTAAGAATAGGAGACACAAACATTAGCAGAAAAAATAATCCAGCAAAGCAGACCAAGATACATTAGCCATCAGGTAGGAAAAGAACCAAGAGAGTGAAAAATCATAGAAGCTAAGGAAGGGAAATATTCAAGAGGGAAGAGAGCATTTTGTCCAATCTCTTCACCTGACATATTTGAGGTAACTGAAGACAGAGAAATGAAGTGAATTAGTCAGTCCATACAGGTAATAAGTGGTAGCAAGTGGGGATCTAGATTCCACAGATCCCAACTTCTTATATAACAGAAACAGCACTAGATTTGGAGTCAGAGAACTTAGGTTCAAATCCCATTTCTGATTCTTACTACCTATACAACTTATACAACAAGGGCCAATCACTTAGCACTATTCCTGGCGCTTAATCAATGTTTGTTGACTTGACATGATCTGTCTAGGTCAGGGGTGGGGAACCCGAAAACTTGAAGCAATAGGTGGCCTTCTAGGTCCTTGGGTGTGATGTTTTGACTGAGTCCAAGTCTTACAGAACAAATCCTTTTATTAAGGGGATCTGTTCTGTCAAGCTTAGATTCAGTCAAAGAACTGCACCTAGAGGGTCACATGTGGCCTCAAGGCTGCAGACTCCCCACCCCTGGTCTAGGCTTCTATTTCCTCACCTATGAAGGTATTGGCCTCAGTGATCTCTGAGGTCCCTTGCAGCTATAATTCTATGATTCTATAACTCCAAACCCAATGTTTTTTCTACTATATAACATTACCTTCCAACAAATAACAGGATCCCAAATTGTATGGTTCAGGCTAAAAATGCTATGAAATTTTTGATTAAGACAGATTGCAACCAAAAAACTTTGGTAGTTAAAAAAACAATGATGGAGATCAAGATTTTTTCAGAAATTATTATTTCTCATATTCAACCTGAAATTAAAAAGAATGAACAAAAAATCAGAATAGACTACAACCTTGACCAAAGTTGCTTTGACCATGTCTATCAATTAGGATTAGATACAAAAGCAATTGATCTCATCTAATATTTTCATGTTTTTATACAGAAATAAAAGTACTCGTGCATAAGTATCAAAGCAAATGGTTTTTAGGTGTGAAGCAGACCTGGGCAGGTTTATCTATTTCATAGAAATAATACTAGGGCATCGGTAATAAAAGACATTCAGTATTGTGAAAAGAACACTGCTCTTCAAGACCATGGTGTAGCAGCAAGCACCCCAATATCCCCAGGGTGACTGCCAACACAGGTTCCTAGATCTGCTTTTCAAAAGGAAAGCAACTCAAAATGGGTTAACAAGCTTACTTTAATCAAACAAACATACATTACCTAGCTCAGGGGAAAAAGGTCAGCACCCCGAACTTCAGAGTTACAGAACTTACAGATCAGACAGGCTTCCAAACTGTCCCAACATTACATGCATCAATACCAAATCACAGTTACCAGAGAGGGAAGCATCAACATCTGGGTTTTCAAAGCCGGGGGCTCTCAACAACGGCTTCCCAGAGTCTCATCTGGTCAAATCACACAACACTTCTCAAAGTGAGCCCCAAAGCAAAGCCTCTCCTCAGGGCTTATATAGCCTTCTCTTGGCTCAGAGAATGTAACAACCTTCTGGACCCACTGCCCAATCACAAAGTATCAAGGTGTGGGCTTCCCTGAAAAACAAGCCTCCCACCACAGGCTCCAGGTGCACTTAAGCTAGGGGCAGGGAAGATCTTTAAATTTGCATTTCCATTACATTCGGCCCCAAGATCTTTCATGCCCATAGCATATACAATTTACATTTGAATTAGCACTAAACATCTCTTAGGTCACATTTTCCAGGTACATAAGAAAATCACAATATAATCTCAAAATACAATAGTCCAAGTCTTCCACTCATGGGGCAAATGTTAACTCAGTCCACTTATCAGTAAAATCAAAAAATAGTCACTCTTAACTTAATCAGTTACATCAGTTTTCAAAGTACAAGTCTTCCACTCATGGGGCAAAGTCTTGATTAACTCAATTAGTCTCTTATCTGTAACAATATCTCAAAGTACAACCAATACCTTATTCAGTAAAGTCTTACTAAGTATGCCCATAGCATAGACAATTTACATTTCAATTAGCACTAACCATCTCTTAAGTCATATTTTCAAGATACATTTAAAGTTACTAAAGTGGCCACTGGGTCTTAAACAAAGTACATTGCATTTTCACATCAATTCACAAAATACAAAGCATTATCACATAAAGTTCTCCTGGGAGGAGGGGGGGGGGTGTCCTTCCCACAACACTGCTCCAGCCCCTGCTTCCAAGTCCAGAGAGGGAGCTGGGCAACAAAACCAAAGTGGGGTCCTTGGGGTCCATGGCACTTCACCCCACCCACCAGTCACAAGTCCATCCTCCCCCTGGGTCCCAAACTGTGGGATGCAACAAGGAAACACATTCAGTGCCCCTGCTTTGCCTCACAGTCCTTATCTTGTCCTGTGGCTGAACTCCAAACTCCTGGGTTCCTTCTCCTCCAGCAGAAGGCAGCAGCTCCAGGCTTCTCCACAGGTCTCCATGCAGGCAGTTCACCATTCCTGCTCTCAGCTCAGTGAAGTCAGCATGCAGGTCTTCTCTCCTGCTCCATGGCTCCACAGAATCACAGCTACCACAACTGGGAAACAAACAATTATCCCAGCCCCCATACTTTCCTTTTACTCAGCAGATCCCATCCTCGTCGCCATTTTGTAGCAGCAAGCACCCCAATATCCCCAGGGTGACTGCCAACACAGGTTCCTAGATCTGCTTTTCAAAAGGAAAGCAACTCAAAATGGGTTAACAAGCTTACTTTAATCAAACAAACACACATTACCTAGTTCAGGGGAAAAAGGTCAGCACCCCAAACTTCAGAGTTACAGAACTTACAAATCAGACAGGCTTCCAAACTGTCCCAACATTACATGCATCAATACCAAATCACAGTTACCAGAGAGGGAAGCATCAACATCTGGGTTTTCAAAGCCGGGGGGCTCTCAACAACGGCTTCCCAGAGTCTCATCTGGTCAAATCACACAACACTTCTCAAAGTGAGCCCCAAAGCAAAGCCTCTCCTCAGGGCTTATATAGCCTTCTCTTGGCTCAGAGAATGTAACAACCTCCTTGACCCACTGCCCAATCACAAAGTATCAAGGTGTGGGCTTTCCTGAAAAACAAGCCTCCCACCACAGGCTCCAGGTGCACTTAAGCTAGGGGCAGGGAAGATCTTTAAATTTGCATTTCCATTACACATGGTCATTGGTTTGAATCCTATTTCTGCTACTTACTGTTTGTGTGATCCTGGGTAAACTCCTTCACCTCTTTGTGACTCAGTTTCCTCATCTGTAGTATAAAGAGATTGAACCAGATATTTTCTAACACTCCTTCTGATTCTAAACAATGAATTATTTTTTTAAGCCAGAGGACAGGGATATTTTTTCAGTTTTTATGTTCATGTTAAGATAATAAAATAAATTTTTAAACTACCTTTAAATGGTAATATTTAGTTAAAAACAAGAAATGGTAAATTATTAAATAAGAACACAAGTCGTTAAATTGTGTTTAATTTAAAGAAAAAAAATCCTTTTTCCATTCAGTAGCAAAGTAATCTTCCTAAATTCCTTGTCCTTGTCACTTAACCCCAATCGCCCTCCAAAAATGTCATTCCTCCACTCAATAAAACCTACTCGTTCCTGATTACCTTCAGAATTATATATAAACTCCTGTTTGATATTCAAAGACCTTTATAAGATGCCTCCCCTATCTTTACAGTCTTTTTACACCTTATACCTCTCCCCACCTATTTTGTGATCTGGTGGCACTGGCTTCCTTCCTGTTTCTTGAGCAAAACACTCTATTTACTGATTCTGGACATTTTCACTGGTTGTCTTCCATGCATGGAAAGCTTTCCCTCTTCATCTCTGAAGGAAGGCAGAGAAGCCCTTGGCTTCCCTGGTCTCATTCTAGTTCTAACCAAAATCCTACCTTCTACAGGAAGTCTTTCCTGATCCCCTTTAATTCTAGTGCCTTCCTTTTGTTGATTATTTCCCATTTATTTTGAATAGCTTGTTTGCACATAGTTATTTGTATTTTGTCTCCCCCATTAGACTGTGAACTCTTTGAGAGCAGAGCCTATCTTATACTTTTCTCCCTATCACCAGAACTTAGCACGCCTGGCACATAGTAGGCACTTAAGAAATGTTTAGTGGAGCAGCTAGGTGGCGCAGTGAGTAGAGCACCAGCCCTGAAGTCAGGAGGACCTGAGTTCAAATTTGGCCTCAGACACTTAACACAAAAACTAGCCATGTGACCTTGGGCAAGTCACTTAACCCCAATTGCCCTCCAAAAAGAAAAAAAAAAGGAAAAGAAAAGAAAAAGAAATGTTTACTGACACAATTAACTGGAGAATGAAGAGAGGAGGCAATAATCTCACAGAGAGATATTCTGTAAATCTCTTTGGAAGAACTAGATATCTTAAATGAAGCAAAATCTCTAGCTTTAACATAGAAGATGAATGGGTAACTGTAAGTGGAAGGATAAAACTGTAGAGACAAAAGAACATGTTGGAAACTGCTTAAGGCTAGGCGCAAAAAGATAGCATACATTCTAAGAATCATATCATATCAAAAGTCCAGGCTAGGGGCGGCTAGGTGGCACAGTGAGTAGAGCGCCGGCCCTGGAGTCAGAAGGACCTGAGTTCAGATCCGGCCTCAGACACTTAACACATACAAACAAAAACCTAGCCATGTGACCTTGGGCAAGTTACTTAACCCCAATTGCCCTCCAAAAAGCAAAAAAAAAAAAAAAAGTCCAGGCAGGAGTCTGAATTAAATTATTTCTGTTTTCATTTTAACTCTCATCACATCTTTAGTTATCCTACACTTTCATCTTGGCTCTTCTAATTATTGACACAAGAAAGAAGTTAGTCAAATTTGGCTTCTAAAATTTGGATCTGTCCTTGTGCTTGATTGGACCTCGTATGGATCCTATCCAAACCGGAGCATTTAACTTCATCCAAAATCTCCAAATGTGCTGTGTATGATAAACTGGATATAAGCTGAATTTTCCCAATCCTTGAAATGGACAAAAGAATGGCATAAATGTCCTATGAAATATCCTTTTGACACAGACCCATTTCTTTTTTTCAGTACATTTAAATGTTAGGTTAGGTCAATGTAATCAGTAATAGAAAAAGAAATATATCCAAAAGAAAGATACATGGATGTTTTGTGAGAGTCATATTTTACCCTCTAGGAAATGGGGAGCCATTGGTAATCTTAAGAATGGGGTTTTACATGTGCAAAACAGTATTGTAGGAAGATTAATCTGTCAATAATATATATGCTAGACAGAAGGTGAGAGAGACTTAGAGGCTGGAAGTCTAGGTAAGAGGCTATTTGTAATAGTTCAGGTAAGAGAAGATAAAGACCTGGACAAAAATTAGTGGAAACAGGAATGGAAAGGAAGAGATGAATCTGAGAGCCCTTGCTAAAGACAAATTGGCAAGATAGTATTTGACTGTATGTGGAGCAAGAAGAAATTGTTAAAGTTAAGTTAAAGATGACACTCAAATTTTGAGCTGTTTAATAATGACTGACAGAAATAGGTGAGTCTATAGGAAGATAAATTTGGGGAAAGATGATGAGTTTGGCTTTAGATATATTTAGTTTGAGGTCGTGATGGGACACTGAGATGGAGATATTCAGAAGGAAGTTAAAGATAGGAAAGTGAAGTTCAGGAAAGAAGTCAGTGTTCAGGGTCATTTACACAGAGGTAATATAATAAATAGTTGGTGGTTTGAATTGATGAGACTTTCAAGAGAGGGAATAGAGAAGAATACGAGCAAAGAAGTAGAAGTAAAGCCAGATAAGAAGGCAGAAAGCAAGAACCTGAGAGGTAGAAAAAGAACCTGGACAGGAGGATTCACCTGGGCTCAAAGAAAGGAGAAAGTATCAAGAAGGGGAAGGGAGTAAGGGAGGAGGGTTAATAGCACTAAATGTTTCAAAAAGATCAAGAATGAGGATTTTTTTTTATCTTAATATTCATGTATAATTTTTTTAACCATTTAAATCCCCACTGTATCCCTTACCCCACACTTCCCCAGAAAACCATCCTTTAGATACAAAGGGAGAGACCTGCAGTGACTGAGTCCCAAGTTTTACAGAACAAATCCTTTTATTAAGTTTCGATTCAGTCAAAGAGCTGCATTAGAGGACCTAGAGGGCCACATGTGGCCTCAAGGCCCCAGGTTCCCTCCCCTTGCTTAAAATTAAAAAAAAAATTTTTTAAGAAAAAAAAAAGTTTAGTACAACTTAGAAAAATATCAAAAAGTTATACAAAGTATTCTTTCTCCATGGTTGCCCACTCCTGCAAAGAAGCAGGTGAGATATCTTCTCATATCTCTTTCTTAAGTCCAACCTTAATTATTATAGTTTTGCAACACTCAGTTTCCATTTTTGTGGTTGTTGTAGTCAGGTGTATACTCTTTTCCTGGTTCTGATTATTTCATTTGACTTCAGTTCATATAAATCTTTCCATGATTCATATACCACAACTTGTTTGGTTGTCCTATAGTTGAAGTGCATCTACTTCATTTCCAGTTCTTTGCCACTACAAAAAGTGCTGTTATCTTTAGGTATATGAGGCATTTCCCCCCTATGATCTCCTTGGGGTACATGTCTCACAGTGGAATATCTAGGTCAAAAGGTATGGACATTTTATTGACTCTCTTTGCATAATTCCAAACTGCTTTCTGGAATGGCTGGGGATTCAGTACACATTTTCATCAACATTGAATTAGCATGCCAAATCCACAGGATGTGGAAAGCATCTATTTACAACCTGTCTAACATTCATTATTCTCATCTTCTGTCATTTTTGCCAATTTCTATGTATGAGGTGAAACCTCACCGTTATTTTGGAGCATTCTTTCATATGGTTATTAATCATTAGAAATTCATTTGAGAAATATTTGTTCATATTCTTTGACTACTTATCTACTGGGGAATGGGTTATTTTTCATTGACAAAATGACATTTTATTATTCAAAAAACAAGAAAGAAGACCATAGAAAAACTGTTGTTCTTGTAATATATAAAGAACAAAAAGATCTTCTAAGAATTGTTTGGTATAAGTTTTTTTTTAATTTTATTTATTTTATTTTTAATTGATGGAGTAAAACAATTATTTCTATAACATAGCATAACTTAAAAAAAAGATGAGTGCCCATGAAACTGCAATTCTATTATGGATAACTTGTTATTCCTTTTAAATGTATAATAAAGTTATCATATAAATTTCTTTTTTTCTTTCCATCCCCCTCCACCCTAGCTATGGCTACCAGTAGACACAAATATGGGAAGGGTATTTTATCCCATATACTTCTATTAGTTTTCTACATATCTTAGATATCAGACCCTTATCAAAGATATCTGATATAAAAGTATTTTCTCAATTGAGTATCTCCCTTCTTATCCTAGTTGCATTAATTATATCCATGTAAAAGTTTTTCAATTTCATGTAATCATATTACTTATTTTATCTTTTGTTATAGGTACTTATTATTATATTTTGTAATTGCCTCAATCTCTTGTTTGGTTAGTATTTCAACCCCAAATTATAGCTATAGGAAAACAGCTATTCTAATTTTTATAGTAATAAGATTTAATATTCAAGTCATATATCAATTTTCAATTTAATGTGTCATGTGATATAAGCTGTTGGTTTAAACCCAGTTTCTGTGAGACTATTTTCTAGAGCTCCCAATAATTCTTATCAAATATGGATTTCTTTTCCTTAAATAATTTATATTCTAGGGTATATTGTGTTCAATTATTTCAGATTCTTCCTTGCCTAGTCTGTTCAATTTATCTACTTTTCTATCTTTTATCCATTATCAAAGGGTTTTGATGATTACATCTTTTTAAGATAGTTTGCAGACTAGAAGTGTTCATCTCCATTCATTCCTACATTTTTTCATATTTTTCCTTGATATTTCCAAATGAATTTTAGATAATTTTTCTGAATTTATAAAAATAACTCTATAGTAGTATGATATAGCTTTAAAGCTGTAAATTAATTTCCATAGTGTTGTTATTTTTAGGATACTGGCATGACCTCATGGTAAGCACTGATTATCCCTCTAGTTATTTAAAGTAGTTCCTTAGATTATAATGGAATATGTACTATAAGAAATAACAAGCAGGATGATTTCAGAAAAAAAATTGGAAAGACTTACATGAACTGATGCATAGTGAAGTGAACAGAACCAGGAGAATGTTGTACACAGTAACAGTAATATTGTTTGATGAAGAACTACGAATGACTTCATTATTTTCAGCAATACAATGAACCAAGACAATCCCAAAAGACTAATGATAAAACATACTACCTGCCTCCAGAGAAAGAACTGATATTGTTTGAATACAGACTTAAGCACACTATTTTTCACTTTCTTTAATTTTTTTTCTTTTGTTCAAGTCTTCTCATACAAAATGACTAATAGGGAAATGTTTTACAAAATTACATTATATCTGATTGGTTGCTGTCTCAGAGAGCAGGGAGGAGAGGGAAGAAGGGATAGAATTTGGAACTCAAATTTTTAAATAAAAATGTTTTAAAATTGAAAAAACAAAATAAGTATTTATATTCTTTGAGGAGAATTTTATATTTCCATCTATAAGTACTGAATATTATTTGATAGATTCCCAGGTAGCATATGGATTTTATAGCTATTTTAAATGTGACTTCTCTTTCTATCCTTATCTCCTAGGTTTTACTATTAATTTTATTTTTAAAATCTGTTGTTTTTGTAACCTGACATTTTATTGAATATAGTAATTATCTAAATTAGTTTTTTTTTTATTCTGATTGCCTCAGATTTTCTAACTAAACCATCATGTCATCTGTAAAGATTGGGTTTTTTTCTCTTCTTTATTTTTTGTTATGCTTTCAATTTCTTTCTCTTGTCTTACTGCTGTTGCTAGCATTTCTAGAACTATACTAAATAACAGTGGGAAGAGGTGGTATCTTTCCTTTACTCCTACATTTATTGGGAAATCTTCTAGTGTTTTACCATGTCATGTAACACCAACCTTTGGTTTTAAATAGCTACTTTTTACCATACTTTGAAAAGATCCTTCTATACCTATACTTCATAGGATTTCCAACACAAATGAGTACTAATGTTTGTCAAAGACTTTTTGTTTCTATTGCTATAACTTAAAATTTTAATTTTTCAAGTGGAAGGTCACTGATGACTTCTAGAGATCAGTTTCAGTAGAATAATATAGAATAGAGGCCAGATTTGGGGGAATTACTATCCAGCATAGTATAGTGGGTAGTGGATTTAAGTCATATCTCTGACATACTCATTGTGTTACATTCAACAAGTAACAACTTTTAAGTGGTCCAGATAACTTTCTAAGACTATAAGTTGCACAGAAGACGCCAATCTTCTTTGGTAGGAATTTTCCCATTGGGAGTTCCCTATACCAATGGAATCACAGATTCATTCTCATCCCAAGGTAACAATAATCCCTGAAGAAACTAAGATTGTGGAGCCAGAGCTCTCAAAACAGAAACAAAGTGGAGAATATCACAGGGAGGTTTAGCTTATAAAAGGGCCACTATAAGTTTTTCTTGAGCCCACATGCACATTTGTCTAGTTTGATAATCAAAGTTCAGAGTCAAAGGAGTTCCTGTCTTGGTCAGCTAGGTGGCATACAATGAGCACTACTTAGTCAGGAAAACCTGAATTCCTATCTGATCTGAGATATGACACTTACATATATGGGAAAATCACTTAATTTGTTTGCCTCAGTTTCCTCATCTGTAAAATGGGAATAGCAATGCCCCCCCAATAGCATTAACCTCCCAAGGTTGTTGTAAGGATCAAATGAGATAATATTTTTTAAACACTTAGTAGACTCCCTGGCACATAGTAAAGCTATAAAAATGTTTGCTATTATTAGTAATCTTTGCAAACTAATAAGATGAATACAAAATTTCTATTGTATTTTGTTACCTGTTCTTCTCCTGACAAAAAGATTTCCATAACTGTCTACTCATGGTAAAACTCTGAGTGTTAAGAAATAAAACATTTTGAAATCAGCACGACTGTTATGAATTAGCAGCAACAAAAAGACTCTGGGGACCTAACAAGAAAAGCTATTTCTAATGCTCAGGCTCCCTTGGTATTTCTAATCCTTGTCATCACACCATGGATTCTACAGCAATCCAAAACAGATTTACTGCCACTGACTGTGACTTGCATTGAAAATCATATGGTGGGATGTAAATTTCAGATGTTTTGTGATTAAAAATGGTTGCTACTAAGGGTATTAGAGGGGAAGTTCAACCATACCCAGAAATGTGATTCATAAATTATGAATTTGGTACTCAAAGCACTCTGAAATTATTTTAAATTTATTGAAAGGGTGAGCAAAAAATAAACAAATGAATAAATAAAATGACAAGACAGCTACATCATAAAGCATTTATCACAATTTATGGACTAAGAATATTTTAACTATAGTACTAGATTATGCTAATTCACCAGTTACAGCTTGCATATGAATACTTTTATTTATAACATATCTTCTGCCTCAGTGGCAATTGTTAATATGCTCTTTAACGCTTAAAATGTAAAGCAGAGCAATCATGCCTAAATGCCATCCTGGTAATGCAAACCCATGAGGTTCACAATTGGGGTTGGGAAGGTTCCAGTATGGGACAAGGTAAAGCTCTTTCCTAGGGAATGCCTGTATATCTAACTAAGTCAAGGATCCCCAAACATACTTTCGACCTGATTTAGAATGGACACAATTGCCCAAGATTATGCCTACACTTGACACAGCTATTTTGTGGCCCTTAGACCTTACAGGCCCAATGGCTATGGTGTTCTCAACCACCAGTCCTGTCCCAGTATGTATCTCCCACTCCTCTTCAGGTGTCAGAGTCAGCCATATAAACAAAGACCTCCCCACTATGTTACTGGTGCATCAAAACTGGAATTCCCTCCATACACTCCCAGGAATTTATCTGCTTCACAAATCAGTTACCACACTGGATCCTTTGACTTAACTATATTTACTTAAAGATCTTTCTGTTCCTTACACATTAAATTCAATCTTCTGCCTTCATGCCTTTGCAATGATTGGATCTTAAGCCTGAAATTCACTCCTTTCTTTCCTCAGACTCATCAAGTACCTCTCTCTTTAAGAGGCAACTCAAGCACCATCTTCTGCATGCAGCCTTTCCTGATACTCAACTATTAGTACCCTCCCTCCCAAACTACTTACTACTTTGTACATATCTGTCTTTATTCACTTTTTATGTCCATTTTCTGTATTATTACATGTACTTATATTCCCCGATTGGAATGCAAACCTCTTGGGAGTAGAGTTGTTTTGTTCTTTTGAGTTGTACCCTATCACTTGGCACATTTTAATAAATACTTTTGTAATGATTGTTTATACTACAAGCAACTTTATAGAACAGCCAAGACCTCCCAAATGAGCTCAAAGACAAAAACAAAAGTCTAAATACCAATAAAAATAGATGTCACAAAGGTCAAAAGACTTTTAAGTTCCTTGAAGACTGAGCCTGCATTTTTTGCCTTTGTATCCCCAGCACCTAGAATGATAGTGCCTTGCAAATCATATGTGCTTAATAAATGTTTGTTAAAGGTCACCCCTTTTCAGAAACAGATCATATTATAATTAATTTTATAATCCATTCTTTGTTGTCCAGTTTGTCTTGGCATGTTTTCTGTAGCAATTTAGAAATGAGTAACAAAGTTGGGGTAGGGGACAGGAAGTTGAGAAGAAGAGGGTATAGGATTCTCAGAGGTGAGAAGGGTGACAGTAGAGAAAGGGAAACAACCACAAGGAAGAGACAGAGGTATCACCACCTAGAACAGTGCAGAAGCCCAGAATAACCTTATCAGTGCCCCTCCTAGGGTGCACAAGGGCCCATGGAAATATTTGGAGGAGGGTCTATTTGTAGAAACAATTTGGTTTTAAAATATTTAACAGTGACTACCCTAGCTCCCACAGCCTTAAGGCCAGGTATGTTACATTCTGCCCTTTTCCCAGGGTTCACCAGTACTCTTAATGGGGTGTAAGGGTGTCTACATTCTGTGTTATTGGCTCTGGCCCCCACCAATCATGTCTCCTTCATTTTAGGTGTCTCCAACACCTCAATTCAGTTTAACCACTTAATAGTAAGATTCACGGGGTGGCTAGGTGGCGCAGTGAGTAAGAGCGCTGGCCTCAGAGTTGGGATGACCTGAGATCAAATCCGGCCTCAGAAAATGAGCACCCCCCCATACAAATAATGACTGGCCGTGTAACCTTGAGCAAGTTACTTAACCCCAATTGCTTTAAAAAAAATAGTAAGATTCACTTTTACAAAGGAATATATCCTTCAAAGATATAGCAAGAATAAACATACAAATATCGTCCCATACCCAGGAAGGAGCATAATCCTCATCACTACTTCTATCACCTCATACTCTGGGGAGGGAAGGAGATTAGGTTCATAGCTTAGCTTAGTTCCTATATAGAAGTCTGAATTTCTAAGTCCAAAGGACTCCTTGGACTAGAGTTCCAAGCATCCTGGCTTCTCAGGGTTTTCCTGCTGGAGTTGGCTATAACATTTGGTCTGGAATCTTGCTTCCAAATGTTGCCCTGACATAAAGGTCAGGAAATGCCATGCCTGACCTAGAACTGAAAAGAACAAACAAAACAGAAACAACCAAAACCCATAACCTGAAAGAAAGGAGAAGACAGCCCTTCCTGTCACCAAGTCATTTCACAGTGCCTAGGCTGTGCATGAACATGACCTTCACCTTCTCTGGACACAAGGAAAGAGATTGTCCCAGTCTGGCAGTTTTTAAAGATACGATTTGTTGCAGTTACCAAGCCAATAGAAAGAGGTTGCTCTAATCCATGTGGCAGGGAAACACAGGGTGTATTCTCTCATAAGCAGGTCCCTGGTATCTCTCACAAAGTTGCCTCCATTTTATGTGATCTGTGTATGCATAGAACCAAAGTCCAGTTACAAATGCGTTACAAAATTCCTGGCCCATCGTGTATGGTATCCTGATTTACTGATATAGATTTTTAAAATTGGGTAGAGAAAATGTACTTATATATTTGTTTATTGTCCAGTCGGTGCATGCAAATATTCTTCATAATGTCCTGTAAAGCAGACAGGGCTTCAAACTACTCTGATGGGGAGACAGGTCACTTTCAGCAGGGTGGCAAGGGGTATGATTCACCTGCTTTGATCTCACCTTGATCTGCCTCAACTAATAGGCAGGTAACCCAACAATAGCATCAGATCCCAGGGTTGATATCAGCAAGTAGGCAGGTCTTTGAGTTCAGACAGATTACAAAGGCCACCCCAAAGGACCCAGGAAAGTTGGTGGAAGTCAGTGGTGACCAGTTTCTAGACTCTTGTCAAAAGTACAACCAATTTTAAAATCAAAGGTTCATGGTGATATCCTACTTTATGGGAAGGATGGTGGGAAAGGAAGGGCTTCAAGTGACTGGAAGAGGGATTGTTTTCAGATCAGGATCATGTGCTCTAAGAACTGCTATGAGGGAACAGGATTCTGATGTCTAAGCCTCTGGAGGTCCAAATCAGATGTTAGATTTTCTAACCAAGAAGGGGAAACAATTTTGGGAAAGATTGTTGGGGGCATCCATTTTGTTCTACGGTAGATGACTGTAGGGTCCTGAGGTCCCTCTCAGTGGGTGGGTATGATTTAGTCCTGCTGAGAAGAGATCTTGAATTAGTTTTCCCCAGGGGTGGGCAGAATGCAAGCTTCTCTGAGGAGGCCCAATTCTGTCTTGGCATGGTATCAAGTGGTTAAGAGTGGTTTATAAGTAGCTGCTACATGGTCTCATGTCCATCTCAATTGGTAAACAAGTCTCCTAACTGCTGTGCCTCTCTCCAAGGATTGGTGTCAGCAGGTGGACAGCTCTCTAAGAGGATCAGGCAGAATGCAGGAGTCTGAGATAATGAGTGGGTGGTACCCTTAGAGGCTGCCTACCCCCTGCTCACAAACCTGTTTAACCCCTGTCCCACATCCCCATCTCAGGAAGGAGTAGGCTGGGTCCGGCTGTAGAACCTCTCAGGAAATGTGGTAGGAGTCAGTGAGGACCCTAGAGGCAACCCCTGTGCCCTTCATCTGCAGTTCAAGCCAAAAGCCTAGGATGGCCTGCAATATCTATGGTTTTCCTCTCCTAACCACATGATATGTTCAGGGGCACTGGGTTCCAGCTGAATGTCAAGGGCAGAGACAATTCTAAAATGAAGGATGGTGATATCCTTGTCTCTAAGTGACTGCAGGCCAATCACTTGGGCTCTGGGAAACTGCAGCTCCTCCAATCAAAAAGCTCCCTACTTCCCCAGGTCCTCTGAGGGTAGGTAGTTCTGATCCTTATACAATGCAATAGCTCACAAAGGCATCCCTCAAGGAGAAGAAAACAGAGCTACAATCTAGAAGAACAACCTGGGGGTTCATATGCAAAAGGACAAGCCAAGATTCACACATTTCAACAGCCCTTAAGAATACTGAAAATAACTAATGTGAATAATTATGACTGAATAACCAGAATGTTACAGTTTATTCTATGTGTTAAACTTATGATAGCAGGAAAGTAACAGCTGCACTTTAGAAAGATTTCTTTAAAAAATCATTTAAAGGGGCGGCTAGGTGGCGCAGTGAATAGAGCGTCGGCCCTGGAATCAGAAGGCCCTTAATCCGCACAAACAAAAACCTAGCCGTGTAACCTTGGGCAAGTTACTTAACCCCAATTGCCCTAAAGGGGCGGCTAGGTGGCGCAGTGAGTAAGAGCTCCGGCCTCGGAGTTTGGATGACCCGAGATCAGATCCCGCCTCAGAAAATGAGCACCCACGCATAAATCAAATGACTAGCCGTGTAACCTTGAGCAAGTTACTTAACCCCAATTGCTTTAAAAAAAAAAAAATCATTTAAGTTTATAGTGTCTATTCTTAAAAGGTTAAGCCTAAATTATCTGGAAAATTCATTAACCCAGAACACTCTTTTACTAGAGCTGCCATATAAAAATAATGGCATTGGAAAAGATGTTCATCCAATGCCAAAATGAATTCTTCTTTTCTTGCAAGTATGACATGACAAATTTCCAGAAAGAGCATAGGAAAGAGCCTGTATATCAGAGCCATGACTAGGGAGAGGCAAAGTAATCAGTTGCACAACATGGAGAGAGGAGAAATAAAGAATCTCTTTAATATTTTTATACAATGATTTAAAAAAAACTAGACCTGCGATTTCATTGATATGGAGAGCTTCTGGTGAAGAATTTATTCTACCAATATAGATAGGAATCTTCTCTGCCATGTAAGAGTTTAAGAGAGTTGTCTAGGGCAATGAGAGCTTTAAGTGGTCTGCCTCAAGGTCACACAGTCAGTCTATGTCAAAGGCCAGACTTGAACCCAGATTTTTCCTGACTCCAAGACTACATCTCTCTCCTCTATGCAATGCTGCCTCTCTTCATAAATGCATTTCTTATAAATCAATCAATAAGCATTTATTAAGTTCCTACTATGTTACAGACACTATGTTAAGTTCTGAGGATACAAAAAGAGGTCAAAGACAGTCTCTGCCTTCAAGGAGCTCAAAATCTAATAAGGGAGACAAGCAATTATGTATAGACAATCTATACACAGGATAAATGGGAATTTAGAGAGAAGGTATTAGAATTAATACCTGTAAAAGATAGAATTTTAGTTGGGACTTAAAGGAAGCCATGAGGCAAAGATAAGGAGGAAGCATATTCTAGGCATGATTGACAGTCAAAAAAGATGCCCAGAGCCAAGAGATTGAGTATCTTGTTTGAGGAACAGCAAAAAGGTCAGTGTCACTGAATCAAAGAGTATATGGTGGGGAATAAGGTGTAAGAAGACTGAAATAGGAGAAGGGAAAGTTATGAGGGACTTTGAAAGCTGGAGGATTTTGTATTTAATCCTAGAGGCAATAGAAAGTGAGTGGAGTTTATTGAGTAGGTAAGATGATGTAGACAGACCTGTACTTTAGGAAAATCACTTTGGTGGCTGAACAGAGGATGGATTGCAATGTGGACTGAGGCAAGCAGACCCATCAACAGACTTTTTCAATAGTACAACTGTGAGGTGATGAGGGCCTGCAGCAGGGTAGTAGCAAAATCAGAGAAAAAAGGACATATTTGAGAGATGCTGCAAAGACAAAATGTATAGGTCTTGGCAACAGATTGAATATGAGGGGTGAGAGACAGTGAGGAATCCAGGATGACCCCTTCCATTGTGAGCCTGGGAGACTGAGAAGATGGTAGTGCTCTTGACAATAATAGGGAAGGTAAGAGGTGGGGAAGGGGAGAAAGATAATGTGTTTAATTTTCAATATGTTGAGTTTAAGAAGTCTATGGGACATCTAGTTCAAGATATCTGAGAGGCAGTTGTAGATGTGAGACTGGAGATCAGTAGAGAAGTAGGGCAAGAAAGGTGGATTTGAGAATCATCCTGCAGAGATGATCATTAAACGCATGGGAGCTGCCCCAAGTGAAGCAGTGTAGAGGGAAAAGAACCTAGGACAAAATCTTGTGAATTTATTTTAATGCCATAAATTTCTGATCTCTATGTCTTTTGTGTTAACCTGCACATATATCACGTGTAGGATGAAAGTCTCTAACAGACAGTAAAAGGGCATTGGACCTGGAGTCAAATCTAAGCCTCAGACATTTGCTGTGTGGTCCTGGGTAAGTCATTTAGCTGATGTTTGCTTCAGTTTCCTCATCTGTAAAATGAAACTAATAATAGCACCTACTTCCAAGCGATATTGTTGGGATCAAATGGGATAATTCTAAAGTATTTTGCAAATTCCAAATTGTTTTTTAAAATCATTAGTTATTATTGTAACATAGAATCAAACCAAGAAGTATTTATTAAGCACTTACTATTTGCCATACACTTTTCTAAGCACTGAAGATACAACAAAGCAAGGCAAAAACTGCCTAGTCTCAAGGAATTCACAATCTAATCAGGGAGACAACATGTTAATAATTATGTACAAACAAGATATTAAAAGGATAAATTGGAGTAAAAACTCAGAGGAAAGGCATTAAAATTAAGAAGAACAGAAAGGTTTCTGTTTCTTGTAGAAGGTGGGATTTAAGCTGGGACTTGAAGGAGGCCAGAGGATACAGGAGATGGAAGTGAGTAGGGAGGAAATTCAAGTCATGGGAGCTAGCCAATGAAAATGCCAGGAGCCTGGAGATGGAGCATCTTGATAAGGAACTTCAAGGAGGCCAAAGTCATGGATCATGGAGGGGAGTAAAGTGTAAGAAATCTGGAAAGGTATGATAAGAACAACTGTCATGTTAGTTGGAACAAGGGAACAGCAGAAGCAAAATTTTCAAAGTTCATCTTGGGCACAGAAATTCCTCATCCCAACCCAGATGCAAGCCTACCTTGAAGCCTACCAAGAAGCTTATGAAAAATATTTATAACTCCCTCCTCCCCCACTTTTTGGTTTGTGCTTGCTAGGGTCTGTCCAGGCACTTCTACCACACATACCATGTCAGGCTCCTCCCTATAACTGCAACATAGGATGCTGGTCTGATTCCCACTATGCAAAGAAGAAAGTATAAGTTCCCTTTTCTTTCAGAGGGAGCTGCTTTTCTTCCAGTGAACTAATTCATTGGATAGTGTTGATGCTTGGCAGGGCAAGTCAAGCTGAACATGAAGGGAGAATGGATTAACAGCTGAATATTTGGTGAGTGAGTCAAATGAAGTATAATGAATTGAAGTAAGATGTCACCAAGCAGAGGAGACAGAAGTCTTAAGGACAATCTTGAAGTGACATATTGCTTATGGCATGGCCCTGAGTTGCTAGTCAACCACTACATAGTAACTGGAAATAGAACTGCTCTTCCTGAGCAGAAGCTGTATACAGCCTGCTAAGTTTCAGAGCTGCTGCTCTGAATCCTAAGCCTTGCTATTTCTCCCAAATCCAAGCATTTTCATTTGCTCTCTCCCATAGACTTCTTTCCCTCATTACCTCCACCCCCTAATTTCCCAGGCTTCCTTCAAGTTTCAGGTAACATTCCACCTTCTAGAAGAAAGTCCTCCTCAATGCTGGTGCCTTCTCTCTGTTGATTATGTCCAAATTATCACATATATATGTAATATACTCATGTATACACTCAGTTCATTGATTTGCAATACTAAAATCAAACTCAGCCAACCAGGATTTCTCTTGATTGTTGGCAGACGATGTGATCTACCCACAGTCCTATGAATTACTAAGTAACTGTTTCTTTTTCCTCCCTTGGGGAAGAGGTAAAAACTATCAACCAAAGATACTGCCCAAATGTACTTTTTACCAAGTAGAAAGAACTGAACCCAATATCCATTTTACTCCAAAAGTCCACAAAAGACAATCCCTTTCATGCATTATTATCATAACTAACATCAGCATAACACTTCAAGGTTTGCAAAGTTCTTTAAAGATTATTATCCCCATTTTACAGATGAGGAAACTGAAGCAAACAAAACCTAAGTGCCTGGTCCAGGGTTATACAGCTAGCAAGTGTCTGAGGCCAGATATGAACTCAGGTCTTCCTGACTCCAAGTCCAGTGCTCTCTCCACTATGCCACCTCACAGATAAAGCTTCCCAAACAATATCAGACTTTGCCAAAAGTGGCTACATCTACCAATCACTAAAAAACAAAACAAACAAAAAAATGGAATTTGTGTCTCCATAGTACAGAGTTTTCTAAACTGTGGGGTGCATTGGGCACAAGATCTTCTCAAGAAGGACACAAAGCAAAAGCCAAAATTATTGGACATGTTTGAATACAATTCTCACATAAATGCATTCACTTTTTTTCAGTGTAACAAAGTTCCAGTCAAAGTTAACAAAAGCAAAACTGGCAGAATTAATCCACTCAGATGACAGTGAATGCAGCACAACAATTATCAAATATGGTGGGAACAAATTAGGTCAAATTTGAGTTGGCACATGTAGAATATCAACATGGGCATGATCTGCCACCATCAGCTGGCACAGGCTCATGGCACAGATGCATTGTGTTGTCATGATGCTTGCTATGTTTATGAAGCATATAAACTTAAAGTTAAGCAATCTTTGTGTTAAAATTAAAGTACCATAAGGCCTGATAGATTTCTTAATATCATTCAATTTGACCTCCTTGCTATTCCTTACACTAGATACTCCCTCTCTCAAATCCAGGCATTTTCATTTGCTATCTCCCCCCTCCCCCAAAACTCTGCCTTTCCTCATCTCTACCTCTTAGCTTCCCTGGCTTCCTACAAGTTTCAGCTAAAATTCTACCTTCTAAAAAAAAAAACCTTTCCTAATCCTCCTTAGTGTTATTAATTTCTTTCTATTGATTATCTCTAAACTATCTCACTCACACACACACACACACACACACACACACACACACACACACACCCCTTGCTTTGTACCTAGTTGTTCACATGCTGTCTTCTCCATTAGTCTGTGAGTTCCTGGAGACTGGGAATTGACTGTCTTTTACCTTTCTTTGTATCCCCAGCACTTAGCACAGTATCAGACACATAACTGACACTTCATAAATGTCTGTTCATTGACTGACTAATAAATATATCATAATCATTGAGATTACAAAACCTTCAGCTTAAAAAAATGAATAGTAAGAAGCTATATACAATCTCTGAACTTTTCAACAATTCAATCTACATTGAATTTTCTTAAATTCTTTGTTGAATTTAATTTTTAAAGTTAAAAAATATTTATTCATGAAACATAAATACATAAGCAGTTTGAAAATTATAAGGAATTTACTCATTAATAAAAATGAATTTTAACAAATTCTTAATCTTATTTGAATTAAACATCAGCTAAGAAAAGTATTTGCATAGATTATTTTGGAGGAAATAATAATATTTTTCTTTAGAAAAGCATCATCCCTCTCTTTTTCCTTCATATATCACTATATAATGTTTGAAAACCATTGCCATGATAGATGCATACACCCAGATAACAAACAATGTCATTCCTTCAAATATAAATTTGGCTAAGATAGAGAGGTTTACAGCAGTATAGTATACAGTACCATGCCCTCACACCACCATTTGACAGTGGAAGGTAAGATTCAGGTTAAAAAATGTTAAAGTTTTCATATCAGAGTTGACCCAGGAAATTAACCATTTTTTCTTTTCTTTTTTTTTTCTTTTGCCTTTTGGAGGGCAATTGGGGTTAAGTAACTTGCCCAATGTCACACGGCTAGGTGTTTTTTTTTGTTTGTGTGTGCGTTAAGTGTCTGAGGCTGGATCCGAACTCAAATCCTTCTGACTCCAGGGCCGAAGCTCTAATCACTGCGCCACCTAGCCGCCCGAAATTAACCATTTTAACAAAATAACAAGACTCTACTTATGCAATGCCGCTTATTTTAGAGAGGGGAAGGGAAGAAGCATTTACATAGTGCTTGTTATGTAACAGGCACTATGTTAAGCACTTTATAACAATAATAGTAATAATAGCTGATATTTTATAGCACCTACTATTTGCCAGCTACTATACATTTTACAATTATTATTCCATTTGATCCTCACAACAACTCTAAGAGAGAAGTGATATTATTTTACAGATGAGGAAACTGAGGCAAATAAAGATTAAGTGATTTGCCCAGGGTCATCCAACCAGTAAGTGTCTGAAGCTGAATTTGAACTCAGGTCTTCCTGATTTCAGGCTCAACACTCTATAGGCTGCACTACCTAGCTGCCACAAACATTTTCTATCATTAAATTCAGTAATATCAAGGACTACATTATTCAAGGTCCCAAAAGATAAAGAATCTAGTCACAGTTCCATACTGATTTTGGAGCTGAATCAAAACCAGAATTAGGTATTCTCAGATTTCTACTCTTTGTTAGAACATCACCTACCAGTTAGAATTTTACTCAAAAACCGTGGTGTATTTTTTACTTTCTCTTTTTTTTCTATTTAATTTAATTTTGAAAACATAACTTACTTGCTTCCCTAAGTTGGCTGGTATGCTGAAAAGAGGTTAGGATCTGGAGTCAGAGATCCTAAGGCACAAACCCTAGCTCTGCTTCTTTTCACTCCTATGAACTTGGGCAACCTCTCCATCTCTGTAGGTCTCCATGTCCTCATCTGTAAAATGAGAGGGGACTGGGCAAAATGATAGGCAAGGTTCCTTCCAGTTCCAAAGCCTGTCATTTTAAGATTAGTTTACCATAAGGAGGACTCACAGAGAACAGAAGCTGGTGGTTTTCTTTGAACATCTTAGAGTCTTTCTTTGATCCATGACCAATTTGTTGACTATGTAGCCTGGAAAATGCTGCCTAAGCTTTAAGTCAGAATTAACCTTTTCAGAGCTAGATAAAATGACCAGTGTCTTTGAGCAATTGACTAGAAAAAACAAATGTGGATGCAATTTTCTCATCAAACTGTACAAGAAAGAGCTCAATGGAATATTCAAGTAGGCATCATAAACTCAAAAAGATCATGAAGGAGTAATATGAGCAGGGGTGTGCTAGATCTGGCTTGAGCTGGCTCAGGAAAACCAATTGTTAAATTTTCAGTGTAAGCATTTACACCATGGAAATCAGCAAAACACTACAAATCAGGGCTTAATTTATTATCTTGTTGGTTGTCTCTAGATTTTAAGAAAGCGTAGCAGCAAGCACCCCAACATCCCCAAGGTGGCTGCCAACACAGGTTCTTAGATCTGCTTTTCAAAAGGAAAGCAAATCAAAATGGGTTAACAAGCTTACATATATTACAAACAAACATATATTACCTAGTTCAGGGGAAAAAGGTCAGCACCCCGAACTTCAGAGTTACAGAACTTACAGATCAAACAGACAGGCTTCCAAACTGTCCAACCATTATATCAATACCAAATCACAGTTACCAGAGAGGGAAGCATCAACATCTGGGTTTTCAAAGCCGGGGAGCTCTCAACAGCTGCCCAGAGTCTCATCTGGTCAAATCACACAACACTTCTCAAAGTCAGCCCCAAAGCAAAGCCTCTCATCAGGGTTTATACAGCCTTCTCCTGGCTCAGAGAATGTAACCACCCTCTTGACCTACTGCCCAATCACACAGCATCAAGGTGTGGTCATTCCTGAAAACCAAGCCTCCTACCACAGGCTCCATGTGACCACATTCAGCCCATTAGGAGGCAGAGTATATTTTCAAATCAAGGAAGGTTTTCAGAGTCTCTTAAGCCAATCAAAGGGCCTAGGGGCAGGGAAGATCTTTAAATCTGCATTTCCATTACAGAAAGTAATAGAGAAAATGTTAATGCAGATTAAACTTAAAAGTATGTCATGATTACAGTTGCTTGTTTTTTGTTGGGTTTGGTTTTTTGAGAATTGTTAAATATTTACTAACATAATCTTGTCTATGACTATAGTGAATAAGAGGAGCCACCAGTAAACTGGAGACCTTTGGGACCAGAAGGCTTTTACAGTGAGGTCTGACATTGTTACATAACTTCAGCAAGAGAATTCAGCATTTTGTTGGTTGGATTGTGAGTTGTCTGAACCAAATCAGTCTGTAAGTTGCCCTTTGGTTCCATGTACCTGAACTGGCAATGTCTTTCTCTTACTATGGCAGGGAAGTAGAGAGATAAAAGGAAAATTTGTAGTTTACTCTCCTGAAGGCTTGGAAGATGGTATTCATTTTGTGCCTGGGATTAGAGAACATATATTATCTGTTTTAATTCCTTACAATTTCCCTTCCTATGCTGCACAAACTAAGTGCCTTTTTGCCTTTCAATTCATAGCCTTTATTTGAGATTATTTTGGTTGTGGCTAATTAATGACCCAAAAGATACAGTATACAATTAAAATAAATCCATTCTAACCTATTTAAATAAGTAATTGATAATGAAAAATAGGGAATAGATAGCAGAAAGAACATTTACCCCTATGAAAATTTCATCCCGGTCAGGGAACCTAACTGCCACTTCAAAAATAAATAAGATAAATCAACTGCAATAACGATGAGACCAAAAGAGTCTAAAAATTGCCTTAGTCAGTGTTATGGGGAGACTTAACAATAAGGGTTCAGCCCTCAGAGTATATAGTTGATTTTCAACATACCAGCCTTTAACTTTCTCCAGTATTCGAGTGATTTTATTAGTAACCTCATTTCCACTTTCCTTTTGACAATACACACATTCTGTTATGTGACTGAGACTGAGTGTCAGAGTACTGGGGTGATGTTGAGACCTCACCAGTCTCAGCTTCTTCTGAGCAAACGAGGAAATTGCTAGAGGCAAAACTTGGCTGCCTCCTTCTGCTCCAACTAGCTCAGACTGATGGCAGACATTTCAGTGAATGTAGGAAGTGAAGGAAGGAAAGAAGGAACACAGTTACACAGCCTGGGGTGCTTAGCTAGGGGGGGGAATGCTTTCTCCCTGGGAAGCTCTTGGTAGTCACTGGTTCTTTCCCCAGGAAGGCTGGAGTACTTAAAAGGGGCTGGAGATGGGGGCATGTAGAACTGACTGTGCTGGGGTGTTGGTCACCTAGACTGATAGACTAAAGTCCCAGCAAACTCTCCCTTGGTTTGCAGAGGATGGGCAAAGTAGAGAGGTTTACCGCAGGATAGTATACAATACAATGCCCTCATGCCATCATCTGACATGGTGGAAGGTAAGATTTAGGTTAAAAAAAGTTTTAGTTTCAAGAATTTTATTTGCTATAAAGTATTTATGGTACTATAGATTTCATGTATTATGGAAAGCAAATATTGTCTGAAATCAATGTTTTTTTTTTATTGAGATGTTAGCAAAAAGGTCACAGAATTCTAGGGAATTCCTAGCAAGAAAAATGTTTTGCATGCTACCATTTATTTTGTGTACTGCATTTTATGGGATTATTTGTGTTAGGGAAAGTGCATTCTATCAGAATTAATGTTTTGTTAAAGAATTGTTTTCAGAAAGTATATTTTCAGCAACTTCTAGCAAAAGATAACAGTTTGGGTTGTCACAGGAACCTGACCCTTATTTCTTATAGGTTCAATATACCAACATTCACATTTTTTGTCTCCTCAGTAGGAATGTAACCCCTCAAAATATGAGGATTGAATATACTTGGATTTTCCTTTCCATTTGGTTCTACTGAGCATGCACAATATTCCATTCCTGCTTCCAATCCAGCACATGATGACTGGCATTCCTCTGCCTGTGACTGATTGGGTGACTAGGGTGGTGACAAGGAAGCTCCCAGCTGCCTAAGAAGTTGGAAGGCCTGAAGAAGAGGAGGCAGAGAGCCAAAAATTGGTCTGCATACAAAAGGATCAATAAGGCCCTTCATGGGGCCCTTTGGTGCTTCTCTTCTGTGGCCCCTTTTGAGAGAAGAGGACTACTGCGAGCTGCAAGGGAAGAGAAAGAAACTGGCTATTTCTCCCCCCTCTGGCTGCCTTGTGTCCCTGAGCACATGGAGGTTCTGTTTCTTTAGTGTTTATTCTTTCCCGATCATAAATGAATGAGTGTTCTGTGAGGGGAGTGTCCAGGGGACTGGTGATATTAGGAGATCTATCACAGCCATCTGAAGTCCAACCTACACCTGGAGCCAATAGCAGCAGCAGCCAAGGCAAGAATAAGAAACATTGTGCATTCAACTCACCAGGAAGGAAAAATCCCATTGTGCTTTGTGGACTGGACCCTTATTGGCCAGGATCTCCATTATATCAGTAACACTTGACTTTCTTGACAGTAGATATATACGGCAGCCAAGGGCAAAACAGGCTTAGAATAGATTCATTTGAAAAACATTACAAAGATAGTAGAAGACTTGAGTAGTCTCATCTCATAAAACAGCAAGAAAGGGGAGTAAATTTAATTGAAGTTTGATAAGAGATTCAACTACAGTCATCCTAGGGACAATTAAGAATGAAAGCACAAAGCCACCAGGATCACAGAGAAATGAAATGCATACATTGCTTCCCTTCACATACTAGAGGGTCCAAACAAGCTGACTTTCTTTCTATACCTCACATTGGACATTTATTTTCCTGACTGCATGCCTTAGCACTGGCTGTCCCTTTCACTTGTACTCCCTCTTATCCATCTTCTAGAATTGCTTCTTTCTTCAGAACTCAACTCTAGGACCACCTGGACACCTTTATTGATCATTCCCTCATCCCAGCTGCTAGTACCTTCTCTGAAAAAAAATACCTTATATTTATTTTGTATGTAGTGAATACTCTACCCTCACTCTCCCTAACAAGGAGGTTCAAGGGGGTACTAAGGATAGGGATATTTGTCTAATATTATTAGTTCAAGTCCCGTGCTGGATACGTACCTCCCACTGTTAGCCATCATTTACTAACACCCAAGTTCCACTTAACCAAGTCACATCAATTAGTTTTTACAATGGGGTATTCACTTAGGAAATTTAAGAAGAACAAGGCCAAAAACATTCTTCTCAACACTTCAGGAGCTTCTTTGCCCCTATACCACCTCATATCTGGAGAGTGTGGGTTCATATTTAACACCATTTCTACATAGCACATTGGTCCCACCAAGTTTACCCTGCAGCATCTCTTTTGAATGACTCCTTACTCAGTTAGTGCTGGACTGGATCTCAAGGGTCATTCCTTAAGGCTCAGGATATCAAGGCTGGGGGAATGAGGGGTGGAGGGTCAGAGCTGGCTGCAAAACCTGGCATAGACTCCATGTCTTCCTGCACCTCAGGTAGCTCCCTCTCCTCACCTCTCAAAACTCCAAAGGTTGTAGTCTCTGCTCTTCTTTACCTAAAAGGAAAAAAACCACTGAAACAAAGAACCTAGACCCCTCAGTGTTCAAAGACCATTTGCCTGCATCAGAAGGGTAGGACCCAAGACGTCTCCTCTGGCAGCAATGTCTCTTCTCTCCCAAGATGTCATGAGAAAGAAGGAAATCACCAGAAGACAATGGGATGATGCCAAGTAGTGTCTTTTGAAAGCCACTAATTCCTATGTACAACCTCAACAAATCCTAGAGGCATACTGGAACCAGGTACAAAGTGTCTAGGCATGCTCCAAATATCTCCAAGATGCTTCTATTACACATCCCCATGACTATCTGAAAAGTAGGCTCTTCAGGGTGGAGAATTCTCTCTCAGTTGACCTCTGTACATCTTCTTCATTCAAGGGAGCCAAAGTTGGAGGGGAGAACTCCAAGGGGGATCAGGGACTCACTCTGAGGCATGTACTTTTTCATCAGGGAACAGTTCAACCAAGAAGCTGAAAGGGAGACAAGAAATGGCCTTTTCCTTTTTTTTTTTTACCTCAGCCTTTATCTTAGCCCCTGCCTCCCCAGCTTCTTTCTGGTATTGCCTCCCCTTTCCCCTTGCATTTTATGGGTTATTTCATAGTTACTATGTTAAGAAAAGTGCATATTACCAGAAATTATGTTTCATTATAAAGAATTATATGCAAGAAATTGTGTTTTTAGTGATTTCTATCAAAAGATTCCATTTTGAGGCTGTTACAGGAACCTAACCCCCTATTTCCCATAAGTTCAATGTATCAACATTATTGTTTTTTTACTTTGACACCATTTTCTAGGAATAGAAGCTTTTTAAGGGCAGGGATCATTTCACTTTTGTCTTTGGATACCTAACAGCTTTCACACTTAGTGCCTTATTAGGATAGGGACTGGACCTGTGATTTTATTAGTATGGGGAACTCCTGAGTAAGGAAACTCCCTCCATCAGTGCAAGTTGGCATCTTTTCTGAAACTTATAGTTTTAGATTTAGATCCCTGAGAGGTCAGGTGATTTGCCCAATGTCACACAGTCATCATGTGGCATCCTCCTGACTAGAGAACTTGGGAAACAAGATTATAAGCTTGATATAATGCAATATTGATAGGAGAGTTGAATTGTATAGAACCCTGTGGAAACTCTTTCATAAAAGCAGAACAACCAACAAAGTGATGGCCACAGAGGGGTCTTTTAATTTGGGAAGTCACAGAGATAGTGAGTAGAGCCACAGAGGAGTTAACTGACCTGCTTCTTCCAGGAGCAATAACAGCATTGATTTAATTATGGTTGATGGGCAAGAATAGTTCATCTGAAAAGATTTGTTAATTTTATTGGACTACAAGCTCAACATGAATCAAAAGTATGCTATGGCAGCCAAGAAAGCTAATGGAATTTTAGACTTCATTAAGAGGATTCAGTGTGCAGGACCAGCAAAGCAATAGTATTATTGTATTCTTCCATAGTCAGACCACATCTGGAGTATTGTGTTCAGTTCACTTTTTTAGGAGGGATATTAATAAACCAGCAAGCATTTAGAGGAAGATAACTGGAGTCATGAATGTCATATGAAGATCAATTAAAGGAACTGTATGTTAAACCTGAAGGAGATATGGTATAAGGAGTACACAACAGCTGTCTTCAAGTATCTGAAGAGCTGACATGTAGAAAAGTGATTTAACACATGCTGGCCTCAGAGGACAGAAGTGTCCAATGAGTGGAAGTTACAGAGGGAAAGATTTAGGCATGATATAAGAGAAACTTCCTTAAAATTAGAGCTATCTAAAAGCAGAAAGAGTTGCTTCAAGAGGTGAGGGATCCCCTTCACCAATATGGGCAACAGATGGCTCAGCAGGACCAAAGTCCATGGGTAGCATTAGCCTGCCCTAGCCTGCCTGCCATTCAGATACCATCAGGTGCTGGAAGGTCCAGTGGGAGCAAATATTTTGAGGACTCCCTCCAACCTTCTGGATGACTCCCTCTATTTGTATATCAGACATGGTCATTGACATCACTTGGATGAGCAGGAAATTACTGACTACAATCGTAATATTATAGGTTCAGATGGTATCTAAGGTACCATCAAGTGCAGCCTCCCCACCATTTTACATATGAAAAAAAATAAGGCACAAATATGACATTCCCAAGGTCACAAAGCTAGTAAGTGTCTAAGGTGGGACTTAAATGCAGATCTTCATGCTGCCTTCACTAAATATAGAATCATAGGCCCACTGGTCTTTACTATTTGCCCTACCTTTATAATTTCCAGATTCCTTGGCCTTGCCATCTTCCCTGCCATTGCACTTTAAGGACCATCTACATAGAAGTAAAATACTCATTGAGAGTAGGGACTGTCTTCTTTTCTTTTGTATCCTCAAAACGCAGCACAGTGCTTGGCATATAGTAAGAGCTTAACCAAATTTTTTGTTCATTCATTCATTTATCAGGGATGCCTCAGAGGTTATTCTTATGGTTGGATTAGATGGCCAATGAATTCCCTTTCAATTCTTCAGTTCTGTGACTTTTATTCTGTTAAATCCAGGGCTTTATTGCACAGACGGCAAAAGAATTCAAGAACCCTGGATTCATTCTCTAGGGTTGACACAACACCAAATCAACCTTTGGGGAAATCAGGTTTCACACTGTGAAATAAGTAGATCTAGTTTACCCAATGAATAGGTCTAGCTTCTTTAAAACTACATTTAAATTTAATTTTAGTAAATCAAGCCAAATTTTAGATGCACTGAGAATTCTAAAGTAAAATCCTTACAGAGGCTTAACCATGGATGCCTCTTGCTCATTTGGTGAAGGTACTCTCACCCATTAAAGGGTCCCAAGTCCTGGAGCATATGGACTGGGTTCAATGCTTAAGGGAGCCTGGCCCCATATACTCAGACTCTTTCATGTTATTTCTGGGACCTTAGACCACTCCTCCAAACTGGAGTCCCAGGAAAATCACTTAAACGCCTACCTTTGGCTCAAGTCCAGGGTTTCCACAAAAAGGATTAGAAATGTATTCAATGTACAAGGTAGATCCTACAAACAAAATAGATACCTAAAACAAAAGATTCACAAGTATGCATTGACCAAGACTTAAAATATGACACAATAACCTATAAATCCTGTTACACTCTCCCAGAAGATTGATACTCAAAACATGAATGATTATGCAGGATTCACCTTCCCCTCAGTTCTGTAATTTTTGGCAAATACCTCAAAGTCAAAATCTTCTGGTAAGCCAGGACATGCTAAGCTTGGGCTCTTTTTTCTGCTGATGATCATTGTCTCTGAGAAGGATGTAGTTAGAGAAAACCTTCCCTGCTGCTGGTTAGCCCTGACTAGGGACCCCAAGAACTCCTAGACTCCTGGGAGAGTATGCACAGTGGACAGAGTGCTGGGCCTGGAGTCAGGAAAACTTGACTGGAAATTCTGAATCAGGTACTTATTCATTGTATGATCCTGGGCAAGTTACTTAACTTATCCCAGTCAGTTTCCTCACCTGTAAGATAAAAAAATAGCATTTTCCTCCCAAGGTTGTTGTGAGGATCAAATGAGATAAAATGTGGGAACCTTAAAATACTGTATAAATGCTAGCTGCTATTATTGTTGTGTAGCAAGCAAGCACCCCAGCATCCCCAGAGTGGCTGCCAACACAGGTTCTTAGATCTGCTTTTGTAAAGGAAAGTAACTCAAAATCAGTTAACAAGCTTACATATATTACAAACAAACATATATTACCTAGTTCAGGGGAAAAACGTCAGCACCCCGAACTTCAGAGTATACAGACAGATCAAAATAGACAGGCTTCCAAACTGTCCACCCATTATATCAATACCAAATCACAGTTACCAGAGAGGGAAGCATCAACATCTGGGTTTCCAAAGCTGGGGAGCTCTCAACAGCTGCCCAGAGTCTCATCTGGTCAAATCACACAACACTTCTCAAAGTCAGCCCCCAAAGCTAAGCCTCTCGTCAGGGTTTATATAGCCTTCTCCTGGCTCAGAGATTGTAACGAACTTCTTGACCCACTGCCTAATCACAAAGTATCAAGGTGTGGGCTTTCCTGAAAAACAAGCCTCCCACCACAGGCTCCAGGTGCACTTAAGCTAGGGGCAGAGGAGATCTTTAAATTTGCATTTCCATTACATTTCGGCCCCAAGATCTTTCATGCCCATAGCATACACAATTTACATTTGAATTAGCACTTAAACATCTCTTAGGTCACATTTTTCAGGTACATAAGAAAATCACAAAATATAATCTCAAAGTATAATAGTCCAAGTCTTCCACTCATGGGGCAAATGTTAACTCAGTCACTTATCAGCAAAATCAAAAAATAGTCGCTCTCAAATTAATTCAATCAGTCATGTAAGTAATTTCAAAGTACAAGTCTTCCACTCATAGGGCAAAGTCTTCATTAACTCAATTAGTCACTTATCAGTAGTTTCAAAGTACTTGGTCAAAGTCTTCCACTCATGGGGCAAAGTCTTGATTAACTCAATTAGTCTCTTATCAGTAACAATATCTCAAAGTACAATCAGTAACTTATTCAGTAAAGTCTTACTAAGCATGCCTATAGCATAGACAATTTACATTTCAATTAGCACTAACCATCTCTTAAGTCATATTTTCAAGGTACATCTAAAGTTACCAAAGTGGCCACTGGGCCTTAAACACAAAATACAAAGCATTATCACATAAAGTTCTCTTGGGAGGAGGGGGGTGTCCTTCCCATAACACTGCTCCAGCCCCTGCTTCCAAGTCCAGAGAGGGAGCTGGGCAACAAAACCAAAAGTGGGGTCTTTGGGGGTCCATGGCACTTCACCCCACCCACCAGTCACAAGTCCATCCTCCCCCTAGGTCCCAAATTGTGGGATGCAGCAAGGAAACACATTCAGTGCCCCTGCTTTGCCTCACAATCCTTATCTTGTTCTGTGACTGAACTCCAAACTCCTGGGTTACTTCTCCTCCAGCAGAAGGCAGCAGCTCCTGGCTTCTCCACAGGTCTCCATGCAGGCAGCTCACCATTCCTGCTCTCAGCTCAGCAAAGTCAGCATGCTGGCCATTCTTTTCTCCTGCTCCATGGCTCCACAGAGTCACAGCTACCACAAGTGGGAAACAAACAATTATCCCAGCCCCCATACTTTCCTTTTACTCAGCAGAGCCCATCCTTGTCGCCATTTTGTAGCAGCAAGCACCCCAGCATCTCCAGAGTGGCGGCCAACACAAGTTCTTGGATCTGCTTTTCAAAAGGAAATCAACTCAAAATTAGTTAACAAGCTTGCTTTAATCAAACATATGTTACCTAGTTCAGGGGGAAAAGGTCAGCACCCCGAACTTCAGAGTATACAGACAGATCAAATAGACAGGCTTCCAAACTTTCCAACCATTATCAATACCAAATCACAGTTACCAGAGAGGGAAGCATCAACATCTGGGTTTTCAAAGCCGAGGGGCTCTCAACAGCTGCCCAGAGTCTCATCTGGTCAAATCACACAACACTTCTCAAAGTCAGCCCCAAAGCAAAGCCTCTCATCAGGGTTTATACAGCCTTCTCCCGGCTCAGAGATTGTAACAACCTCCTTGACCCACTGCCCAATCACACAGTATCAAGGTGTGGGCTTTCCTGAAAAACAAGCCTCCCACCACAGCTCCAAGTGCACTTAAGCTAGGGGCAGGGAAGATCTTTAAATTTGCATTTCCATTACATGTTGTTATTATCATCAGTATTAGTATTTAGTCACCTATGCTCAGAGAAAGAAACATGAAGGAGAAGAGACAGCCAGGGGCTCGAGGTTCAGGCTCAAGTTTGCCTAGAAAATGTATATGCTCCATGAGCTGAGTGAGCAGCTGTCAGAGTTACAGGGGTTGGGGTGGGGGAGTGGAGAGTGATAGAAGAGCCCTTTTCCCTCTCCCTGAGGTCAGAGAGAAAGACTTACTGTGTCCCCACATGCTTAACAATCAGAAAGTAAAAGCAGTTGTCTTTCTCTTTAAAGTCTACTGAGTAGGCAATCATTCCTAACAAGTTATCTTTGATACAGCCCCTCCCCTTGTTGCCATCATAGGGACCACTTGAGATAACTTTGTATTAACCCCAAGTCCTTCAACGTTAAACCCAATTGTCCCCGGAGTTGTCAAGAGGAACTCAACTCATCTCCAGGTATGTTCCATGAAGTTCAAAGGAAAATTTCAAAGCAAACTCTCTTTCTAATTTATAATTAATCCTTTTCAGAATTGAATTTTCAAATATCATTCTTAAAGTATATTACAACCAAACTGCAGTTTTTAAAATCCATATTTTTAGTTCTGAAAGAGATTATGTGAAGATTTTCAGAAAATTTTAACATTTTAAATTTCATAATCTATATTTCAATGCTTAGCTTTCTATAAAGCCCCAATCACCTAAGAACTTAAAAACTTTTTAAATTATCTGTGAGCAAATTAGACAATCTTAAAATTCAGCTATAAACATTAAGTACCTACTATGTTCAGAGTGCTGTGATAAACTGAGTTGTGTAAGCTACCAGGGGTGAGGAACCTGTGGTCTTTGACTGAATTTGAACTTCACAGAACAAATCCCCTTAATAAAAGCATTTATTAGGGACTTGTTTTGTGAAGTTTGGATTCAGTCAAAGGGCCACATTTGAGGACCTAGAAGGCCACATGTGTCCTCAAAGTCACAGGTTCCCCACCCACAAAACAAGCTCCCTGTGGTGCTCTCAGTTTGTCTAATATATTTGTATATACAAATGTTTATACAAATCACTGTAACCCAAAATAATGCATTCTAAGTCATAACCTCTCTAAGTCTGAGTTTCCTCATCTTTAAAATGAAGGGGTTGGCTTAGATAACCACTAAGGTCTTTTCCAACCTTAAATCTATAATTGAATGTGCTTGAGAAATACAACAAAGTTCTTTATAAAATTCTGAGTTGGGAATAGAGACAGTGTTGAGGGGATACAAGACTATAATCAATTGAGGATGGCTTTAGGGAGGAGATTTATGTTATTTATTAAATATTATAGATATTTATAATCTTTATTCATTATTTATTATAAATAATATGGTATGTATGAAAGGTTTATAGGAAGACTTTAAATAAAAATAGGAATTCCTTAGGCAAGAGTGGGGATAGCATTCTAGGCATGTAGAACAACATGAACAAAGCAAGCAGGCAGGAAATATCCAGATATATACTGGACATAGTGAATAGTCCAAATAATCTTCAGTTAACTGAGCTATGCTAACTCTCTCACTTGCTGTATTATGGAGTGTCCAGCAATATGAAATAGGAAGAAGCCAGAAAAACTCAGTTTCAGGATTAAATGGAACCTCAGAGGTCACCTAGTTCAACTGGCATATGAGTCAGGCTTCTCCCTACAAAATCTTCAGTAAGCAGCAGTAAAGAATATTGAAATCAACATGAAAAAGAAAAAAAATGGACAAACATATATTGCACACTGGGAGAAAATAAAAGCCAAGGAATGTGACTGTGAATTTTCATACATCGAAACACATTACAAGAAATCATCATAAAAACTATAGAATACTGGAGAAAATAGAAAAATATAACCATAGAATAGAATAGTGATGCCAGACATCCACCTAAATACATATAAAAGATTGGTATTTGATAAACCGATAGAAAATAAAAACTAGGAAATGGATTCTACATAACAAGCGCTATGCAAAATAGAGTTCTTTTCGCTTTTTTATCAAATGCTTTATTAACTTCTAGTTTACATCATTCATTTCCACAAGATTTTGAGTTACAAATTTTATCCCTGTTTTTCCCCTATCCACCACCCCAAAATAGCAATCCCACTGGATATCCCCTCCTCTAATCTGTTCTCTCCCATATCTTCCCCCATACTCCCTCCAGTTCCCTAGGAGGGCATGGTGGATCTCTATGCCCCAGTGCCTGTATAACTTATTTCCCAGTTACATGTAAAATAATATTAATAATAGTATGTATATATATTTTTAAACATTTTATTTCAAAACTTTGAATTCCAGATTCATTCCCTTCCTCCCTTGTCACCCACCCTTACTGGGAAGATAAGCAATTCAATGTAGATTGTATATGTGTAGCTATGCAAAACATTTCCATAGTGGATATATTGTAAAAGACCGACTATATTTCCCTGCCTCCTATCCCACCTCCCACTTGTTCTGCTCTCTACTTTGATCTTGTCCCTTTTCAAAAGTGGGTGCTTCCAACTTCCAATTTCCAACTTCCAACATCCCTCCCCCCAGCCTGCCCTCCCTTTCATCATCCCCCACCATTCCCTTCCCTCCTATTCTCCTGTAGGGTGAGATACCCTATTTAGTGTGTATGTCATTCCCTCCCTAAGCCAAATTCAATGAGAATAAGGTTGACCCATTCCCTTTTGCCTCCCTATTCTTCCCCTCCATTGTAACCATTTCCCCTTGCCTCTTCTACATGAGATAGTTTACCCCCATTCTGTCTCTCCCCATCTCCTCTCATTATATTCCTCTCTTCCTCTTAATTTCACCTTTTAAGTATCATCCTTTCCTATTAAATTGGTCCTGTGCCATTTATCTACGTATACCTGTACACATATATACACACGCTCACATATATATTCATATGCCCATATACCCTCCCATATAAACATATATATATACACATTTATATACACATATACATATATATATACATTTATATACATATATATATACACATACACATACATACATATATATATATATATACACATTTCTATTCCCTTCAACTATTACCATACTGAGAAAAGTTTCATAAGTTACAATTATCATTTTTCCATGTAAGAATGCAAATAGCCCAACCTTGATAAGTTCCTTATGATTTCTTTTCCCTGTTTACCTTCCCATGCTTCTCTTGCTTCCTGTATCTGAATGTCAAATTTTCTATCCAACTTTGGTTTTTTCATCAAGAATGCTTGAAAGTCCTCTATTCCATTGAATGACCATATCTTCCCCTGAAACATGATACTCAGTTTTGCTGGGTAGGTGATTATTGGTTTTAATCCCAGCCCCTTTGACCTCCAGAATATCACATTCCAAGCTCTTCAGTCCCCCAGTGCAGAAGCGGCCAGATACTGTGTCATCCTGTTTCCACAACAATTCAATGTGTTTCCACAACATTCAAATTGTTTCTTTCTGGCTGCTTGTAATATTTTCTCCTTGATCTGGGAATTCCAGAACCTGGCTATAATATTCCTAGGAGTTTTCTTCTGGGGATCTTTTTCAGGAGGTGATCAGTGGATTCTTTCAACCTCTATTTTGCCCTCTGGCTCTAAAACATCAGGGCAGTTTTCCTTGAGAATTTCTTGAAGGATGATTTCTAGGTTCCTTTTTTTGATCGCGGCTTTCAGGTAGTCCAATAATTTTTAAATTTTCTCTCCTGGATCTATTTTCCAGGTCAGTGGTTTTTCCAATAAGATATTTCATATTGCCTTCTAGTTTTTATTTATTTGGATCTGTTTTATAGTATCTTGATTTCTCATAAAGTCACCAGCTTCCATTTTCTCTAATCCAATTCTGAAGGAATGACTCTCTTCAGTGAGCTCCCGAGACTCTCTCTCCATCTGGCAAGCTTGGCTTTTTAAAGCATTCTTCTCCTCATTGACTCCCTGAGCCTCCTTTGCCATTTGAGCCAGTCTATTTTTAAGGTGTTATTTTCTTTAGTCAGGTTGTTAACTCTCATTTCATAATTTTCTTGCATCATTCTCATTTCTGTTCCCAATTTTTCCTCCACTTCTCTTATTTGGTTTTCAAAATCCTTCTCAAGGTCCTCCATGGCCTGTAACCAGCTCATATTTTTCTTGGAAGCTTTTGGTACAGGAGTTCTGACTTTTCTGTCTTCCGCCTATTCTATGTTTTGATCCTTTTTGTCCCCAAAATAGGAGAGTAAAGTCAGATTGCTCTGCTTGCTTTGCTTCCTTTGCTTGCTCATGTTGCCACTCAATTACTTGACTTTTGAGCTTTTTGCCACAGTAGGACTCTGCTACCAGACAGGGGTGCTTTGTCCCAATCGCTGGGGTTTTTGCAGCTGCTGGAGCTCTTATTGGGTGCCCTCTCTGAGCCTCCACACACTCTGGCAAGCTGGTCACACACCCCAGCACCTCCACCCTAGACAGCAATCCAGATCCAAGCAGGTCAAAGCAAGAGCAACTACCCCTCAGACTAGTCACTTGGTCTCCCTACAATCTGCAATCCAGGAGCTGAAGCTGTCACATGGTGGTGGCTGAACAGCCACAATGCCTCAGCAGCTTCTCCCTCCAGAGGGAAAAGGCCAGACTGAATTCCTGAACTCCCAGGTCCCAAAGTCCATACTGCACTGACCTGTCACTTTGTCCCTAGCATCTATGTGTTGATAATTCTGGAAACCACCACAGCTGCTGGTGATCTGAAGTCCCTCCATCAGGCTGCTAGTTGTGGATGCCCTGAGGCTAAAACTTCAGGCTGTGGTGGGGCTGGGCTGGTCTCCCAGAGAGCTACACTGGCCACTTCCTGCTGGCCTGCTGGACTGTCAGTGGGAGGTTAGCCTCTCCCTGTCATTTTGTGGGTTCTGTAGCTCCAAAGTTTGTCTAGAGTCATTTTTTACATGATTTGGAGGAGGTGGAAACTGGAGCAACGTGGAAGTTCTGTTTCTACCCTGCCATCCTGACTCCCTCTTTTTTCTTTTTAAAGTGAAACTCCCTACAATATGGCTTCTGGCCTTATCATTGATTGAAACTGCTGTCTCTAAAGATTACTGTTGTTCAGTCATATCTGGCTCTTCATGACCCTGTGGACCACAGCATGCCAATACTATCCATGGGGTTTTCTTAACAAAGATAATGGAGTGGTTTGACATCCCCTTCTCCGATGGATTAAGGCAAACACAGGTTAAGTGACTTGCCCTGGGTAACACAACTAGTAAGTATCCAAGGCCATATTCAAACTTAGGTCCTCCTGACTCCAAGCCCAGCACTCATTCCATTGAGCTCTATACACTTGAAGTCATAAAATGGTGTTTAATGAGGACCCAAATCTTAGGAACATGCTGTGTGTGCTCAAGCTGATGCAATACCCAAATGGACTCTGGAGAATGCACATGTATTCTATGTTTATTTCTTCTAATAACAATGTGTTAAAGAAATGGACTTTTGAATAGCTGCTGAACCAAAACTGGGAATGCATATAAAAGAGTCCTCTGGGAGGTAATGGCTCTTTTTCCTTCCCCACAGTGGAGTCTCAGTATGGGGTAGCAAATTCTGATTCTCTTTCATTTTGAACAGGTTGAAAGCCATATCTGTAGAACATCCTGGACCTACAGATGCTGAGAAAGGCAGCACCATTGCCAGAGGTCTGCTGTGCCTTACTTACTCATGAGCACAGGGCCTTGTTGATGTTTCTGTTCTTGTTGAGTGTATTCTGTCCTGCCAGCGGTAAAGGAGTATTGGAGATGGAAACCACATAGCCTTCAAAAGTCTGGGAAGGCCACCAGAGGTCCAGAAACTGGAATCCATGCATAATTTGCCCAGAACAGAGCCCTGGTGGCCAGCATAGCTCTAATGATGGGACCCAGTCCAACAGTAGATTGACACTTCAATCAAGATGTCTTATCCTACAAACAAGTGAGCAACCTTAGTCAATAGCTGGCAGCTTTTTGAATGGGATTTGATGGAGTGAATGCTTTATAGCAACTACTTTTAAGTTAAGTCCACTCTTCTCAGAGACAAAATAGAAAATATGCCCCTGAATGCTGGAGGAAAAAAATAATTTGTACATTTTGTTTTAATCTTCTTAGTAAATATCTCTTTGCAAATGATCATTTGTATTAATTACTTAAATAATATTGGGGCACTAAGAACAGGACATTGATATAAGGGTGAACAAACTTGATTAGGGGCTTAAGCCTGTAGCATTAGAGAGGGTAACCCCAGACCTCTAAGAGGGATGTCTTTTTCTGAAGAATCAATTTGCTAGGAAATATGGGAATTGGGTTAAGGACCTCAAGACTTTATAAGGGCTACAAATGGAAAGAAGGAGGAGGAGGAGGAGACCAACAGCAGCAGCAGCAACAACAACAACACAAGAAGGAGAACAAGAACAGGAAGAAAAGAGTGAGTGCTAACTATAACTAGTAGAAAAGTGAAAAAAAAGAATGGGAATGAATGGACAAAAGAATCCTAATGGAGAAAAGGAGAGTGACTGAAAAATTATGACATTTTCTATGCCGAGATGAATTTATTTAGAAGAGAAGACACTGCTAAGCACTTCACAAACATTATGTCATTTCATCCTCGCAATAACTCTGGGAGGTAGGTGTTATTATTATCCCTATTTTACAGATAAGGAAAGTAAGGCAGATGATAAGTGACTTGCCCAGGGTCACACAGTCAGTGTGTGTCTAAAGCTATATTTGAACTCAAGTCTTTCTGATTCCAGACCCAAAACTCTATCCACTGCAACAGCACCTAGTTGCCTTCAGGGTGCTCTGAAACACCATTCTAGGCACTACCAAGAATGCAAATGTGAATAAACCATAATTCTTGACCTTAAATGGCTTATGATCTCGTAACAGATATAAGATAGGCACATAAATAAGAATGATGTAATAAAAGGGCATATTCTATTTGGATGTTCCATGGTCCCAGGGTATGTGTACTAGGAGGAGGAGGAGGGAGAGGCCTATATGAGAACTACTCAGAGCTAAAAAAGAAAATGACCTTAGACTCGGCAGAGCATGAAGGAACCCCAGATAGATTGATGCTAGACTTTTTATTTCCACTGATCTGGGAATAATGTAGGAAAAAGAGAAATAGAAAAGTTACACGACTTTTTGGCCCAGCAGATGGAGAGAAAGGTTAAAGAGTCTCTCTGGTGATCACTGGCAAAATAACTGTAAACAACAGAATTTTAAACAAATATACAGGAAGTCTCACATGAATTTCAAGTAGTGATTAGTAAAGATTTATGGTCATTAGAGTATAGCCAATTACAAGCTTAAAAAAGTGAAATATCATTATATAGTGATAGCATTAAAAGAGGGGTTATAATAATGAAGTAGGGGTAAAATATGTCTTATTCCTTCTCTGTGAGAGATGAGCAAGGAGGGAAAGGGGGGGGCAATAAAGCATAATTCTCACTTATCTAGGGAATTTGTATTGCAATAATAGGGGCAGATATGTAGAAAGAAAATGGGCTTCTATTGGTCACAGCATGAGAGGAGGAAGGACTGGGGACAAAAAAAAAAAAATGTACTGATATCAATTGCCCCTTATCTCCCTCCCCCCCACTTCCACCCAGAGAACCCTGTGCTTTTGATGAGTGATCTCCACTGATGACTTTTTAAGAAAGAGACAGCTTCCGCCATCAAGTTACAAATACTGGAAGGGCTGGGCTCTGAAGGAATTATGGTCATAAAGCAAACAAGACCTCATGAACCCATCAGTTCTTATAGCGGCAGAGTGAAGTGGCAAACAGTCTTTCAATCATTCCTATCTTCCCTTTTCACCCTCCTGGCTTCCTGGTTCAGTATCTAAACGGATTACCAAAGTGAACGCTTCTTTGCTCTGGAAGTCATATCAAAAGATCTTTTTTTTAATATCTTTAAAACCCTAGCCAGAGACAAAACTCTGGTAAAACACCTGTGGTAGATCTATCTTTCTCTTCCCCGGAGATGGTTCCTGCCCCCACCATACCCTATCCCTCAACGTCCTCCTCTCAACTTTATTTCCAATAATTACACTCAGAGGAGCAAAGGCTTGTAATTAATACTCTCTATAAAGACAAAGCAAACATTTAAAACAAATAAAAGTAAACAGCCTCTCCCAAGGTCCAAACTAAAAGGTTTTGGCTTCAGAAAGGAGATACAAAGTTACCTCCTTGGAGTATTTAAGGTGAGGGGGAAGGCTATGCTCACTTTCAGAAAATCAACATCTGTCCTGATCCTCCTTAGAATGGAAGTGCACACACACATGACCTCACTCCCCATCCTGATCTTAGTTTTTTTGGAAACTAACTCTGCACTTCTGTCTCCCAGATGAGCACAGCTTCTCAGATCTCCCATTCTTCAGTTACATGCATCATCTATGGTTTGTCAGGCTCAGGTTTTCCTCTTCAAATCTGACATCTACCTGGACATAATGAAATTACTTTTGAAGGTCACCCAGGGGCATGGTCAATAAGTTTGTCCTTGCATCCTTTTAAATTCATGCAAGGGATTTGTTTTTGCACTGTATAAAAGCAGGGATTCTTAAGCTGAGGTCCATGGACCCATGTCTATGAACTTGGATGGGGAAAAAAGTTACATCTTTATTTCAATATAATTGGTTTCCTTTATAATTCTATCTAACATATTTTATGCATTTCAAACTATGCAGAGAAGATTCTGCATGCTTCACCAGACTACCAAAGGTATCACACACACACACACACACACACACACACACACACACACACACACGGCTAAGAACCCTTTCACCCTGTGTTGAATTAAATACTATTCTCAGCCTTGTGGCTGAGAATTTAGTTCTAATTCTAATTTCAGTATTTAGTTCAGTGCTCCATACAAGATAGACACTCAATATATGTTTATGAAATCAATTTCCTATAAGTCAACAAGCATTTATTAAGTGCCTACTATGTATCAGGCACTATGCTAAGTACTGGAGATAAAAAAAGTCCCTACTAGAGATGTTTATTCTTGCCTGCCTGAGAGTCATATCTAGACCAATGTGGGCATGCAAGGGTTAAAACAGAGCAGCACCCACACCCACCACCCCTCACACCAGGGAGGAGGTGTCTTCTTTGAGGAACAAGAATGAGGCTAGTGTTGTATAAGAAGATTGGAGAAATAGGAAAAGGCTAGGTTATAAAGGGCTTTAAAAGTCGAATCTAGGGTTTTACATTTAATCCTGGAGCCAACAGGAAGTCACCGAAGTTTATTGAATAAAAGCTGGAGTGTGTGAAACTGTCAGACTTGTGCTTTAGGAATATCAGTTTGGGAGCTGAGTGGAAAAGGGATGGGAGCTCCTTTGGCAGTAGCCAATCTGCGCTGGCAGAATTTTCCTCAGTATGGATCCTCTATACCAATGAAGTCACAGGTACAAATCAAAAACATAAATCACTGGTGAAGGCACATTAAATTGACAATACTAAAACCAATTGTCCCCCATATCTTCAATGCAGTTCCTCTTCAGCAGTGCCTCTCAGAATTCCTTACTTTTTTTTAAGCAGTAGCTATCTCCTTTGTGATTATGACTCTCACAATTATTTTTATTTTAAAAAAAAATATTTTACCTGCATTTATAATCTATCCCTCCCACTCCCTCCCCCTCTACCATGAAACAACTGTCCAGTTTTCCCAGCAGTTTTTGTCAAATAATTAGTCCTTTCCTCACTAACTAGAGTCTTTGGGTTTATTGAACACTATGCTATTATATTTGTTTGTTTCTACATATTATATATCTAATCTGTTCTTCATTTCTATTGCTTTTTCTATTGTTTTGAACCTAATCGGATGAGCTTTTCTCTTTTGTTCTTTTTACCATTATCAAATCATTTTTTAATCTTTATAGCTTAATTTCTGGTACTAAGAAACCACTCCTTCTGGGGGCAGAGTCAAGATGGCGGAATAGAAACAGGATTTCCGCAAAGCTCCAGCCCACACCACTACAAAATTATGTAAAAGAGGGACTCTGAACAACCTCTGGAGCTCCAGAACCCACAAAATGACACAGAGAAGCTAACCTCCCGCTGAGGACAGCCTGGCAGCCTTGCAGGGAGAGGCCAGCGCAGCACTCTGGGAGCCGAACCCAGGTCTGCTTGAGTTGCAGTTTTAGCCCCAGGGCAGCCAGACCTGCAGCCCGACCAGCAGGTGGCTGGAGGGACCCCAGAACACTAGCAGCTGTGGCATTTCCAGAATTATCAACACATGGAAGCCTAGGACAAAGTGAGAAGTCAGTGCCCTATGGACTTTGGGACTGGTTGGGAGAGCTCCTGGCCTGTTTCCCGTGGGGTTGAGAAGCTGCTGAGGAGCCAGTGCAGCTTGTACCACATTGCCACTTTACAGCTTCAGCTCCTGGCCTGCAAACTTTAGGGGGATCTGGTGATCAGTCTGGGGGGATAATCGCTCTTGTTTTACCCTTCTTGGATCTGGATTGCAGTCTGGGGTAGAGGTCTTAGGGTGTGAGACCAGCTTGCCGGTGTGTGGGGAGGCTTCACAGAAGCCACCTAACTAATACCTCCGGAAGTTGAGAAAACCCCAGCATTTGGGATGGAAGCTCCCCTGGCTGGTGGCAAAGTCCTACTGTGGCAACAAGCCCAAAAGTCAAGTAATTGAGTGGCAACATGCCTAGGCAAAGGAAACAAAATAAACAGAAAAATTCAACATTAGACTCCTGTTTTGGAGGCAAAGAGGATCAAAGCATGGAACAGGAGGAGGACTGGGAGGTCAGAAATCCTGCAACAAAAGCCCCAAATGAAAATACAAGCTGGCTACAGGCCATAGAGGACCTTAAGAAGCAGATTAGAGAAGTGGGGGAAAATGGGTAGAGAATTGAGAAAGACGCAAGAAAAGTATGAAATGAGAGTCAATAGGCTGACTGAGGAAAATAACACCTTAAAAAATAGACTAACTCAAATGGCAAAAGAGGCTCAAAAAGGCAATAAGAAGAATGCCTTAAAAAAGCCAAATTTGCCAGATAGAAAAAGAATCTGAAAAGCTCACTGAGGAGAATCACTCCTTCAGAATTAGACTGGAGCAAATAGAAGCTATTGACTTTATGAGAAATCAAGATGCTATTAAGCAGATCCAAACAAATGAAAGATTAGAAGGCAATGTGAAATATCTCATGGGAAAAACCACTGACCTGGAAAATAGATCCAGAAGAGACAATTTAAATATTATTGGACTACCTGAAAACCATGATCAAAGAAAGAATCTAGAAATCATCCTTCAAGAAATTCTCAAGGAAAATTGCCCTGATGTTTTAGAACCGGAGGGCAAAATAGAGGTTGAAAGAATCCACTGATCACCTCCTGAAAAAGATCCCCAAAAGAAAACTCCTAGGAATATTATAGCCAGGTTCCAGAATTCCCACATCAAGGAGAGAATACTACAAGCAGCCAGGAAGAAACAATTTCAATATTGTGGAAACACAACCAGGATAGTGCAGGATCTAGCAGCTTCTACACTGAGGGATTGTAGGGCATGGAATATGATATTCTAGAGGGCAAAGGAGCTGGGATTAAAACCAAGAATCACCTATCCAGCAAAACTGAGTATCTTGTTTCAGGGGAAAATATGGTCATTCAGTGGAATAGAGGACTTTCAAGCATTCTTGATGAAAAAACCAGAGTTGAATAGAAAATCTGACATTCTGACACAAGAAGCAAGAGATGCTTGAGAAGGTAAACAGGGAAAAGAAATCATTATGAACTTATCAAAGTTGAACTATTTCTATTCCTACAGAGAAAAATGATAACTGTAACTGATGAAATGTTTCTCAGTATGAAAATAGTTGAAGAAGGGTATATGGGCATATGAATACATATGTGAATGTGTGTATATATGTTTTCAGGTGTACATAAATAGAGGGCACAGGTCAAATTTTTTTTTAATTTTTTTTTTATAAAGCAATTGGGGTTAAGTAACTTGCTCAAGGTTACACAGCTAGTCATTATTTATGCGTGGGTGCTCATTTTCTGAGGCTGGATCTGATCTCGGGTCATCCCAACTCCAAGGCCGGCGCTCTTACTCACTGCGCCACCTAGCCGCCCTTTAGGGCAATTGGGGTTAAGTAACTTGCCCAAGGTTACACAGCTAGGTTTTTGTTTGTGTGGATTAAGTGTCAGAGGCCGGCTCCGAACTCAGGTCCTTCTGACTCCAGGGCTGGCGCTCTATTCACTGCGCCACCTAGCCACCCCGCACAGGTCAAATTTAATAGGAAGGGATGATACTTAAAAAGGTGAAATGAAGAGGTGAAAGAGGAATATAATGAGAGGAGATGGGGAAAGACAGAATGGGGTGATCTATCTCATATAGAAGAAGCAAGCAAAAATGGCTACAAGGGAGGGGAAGAACATGAAGGCAAAAAGGCAAAACGTTATTCTCATTGAATTTGGATCAGGGAGAGAATGACATACATACTAAATAGGGTTTCTCACACCACAGGAGAGTAGGGGAGAAGGGGAGGAGAGGGGGGATAATGAAAGGGAGGGCAGGCTGGGAGGGGGAAGTTGGAAGCACCCACTTTTGAAAAGGGACAGGACCAAAGTGGGGAGTGGACCAGGTGAGAGGTGGGATAGGAGGGAGGGAAATATAGTCAGTCTTTCACAATATATCTACTCTGGTAATGTTTGCATAGCTACACATGTACAGTGTATACTGAGTTGCTTATCTTCCTTTTAAAATCAAATTTTTAAAAAATATATCAATACTATAATTAATACTATTTTGCATATAATTGGGAGATAAGATGTGCAGGCATTGGGGCACGAGGATTCACCTTGCCCTAATGGTAAAGTCGAAGGGGGTATGGGAGAGAGCAGATTGGATGAGGGGATATCCTGTGGGAATGCTATTCTGGGGTGGCGGGTAGGGGAAAAATGGGGGGGAAAGTGTAACTCAAAATCTGACAGAAATGAATGATGTAAACCAGAAGTTAATAAAGCATTTGAAAAAAAAAGTCTACCCAATATGGTGGGTCTTTAATAAACTTTGTTTTTCTTTGGCTGAAAAAAAAGAAGAAACCACTCCTTCCTTTGCACTTTTTCTCATGATTATCCATGAAATTCCTGACCTTTTTTCTCCCATAAGAATTTTATTTTTTATAGCTCCGTAAAACACTCCTTTCATACTTTGGTGTGGTGCTGTATAAGTAAATTAGTTTAGATAGTATTCTTATTTTTATCATATTGCCTCAACATATTCATGAGCAATTAATATTTTTCTATTTAGGTATCTTTTTATTTGTGAATCATTCCTTCTTCAAAATTTCCTAGCACTTTGATCTCTCTTATCCCTGTCATGCTCTACCTTATTTACTTGTCCATGTACATTTTGCAATCATAGCATAGGGGATACCATAGAATCTACACTCCTTCCAGTGAGGGACCATATTTTGGTTTTGTCATTGTGTCCCTATCACCTTACACATCTACATACACATAGTAAGTACTTAAACTAAATATACATTTACTGACTTTACAATGTACACTTGCCACCTGTTTCATACACTATTATATACTATGTACCATGCTAGGGCACTCTCTTAACCACAATTATTTTTTGAAACTAAGCATCTAGTGAATCTTCAAAAACTTCCCATGAGAAACTTTTCAAAACATGATTTTTACTTCTGAAACAAACTTCTTCACATATCTGGTTCCAGGATTTTTCTCCCAAAAAAAAAAAAGAATTCTAGAACTAAAAAAAATTTTTGAATGAATACTGTTGGCAACCAAAGCTTGCTTTGCTTATTATATTTGGTATTGCCAACTGTAGCACTACCTCCATACAAGAAAAACAAGGCAGTAAAGAATGTCTGTTATATAGACAATGATATGCAATTATATCTGTAACTAGAGGTTAAATACTTCTTTCTGTTTCTATCAGTTCTGTGCCTCATAGTAGCCCTACTCTCAAAGTCTAAAATCCAAGGAGAACAGAAGGAATGAAAGGGGTGGAGAGGGATGTGACATACTCCTAGGAGACCAAAAACTTGAACTCAAGTTCAAAGAGGAAAGGGCAGAATGGCAGCAGCAGTTTCTCCTTGGTAGGACTTGAAATGGAATTCATTTTCCCTGCTCCATGAGTAATGAGCTAGCTATGAAGAAAATCAATCAGAGGTCCCAGCCAGTGACAGGACATCGAATTAAAAAAACACTGCCTCTAGGAGTTTCTATATGTGAGTTTATGCCCCGTGAAGTAAAGAGGTGCTGAAACTTGGAATGAGTTCATGAGTTCTTCATCTGATACTTGACATTTTTGGATGCTGTGAGCTAAATATCAGTTGACAGCTGTGCTATATTTCCTACTTCTTTACTTGTTCAAGGGAAGAGTGACTATTGGGATGCTCAACAAACTGTCTGGTAACTCCTGAGTTCAGCATATACAGTAATCTCTATATGCTGCTTGAGAGTAGCCTGAGTGTAGAAACAGCTATGAGATCACAGGAGAGTAGATGTCTTATTATGTATAGTTTATTCCACTTATTGATTCTATGTTAAAAGTAAAACACCTGAGGCAGCTAGGTGGCACAGTGAATAGAGCACCAGCCCTGGAGTCAGGAGGACCTGAGTTCAAATCCGAACTCAGACACTTAACACAAAAACTAGCCATGTCACCTCGGGCAAGTCACTTAACTCCAACTGCCCTCCAAAAAAAGCAAAAAAAAAAAAGTAAAACACCATATCACAGTGTCCAAAGATTTCTTCATAGGGGAGCCAATTCCCTTATGTAAAGGTCATAAAATAAGACCTCAGTGAAATATAGTAGATATATGAGAAAAGGTGGGTTTCTGGCAGAGATGGGGAGAGAGGACTATTCTGATTGAGTAAATCTACAATAACTACATGAAAGGACAGCAGCAACACAAGAGATGGGACTGAAGAATAGGTCACCCACTCTATGAAAACATTCTGCTACTGTATGTTTGCTGTACATCATATACCTAGTCTGTTGTACCTTCCTATTGCTTTTTCTATTGTTTTGCCCGTAGTCTGATCATCTTTTTTGTTTTGTTCTTTTTATCATTATCAAATTGTTATAATGATTATTGTTTTATAGAAAGCATAATACTTCCCCTCAGAAGGGTAAAGCATATTTAACCATTGGGGCAAATATGAGACTCCCGGAGAGCAGATCCTTTATGGCTAACTGGGAATAGGCTAGTGGCTAGCGACACAACCTCGTGGCTTAAGATGGATAGCCTATTAAGCTGGTTCCTTAGTATCTATATCTTGGACAGATACTGCACAAGAATAATGAGCTGGGTCCATCACTGGAGAAAGAGAACAGGCTCTTCTATATGTGGGAAATTATGCAATTATTCTTTTTTTTCTCTTTAAACAAATGCTTTATTAACTTCTGCTTTACATCATTCATTTCCACCAGATTTTGAGTTACAATTTTCCCCCATTTTTCCCTACCCACCACCCCAGAGTAGCAGTCCCACTAGATATCCCCTCATCCAATCTGCTCTCTCCCATATCTTCTCCCATATCCCCTTCAACTTTGCCATTAGGGCAAGGTGAATCTCTTGAGCCCCAATGCCTGAACATCTTGTGAAACATTTAATTTTAAAACTTCGATTTTCAGATCCATTCCCTTCCTCCCTTGTCACCCACTCCCTCTGAGAAGATAAGCAATTCAGTATGTGTTGTACATGTATAGCTATGCAAAACATTACCATAGTAGATATATTGTAAGAGACTGCTTATATTTCCCTCCCACCTGGTCCATTCCCTACTTTGATCCTGTCCCTCTTTGATAGTGGGTACTTCCAACCTCCCCTCCCCCTAGAATGCCCTCCCCTCCATCATCCCTCCTCTCATCCCCCTTCCCCCTACTCTCCTGCAGGGTGACATATCCCATTTAGTATGTATGTGATTCTCTCCCTGAGCCAAATTCAATGAGAATAGGGTTTTGCCTTTTTGCCTTCCTGTTCTTCCCCTCCCCTGCAACTACTTCCCCTTGCCTCTTCTACATGAGATAGTTTACCCTACCCTGTCTCTCCCCATCTCCTCTTGCCACTTTCCTCTCTCACCACTTAACTTCACCCCTTAAGTATCATCCTTTCCCACCAAATTCAACCTGTGCCCTCTTATCCATGTATACCTGTAAACATATATACACATATTCATATGCCCATATACCCTTCTTCCAATTATTTTCATAATGAGGAAGGTTTAATCAGTCACAGTTATTGTTTTTCCATGTAGGAATGTAAATAGTTCAACTTTGACAAGTTCCTTTTGATTTCTTTTCCTTGATTACCTTCTCAAGCATCTCTTGCTTCTTGTGTCTGAATGTCAAATTTTCTATTCAACTCTGGTTTTTCCTCAAGAATGCTTGAAAGTCCTCTATTCCACTGAATGACCATATTTCCCCCTGAAACAAGATACTCAGTTTTGCTGGGTAGGTGACCCTTGGCTTCAATCCCAGCTCTTTTGCCCTCTGGAATATCATATCCCATGCCCTTCAATACCTCAGTGTGGAAGCTGCCAGGTCCTGGGCTATTCTGATTGTGTTTCCACAATATTGAAATTGTTTCTTCCTGGCTGCTTGTAGTATTTTCTCCTTGATCTGGGAGTTCTGGAACCTGGCTATAATATTCCTGGGAGTTTTCTTTTTGGGATCTTTTTCAGGAGGCAATCAGTGGATTCTTTCAACCTCTATTTCCCCCACTGGGTCTAAAACATCAGGGCAATTTTCCTTGAGAATTTCTTTAAGGATGATTTCTAGGTTCTTTCTTTGATTGTGGCTTTCAGGTAGTCCAATAATTTTTAAATTATCTCTCCTGGATCTATTTTCCAGGTCAGTGGTTTTTTCCATGAGATATTTCACATTGCCTTCTATTCTTTCATTTATTTGAATCTGTTTAATAGTATCTTGATTTCTCATAAAGTCACTAGCTTCCATTTGCTCCAGTCTAACTCTGAAGGAATGAATCTCCCCAGTGAGCTTTTGAGATTCTTTTTCCATCTGGCAAATTTGGCTTTTTAAGGCATTCTTCTCCTCATTGCCCTTTTGGGCCTCCTTTGCCATTTGAGTTAGTCTATTTTTTAAGGTGTTGTTTTCCTCAGTCAGGATGTTGACTGTCATTTCATACTTTTCTTGCATCTTTATCATTTCTCTTCCCAATTTTTCCCCCACTTCTCTTATCTGCTTCTTAAGGTCCTCTATGGCCTGTAGCCAGCTTGTATTTTCATTTGGAGCTTTTGGTGCAGATTCCCCAATTGATGGGCATCCCCTCAATTCCCAATTCTTTTCCACCACAAGCAAGGCAGCTACAAATATTTTTGCACAAATAGATCCTTTTCCTTTAAAAAAGAAATTCTTGGGGATGCAGACCTAGTACTGTATTGCTAAATCAAATAGAATATATAGTTTTATAGCCCTTTGGGCATAGTTTTAAATTGTTCTCTAAAATGACTAGATCAGTTCACAACTCCATCAACAATGCATTAGTGTCTCAATTTTCCTACATGCTCTCCAACATCTGTCATTTTCCTTTTCTGTCATATTAGACAATTTGATAGGTGTGAGATGGTACCTCAGACTTGTTTTAATTTGCATTTCTCTAATCAATAGTGATTTAGAGCATTTTTATATGGCATAAATATCTTGGATTTCTTCATCTGAAAACTGTATTCATATCCTTTGACCATTTATCAATTGGGAAATGATTTGTATTCTTATGAATTTGACTCAGTTTTCTGTATATTTGAGAAATGAAGTCTGTTTGTTGTTTTTTTTTTTTTGGTGGGGGAGGGCAAAGCAACTGGGGTTAAGTGACTTGCCCAAGGTTACACAGCTAGTAAGAGTTAAGTGTCAGGTCCTCCTGACTCCAGGGCCAGTGCTGCATTCACTGTGCCACCTAGCCATCCCGAGAAATGAAGTCTTTATCAGAGACACCGGATGTAAAAAAAAAATCCCCCAGATTTCTGCTTTCCTTCTAATCTTGTCTGTATTGGCTTTCCTTGTACAAAATCTTTTAAATTTAATATCAAAATTATCCATTTTATATTTCATAAGGCTCTCTATCTCTTGTTTGGTCCTAAATTCTTCCCTTCTCCATAGATCTGACAAGTAAACTAATATGTCCCACTGACCCACCATTCTATTTCTTAGCCAGTACCAGATTGTTTTGATGATTACCACATTATAATATGCTCTGAGATATGGTACAGCTAGGCCACGTTTCTTCCCATTAATTTCCTTGATATTCTTGACTTTTTATTCTTTAGGTGAATTTTTTTAATGTTTTCTAGCTCTATAAAATATTTTTGGTAGTTTGTTTGGTACAGCACTGAAAGAGTAAATTAATTTATGTAGAATTGTCATTTTTATCATATTGGTTCAGCTTACTTATGAGCAATTAATATTTTTCCAATTATTCAGATGCAACTTTATTTGTGTGAAATGTGTTTTGTAATTGTGTTCATATAATTCTTGAGTTTGTCTTGGCAGGTAAACTCCTAAGTGTTTTATACTGTCATATAGTTATCTATATATTGTCTACAGTTATCTATATTATCTTACAGTTTCTCTTTCTATTTCTTGCTGCTGGACTTTGTTGGTACTACTCCCCAGGTGGTCTGGTCCAGGAAAAAGTCTGCGTCTGAGGTCTGTAAGTTCCTGACCTGTGTGTAGGTCTAATCAACAGTAGACAACTATTGGACTCAACCACAATTAGGCAGCTGGAAAACTTCTGATTCTGTGCGATAGGACTGTAGTGCTGATGATTTATGTGGGTTTATTTTATATCCTGTAATTTTGCTAAAGTTCTTAATTATTTCAACTAGGTTTTAGTTGATTCTCTAAGTATACCATCATATCATCTACAAAGAATGAAAATTTTGTTTTCTCATTGCTTATTCTAATTCCTTCAATTTCTTTGTCTTCTCTTATTGCTATAGCTAACATTTTTAGTACAGTATTGATAATATTGGTGATAAAGGGAATTCTTGCTTCACCCCTGATCTTATTGGGAAGGCTTCTAATTTATCCCCATTACAGATAATGCTTGCTGATGGTTTTATTCATTTTAAGGGAAGCTCCATTTATTCCTGTGCTCTCTGGTATTTTTAATAGGAATGGGTGCTGAATTTTGTCAAAAGCTTTATCTACCTCTATTAAGAAAATCATCTGATTTCTGTTGGTTTTGTTATTGATATGGTCAATTATGCTGATGGTTTTCCTCATATTGAATCAGACCTGCAATCTTGGTATAAATCCCACCTAGTCATAGTGTATGATCCTTAACACACCTTAAGAAAATGACTAGGATGGTGAAGGGTCTGGAAACAATGTCACATGACAAATAACTGAACAAACTGAGCCTGCTCCACCTGAAACAGGAAAAAGCCAAATACTAAAACTAGCATAATGTCTATCTTCAAAGAGTGACTAGGTTTATTTTTACAAAGTTCAAAGGGGGAAAACTAGGACTAACACATAGAACTATAGGATATTCCACCTATTGGTCCAACTTTCTTACTTTGGACTTTATAGTAGGATCAGGTTCTATACACTTCTGATGGGAAAGACTCAGATGTTGATACTGCTGCTTTCTGGAATTATTCAGAGCTGCTTTATTCCAAGTTCTCATGATAGTTTAGGCTGAGGATTTGCAAACTTTTAATACTCCCCAGGTGGTCTGGTCCAGGAAAAAGTCTGCATCTGAGGTCTGCAAGTTCCTGACCTGGGTGTAGGTCGAATCAACAGTAGACAACTATTAGACTCAACCACAATTAGCCAGCTGGAAAACTCTTCTGATTCTGTGTGACAGGACTGTAGGCTTCACTGTGGTCTGGGATTACTGCCCTGCTTACTTCTCTGTAGACTTCAGATTGGGATAGAAGATGGAACTGAGAACCCATTTGATCCTGGAATTCAAGACCCAAAACTCTTGCTTGCTCCTTGCTAGAACCTGCAACTGCTCCTCACCCCTGGGCCCAGGTCTCTCCCTCAGTATGCTCTGGGACTGACCCATAATTGGGTAATGAGCAACAGATGCTCATTAGTACTATCCTTACACCATGCATGAGCTCTCATTGCCCTGGTATGGGTTTGGGACCTCATTTTGCCCTTGGGCAAAGTCCCTGGGCATCAGAGTGTTCTCTGAAGAACCTTCCTAGCTAGAACAGTGCCCAACTCCCTTTGCCAACATGAAATAAATGACTGGGTTTTTTGGTTTTGTTTGGTTTTGGTTTTGGTTTTCCCCAATAGCATTGATAAGTTTTCTAGAAATGTTTGGAGGAGTTTGAGGGAAGAGCTCAGCTATACTTCTTCCTATTACTCTGCCATTTGGCCCCACCAGCACCTCTCCTTCCCCTGCCCCCACCTCAAATCACTTCTTGAAAGAGGTTGGTGCTATGTCTAGAAGAAATATTTCAAAACTCCAGCACTTAGCAAGGCTGCTTGTATTCTTCAGTCACTTAATGAAGGATTAATTTAACTGAATTTAGAAGCAAAATAAGGAACAATATATGGAAGTACTTCCTAACAATTGAGCTATTCAGATATAAAACTGGGCTGCTTTGTGAGGTGCTGAACTCTCTACATCACTAAAAGTATTTGAGCAGAGATTATATAATCACCTGTCAGAGCTACCATGGAAGATACATCTATATTGGGTAAGAATTTGCCCTAAATCAGTAGTCTGCAGGTTTGTTTGTTTGTTTTTTTGTTGTTGTCCATACCTACTAGTAAAAACTGCTTGAATGTATGTACTGTGTGTGATATACATATTTATATTATGATTCTTATTATTTAATTCAAATTTCTCTCTCCAAAGTCATCGATTATCTCTTAATTGCCAAATCTAATGGCTGTCTCTCAATCCTCAAACTTTTTGACTTTTCTGCAGGCCTTAACACTGTCAAAAACCTTCTCCTGAATACTCTTTTCTCTCAATTTTATGACCCTGCTCTCTTCTCCTCCTTTTGTCTGACCACTCCCTCTTGGTTTCCTTTGTTGGATCTTCATATAATAATCTAATAATCCTGGGTGTCCCCTAGGCTCTATCCTGAGTTCTCTTCTCTTCTTCCTCTATAATTTTGTCTGGTGATCTCATCAGCTTCCTACAATGTATCCAATTATCTCTGTGCAGGTGGTTCTATTTATCCAGCCTCTGTCCTAAACTACAGTCTTGTATTTCCAATGGTCGTCTCAAACTGAATCTCCCTTAAACATCATAAACTCAAGATATACAAAACCGAACTCATATTTCCCTCCCTCACCCCCCCCCCAAATCCTCCTTTTTCCCTAAATTCCCTAGTACTATCAAGGGAACTATCATTCTCCCAGTCACCTAAGGTTCACAATCTAGGTACCATCTTTAACTACTCACCCCGCCCCTCATATCCAATCAGTTGCCATATCTGTCATTACCACCTTCCCAATATCTCATATATTTCCCTTTTTCTCCTCTGATACTGTTACCATTCTGACACAAAACCCTCATTACTTCATCCTAGTCTATTTCAATAGTCTGCTGGCTGGTGCCTCTACCTCAAGTCCTTCCCCCATTCCAGCCCTTCCTGTGCTCAGCTATGAAAGTTTGCTTAAGTGCAAATCTCTCTCTCTCTCTCTCTCTCTCTCTCTCTCTCTCTCTCTCTCTCTCTCTCTCTCTCTCTCACACACACACACACACACACAAACACATTCTGCCCCCTCCCAACAACCCCATTTAATAAATCCCAGTGGCTCCCTACTCCCTTCAAGATCAAACATAAAATCTTTTTAGTAAAGCCTTTCATAACCTGGCCCCTTCACTCTTTCCAGTCTTCTTTATACCTGCTATACACTCTATAATCCAATGCCACTGACCTCCTTGCTATTCCTCACATGGACATTCCATCTCCTTACTCTGGGTATTTTCACTGGCTGTCCCCAATGCCTGGAATTCTCTCCTTTCTCATCTCTGTCTCCTGGCTTGTTTCTTCCTTCAAGTTTCAACTAAAAAACTCACCTTCTACAAGAAACCTTTCTCAGTCTTTCTTATTAGTGCATTCCCTCCCATACCACCCAACCCCAATTTATTCTGCACTTATCTTGCTTGTCCATAGTTGGTTGCGTGTTGTTGCCTTAATTAGATTTTTAGCTCCTTGAGGACAGGAAAGGCTTTTTGTCTTTCTTTGTATCCCAGTGCTTAGTACAGTGTCTGGTATACTGTAGGCACTTAAAAAATGCTCAGCTTGAATCTATATAGTCTGGTTTCATTCTTGACTCCTGACTCACACTTACAAAATTATTCTTTTGCTGTCTGTGTAGTTTCACAACATTTTTCATATACATCTTATCTTAGTCAAATATTTGACTTTTGAAGTCCTTCACAACCTAGCCCCTTCCTAACTTTCCTGTCTTCCTTCACTTCCCTACCTTCTAAAATCTGGTGACATTGACCTTCTTGGTGATCTTTATGTTCAATTTCCAGAATCCATTTATTTGCATTGGCTTTACCCCAGGTCCCTCTTTACCTATGCCTCCTGGCTTCCTTGTCTTCTTTAACACTCAGATCATGGGGCAGAGCCAAGATGGCAGAGTAAAAGCAGGGACTTGCTTAAGCTCCCACACCAACCACCTCCAATACCTGTAAAATATGACTCTAAATAAATTTTAAAGCTACAGAACCCACAAAGTTACAGAGAAACAAATCTCCTGCTGAAGGCAGCCTGGCAGGCTGACAGGAAGGGTCTATTGCACTGGGCTGGGTGCTGAGCAATCCCACGCCAGCCCTGGCCAGCAGCACAAATTGGCCAGAGCAGACTTCAGAAAAGTGAATCACCAGCAGCTGTGGTGGTTTCCAGACTTCTCAACCCATAAACTCCAAAGAGAAAGTAAAAGGTCAGTAGGGAACTCTGTTGGAACTGGATAACAGAAGAGTGTTGTCTAGCAGCTGCCGCCTGGGGTAAGAGGTAGTGGAGGTGCAGCAGCTGCTGCCTCATGGGTGCCTCCAGAACTCGTGGCCGGCAGATCATAGGGGGACCAAGTGACCATTCAGAGGGTAATAACTCTGCTTTGACCTGCTTGGATCTGAGTTGCAGTCTTGGGTGGTGGTCCTGGAGTGAGAAATGCCAGTGTGCCAGAGGTTGGGCTGGCTATAGAGAGGGTGCCCTCCTCATAGCTCTGGCAACTGTGAAAACCCCAGCAATTTGGGACACAGTTCTCTTCACTCTGGAAGCAGAGTTCTACCATGGCAAAGAGCTCAAAAGTCAAGTAATGACTTTTGATGATGAGCAAGCTGAGCAAGCACATTTCATAACCTGGCTCCTTCTCTCTTTCCAGTATTCTTTACACCTGATACACTCTATAATCCAGTGCCACTGACCTTGCTATTCCTCACATGGACATTCCATCTCCCTACTCTGGGTATTTTCACTGGCTGTCCCCAAAGCCTGGAATTCTCTCCTTTCTTATCTCTGCCTCCTGGCTTGTTTCTTCCTTCAAGTTTCAACTAAAAACCCACCTTCTACAAGAAACCTTTCTCAGTCATCCTTGTTAGTGCATAGAATCCTGTTCTGGGGAACAAAAAAGATCAAAACATGGAACCAAAAGAAGACAAAAATGTCAAAACTCCTGCATCAAAAGTTTCCAAGAAAAATATGAATTGGTTACAGGCCATGGAGGAGCTCAAGAAAGATTTTGAAAATCAAGTAAGAGAAGTAGAGGAAAAATTGGGAAGAGAAATGAGAATGATGCAAGAGAATCATGAAAAGTGAGTCAACAGCTTGCTAAAGGAGATGCAAAAAATACTGAAGAAAATAACACCTTAAAAAATAGACTAACTCAAATGGCAAAAGAGGCTCAAAAAGCCGAGGAAAAGAATGCCTTAAAAAGCTGAGTTTGCCAGATGGAAAAGGAATTTCAAAAACTCACTGAAGATAATAATTCCTTCAAAATTAGATTGGAGCAAATAGAAGCTAATGACTTTATGAGAAATCAAGATACTATAAAACAGATCCAAACAAGTGAAAGATATTTCCAATATCTCATTGGAAAAACCACTGACCTGGAAAATAGATCCAGGAGAGATCATTTAAAAAGTATTGGACTACCTGAAAGCCATGATCAGAAAACAAGCCTAGAAATCATCCTTCAAGAAATCCTCAAGGAAAATTGCCCTGATATTCTAGAACCAGAGGGCAAAATAGAAATTGAAAGAATTCACAAATCATCTCTTGAAAAAGATCCCCAAAAGAAAACTCCTAGGAATATTATAGCCAAATTCCAGAGTTCCCAGGTGAAAGAGAAAATATTACAAGCAGCCAGGAAGAAACAATTTGAGAATTGTGAAAACACAATCAGGATAACACAAGACCTAGCAGCTTCTACATTAAGGAATCAAAGGACTTGGAATATGATATTCCAGAGGTCAAAGGAGCTAAGAGTAAAACCAAGAATCACCCACCCAGCAAAACTGAGTATATTACTTCAGGGGAAAATATGGTCATTCAATGAAATAGAGGATTTTCAAGTATTCTTATTGAAAAAAAAAAACAGAACTCAACAAAAAAATTTGACTTTCAAATACAAGAATCAAGAGTAGCATGAGAAGGTAAACAGGAAAAAGAAATCAGAAGGAACTTATTAAAGTTGAACTATTTATATTTCTGCATGGAAAAATGATAATTGTAACTCAAGAGACTTTTCTCAGTATGAGGATAGTTGAAGGGAATATATATCTATATAAATATATATATTTACATACATATATGTATGTATAGGATGATTTATGTGTGTTTAAATACATATGTGTGTATATATGTGTGTACATGTATACATAGCCAAAGGGCATAGGATCAGTTGAGTAGGAAGGGATGGTATCTAAAAAATAAAATTAAGAGGTGAGAGAGGAAAATATTGGGAGGAGAAAGGGAGAGATAGAAATAGGGTAAATTATCTCATATAAAAGAGGCAAGAGAAAATTGTTACAATGGAGGGGAAGAGTAGGAAGATGAAAGGGAATAGGTCAACCTTACCCTCACTGAATTTGGCTTAAGGAGGGAATAACATACACACTCAATTGAGTATCTTACCCTACAGGAAAGTAGAGGGGAAGGGGATAAGAGGGGGAAAGATAGATGGGAGGGTGGATTGGGGGAGAGGGTAGTTGAAAACAAACACTTGAAAAGGGACAGAGTCAAAGGAGAAAATAGAATAAGTGGGGGTGGGATAGGATGGAGGGAAATATAGTAAGTCTTTCACAATGTAACTACTATGGAAACATTTTGCATAACTATACATGTACAACCTCTATTGAATTGTTTGTCTTTCAAGTGGGGGTGGGTGAGGAGGGAAGAAGGGAAATAATCTGGAAATCAAAGTTTTAAAAACAAACGTTTAAAAAATCGGTTTTTACATGTAGCTGGAAAATACGATATACTGGCAATGGGGTATAGAAATCCATGTTGCCCTACTAGAACATTAGGGGAAGGGATGGGGGAGGATATAAGAGAAAGTAGCCTGGAGGGAAAAGTATTCAGTAGGCTCGCTATCTTGGGATGGGGGGTAGGGGAAAGACAGGAAGAAAATCTGTAACTCAAAATCTTGTGGAAATGAATGTTGAAAGCTAAAAAGAAATATTTAAAAGATTAATTTTTCCAAAAAAGACTCAGATCAAATCCTACCTTCTTACAAGGCATTTCCTGGTTCCTCCCCCTTTCCCCTCATCAGTAATTTTTGATTCTTTCTCAATGTGGTCAGATTTTGAGTGTTTTTTATGTATACACAGAACTCTTAGAAACTTGTCAATATTTAAGCCCTTTTTATTTAATATCCTATTGATTTCTACATGGCAAATATTTCAATCAGAAAACAAAATCTTAGGGTTAACAGAGGTTTTCCTTTTACTTAATAGTGTAATGCTATTGCACCAGTTGTTGGGGGGGCAGGGTTTCCTATTTCCACAGTTACATGCTCAGTACACAGTGGACTTGAAAATTTAGGAGGATCTGAATTCAAATGCTGCTGCTGACTGACATATTTGTTGTTTTTAGCTGAAATGAAATTTGTATTTGAGTTGAATCAGATAAGCATGCCTATTCATCCTATGCAACTAATTCTGTCAAAAAACAAAAGACGGGTTCAGAGTTCTTTCTGGGCACTGTAACATTACAGCAGAGTTCCTGAAGGCTCTTTTCAAAGGAATCTCGGGGTCAGGAAGCAAGTATTCTGGTGGTGCATATGCCTAAGTGATGATAAGGACATAACTACTCTCAGGGGCCTATATTTGGTGCAGAAGATGAGAGATATGCATGGCCTTGGGAAGTGCAATGATGGGCATAAGAAATGGTGGGATTGTGTAGAAGAAAGGTCTCTGCATTTGGATATGTGGGAAATATGATATGTAACCTACTTTTCTACCCTCCAATTTCTTTATCATATACTCCCTGGAGTCATGCCTTGACATGCTGAGGATACAGGGTCTTTACTTTGGAAATTACTGTTCTAGATAACTCCTAAAGTCTCTTCCTTTAAAAAAATATTTTTCCTAATTTCAAATAAAGACAATTTTAACATTCATTTTTTAAAATTTTGAGTTACAAATTTTCCACCCCCCACCTGCCAACTCCCACCTCCTTGTGACATTAAGCAATTTTATACAGGCTATACATGTGCAATCATGCAAAAACATATTTCCATATTACTCATGTTCTGAAAGAAGACACAGACCAAAAAAAAAAAAAACCAACCAAAAAATATAGAAAGTAAAAAATAACATGCTTCAATCTGCATTCGGACTCCATCGCTTCTTTCTCTGGAGGTAGATAGCATTTTTCGGCATGAGTCCTTTGGAATTCATAGTTGGTCATCATACAATATTGCTGTTACTGTGTACAATGTTCTCCTCATTCTGTTTGCTTCGTTTTGCATCAGTTTGTCTAAGTCTTGCCAGATTTTTCTGAAATCATCCTATTCATATTCTGTCACAATCACATATTACAACTTGTTCAGTCATTCCCTGTGGTGAGCCAAAGAGGCCTGAGCCAGGACTTCAGATAATTACCCTGATATCAGTGGACCTGAACAACAAAGACCTCTTCAAGATGCGGACTTTTCACTAATGGAGTTCTTTTGATATGGGTTACACTTATAAGGATGGTATTTGAGTTCTGAGGCTAAGAGGCTCTGCCCCAAAACTTTAGTTGTCCACAACATTTGCAGGAAGTCAGTTCTTATGCAGATGTTCTTGATGATGCAGCCTTGGCCATTAGGCTTTGAGGCCAGCTCTCAAGAGCATCCTTTCAGATGTAACTGACTGAGACAAGAGATAACTGCCCAAGACTCTATGACACCTAGGAAACAATAGGCCTTATTACCATGCTACTTCCAGGATACAACAGACTAAGATAATGATTTCTCTTCCTTCCCGTCCTTCGTCTCTTTGCTCTATAAAAACCTTTCCCTGAGTATCAATAAATGGAGTTCATGGTTCTTCCTTGAGCTACCCACATGGCCTGGACATTTCTTATTCACGTCTCCGAATCATGCTAAGTGCTGGACACTGAGCAGCCCAGGGCAATTCCCCAATTGATTGGCATCACCTCATTCCTGATTCTTTGCCACCACAAAAAGAGCTGCTATGAATATATTTTGTACAAACAGGTTCTATTCCCTCATTTTTACTCTCTTTGGGATACAGACCTAGTAGCTGTATCACTGGAACAAAAGGAAGGCACAGTTTTATAGTAGTTTGGGCATAATTTCAAACTGCTCTCCAGAATGATTGGATCAGTTCACAACCCCACCAATAGTGTATTATTAGTGTCCTAAGGTCCCTTCCAAATAAGTCTTTTTTTTAATCAGTTACTTTCAAATTAAAAAAAAAAAAAGATTACTCACACATTTGGAAAACACTGCTTTCAGTAATTGACAGAGAAAATTCTTAAAAGCTGAAAACTTTTTTAGTATAGACTATATTCAATTTATAGCATATGCTACATTCAAATATAGTATGGAGAGATTAGGATACATAACAAGGAAGGAATGTACTTTGAAAGAAGTCTGAGCACAAATTTTACTTTCTAGCATCCTTTGTTTCATGTAGACCAATAAGGACATTAAATTCAAAATGAATGCGCCTCAAACAACTTTTGTTCCTCTAAGATGTTACACAATCCAGTATTGGCTATGCATGTTATTTTTCATGAAAATGTAATTAAACAAATCCTAGAGTGTCATTTTGCTTTAAGGTCGTATTATATCAGTATGCCCACAGCCTTTTTGGTGAATGCCCCAGCTGGAAAGGTATTTTAAATTTTTACCTAAGGAGGCTTCCCCCCCCTACTTTGGAAGAAAAATTCATCACCCAGAGGCTAGTTTGGTAGTGAGACTCCCTGAACTTACCTATACTAGTCCTTAGAAAATGTATATAAATCACTAACCCCATGCTCAGTCTTTTTTTTTCTTTTTTAATGCAGGTAGGTACTGTAATCAATAGTGTTGGAGCAGTAGTAAGAAAGATCTAAGTTCTAATTTTTCACCTAAGATACTTACTAGCTTTCTGATCCTGGGCAAGTCACTTTACTTCTCCCAGTCTGTTTCTTCATATGAAAAACAGAGATAATAATATCTACTTCACAGGATTGTTAAAGAACAAATAAAATAAAATATGTAAGGCTCTTAGCAAACTTTAAAATGTTACATAAATGTTAGCTATTATAATTATTATTACTTCTATACCTGATTCTGGCAGAGGTTTCTTGAACACCAGCTTAACTAGAGAGCAAACGCTGGCAGATTTCATATGAATAGTAATGTGACATGAGCTTTAGGATAACTGAAACTCACTTATATTTGTTTCTCTGCCCCCAGCCAGACTTGGCATCCTTCCAGTACACATATGGCAATTTAGGAAGGAAGGGGAATTCTTGTCACACTGACAAGATGTCTGACTGATCACTATATACTTTTCCATATTTCTAAAATTTCACTGCCTATCCCCTCCCAACCCTACTAGTTTGTTAGGGACCAGCTCAGATTCTATTTACTCCATGAACCTGCCTCCTGCAGGTACTCCTGACCAATCGTTTCCCCTTCTCTCAACTCTCTGGGCATTTATGCTCAATGACACAAAATTGGCATTCATTTTCCTAATGCACTGCATTGCTGTTGTTGTTGCTGTTGTTGTTTTATGCTTCAGTCTTATCTTTCTTGGATCTAGGTCACAGTCCTGGGTCTTAGTCCCAGTGCAAAGAGGAGTGCTAATAAAGAGGAGAGGTTGCAGCTGAAGAGAGTAGGTACCCTACTCACAGTTGCAGGGTTGAAAAGAGTGCTTGTGGTTGATCACAAACCAGTGCACTGTACAGGAGAGTGGTGAACACACCTCTCCCTAGATCATACCACTTTGGGAAAGCCAAAAATTTATAGGTCTCCAGAACTGCCCCTGAATACAGTTGCATAAAAAAACCTGAAGCTTGGGACAGAGCTCCCTCACATGGGAAGCAGAGCCTCACTTTAGCATAGAGCTAAAAATCAAGAAACAGACTGGGAAAATGAGCAAACAACAGAATAAAAATCTGACCATATAAAGTTACTATGGTGACAAGGCAGATCAAAACACATACTCAGAAGACAACAAAGTCAAAATTCCTACATCCAAAGGAAAAAAGTATATATATATATATATATATATATATATATATATATATATATATATATATATATATATATATATATATATATATATATATATATATATATATATATATATATGTCTCAGGCCATGGAAAAGCTCTAAAAAGGGTTTTTAAAAATCAAGTAAGAGAGGTAGAAGGAAAATTTGGAAGAGAAATGAGGGTGATGCAAGAAAATCATGAAAAAAGAGTCAACAGTTTGGTAAAGGAAGCATAAAAAAAAACATACCAAAGAAAATAACATCTTAAATAGAACAGGCTAAATGATAAAAGAAGCACAAAACTCCAATGAAGAGAAAAATGACTTGAAAATCAGAATTGGCCAAATGGAAGAAGATATACAAAAATTCACTGAAGAGAAGACCTCCTTAAAAACTAGAATTGGACAAATGGAGAAGGAGGTATGAAAGCTCACCAAAGAAAATAATTCCTTAATAGTTAGAATTGGGCAAATGGAAGCTAATGCCATTATGAGACATCAAGAAACAATCAAAGAGAATCAAAAGAATGAAAAAAAAAAGAAGAAAATATGAAATATGTCATCAACGGACCTGGAAAGCAGATCCTGGAGAGATAATTTAAGAATTATTGGACTACCTGAAAGACATGATTTTAAGAAAGCCTAGTCATCATTTTCAAGAATTTATCAAAGAAAAATGCCCTGATGTTCTAGAACCAGAGGGTAAAACAGAAATAAGAGCCCACTGATCAATTCCTGAAAGAGATCTAAAAATGAAAACTCCCAGGAATATTATAACCAAATTCCAGACCTCCTAGATGGAGGGGAAAATACTGCAAGTAGTCAAAAAGAAACAATTCACATATCCTGGAGCCACAGTCAGGATAACACAAGATTTAGCAGCTTCTACATTAATGAATCAGAGGGCTTGGAATATGATATTCCAGAGGGCAAAAGAGCTAAGATTACAACCAAGAATCACCTATCCATCAAAATTACCTATCTAGCAAAACTGAGTATAATCAGGGGCAGGTAGGTGGCACAGTAAATAGAGCACAGGCCCTGGAGTCAGGAGGAACTGAGTTCAAATCCAGCCTCAGACACTAAATACTTACAAGCTGTGTGACCTTAGGCAATTCACAACCCAACTGCCCTCCAAAACCCCCAAAAAATTAAAATTAAAAAAATGAGTATAATCCTTCAAGGGGAATGAACATTCACAGAAATAGAGGACTTTCAAGTATTCCTGATGAAAAGACCAGAGCTGAATAGAAAAGCAGTGAATAGAGCAGCAGCCCTGGAGTCAGGAGGGATCCGAGTTCAAATTTGACCTCAGACACTTAACACAAAAACTAGCCGTGTGACCTTGGGCAAGTCGCTTAACCCCAACTGCCCTCCAAAAAGCAAGAGAGAGAGAGAGAGAGAGAGAGAGAGAGAGAGAGAGAGAGAGAGAAGGAAAAGAAAAGCTGACTTTCAAATACAAGATTCAAAAGAAATATAAAAGGGTAAACAGGATAAAGAAATCATGATGGATTTGATAAGATTAAACTGTTTATATTCCTACATGGGAAAATATTTATAACTCCTAAAAACTTTCTCATTAGTGCAATTAGAAGGAGTATACATAGACAGAAAGCTGAGGTATGAGTTGAATATGATAGTATTACCAGCTTAAAAAAAAATAAGGAATGAGAAAGAAGAATGCACTAGAAGGGGAAAGGGAGAGATATAATGGGATAAATTATCTGATATAAAAGAGGACTGAAAGAGATTTAACAGTGGAGGGGTCATGGGGGAAGTGGGGAGGGAAGCACATAAACCTTACTTTCATCAGAATTGGCTCAAAGAGGGAATAATATACACACTCAGTTAGGTGTAGAAATCTATCTTATAATTACAGGAAAGCAAGAAATGAAAGGGATAAGAGAAGGTTGGAGGGGGGCACTGATAGAAGGGAGGACAGTTTGGGGGAGGTAAAAGTTAGAAGCAAAACACTTCTGAGAATAAAGAGAGTAAAAGGAGAGAGAGAAGGATAAATAGGAGGAAAATAAGATGGAAGAAAATACATACTTGATAATCATTACAGTTAAAATTTTATAGTGAGTTTCTCTGATAAACACTTCATTTCTCAAACATAGAAAACTGAGTCAATTTTATGAAAATAAGAGCCATTCCTCAATTGATAAATGGTCAAAGGACTTGAACAGGCAGTTTTCAGAGAAAGTAATCAAAGCTATTTATAGTCATATAAAAATGCTCTAAATCACTATTGATGAGAGAAATGAAAATTAAAACAACTTTGAGCTACTACCTCACACCTGTCAGATTGGCTAATATGACAGAAAAGGAAAATGACAAATGCTGGAGGGGATGTAAGAAAATTAAAACACTAATGTACTATTGGTGAAGTTGTATACTGATTCAACCATTCTAGAAAACAATTTGTAACTGTCCAAAGGGCTATAAAACCACTCATACCCTTCGACCAAGCAATACTACTACTAAGTCTGCATCCCAAAGAATTTTTTAAAGGAAATGACCTATGTATACAAAAATATTCATAGAGGCTCTTTTAGTGGTGGCAAAGAACTGGAAATTGAGGGGGTATGCATCAATTGGGGAATGGTATGATTGTGATGGAATAGAAATGATAAGCAGGATGCTCTCAGAAAAACGCAGAAAGACTTCCATGAATGTATGCAAAGTAAAATTAGGAGAACCAGGAGAGCATCGTACATAGTAATAGCAATATTGTATGATGATCTGCTCCGAGTAACTTAGCTATTCCCCGCAATACAATGATCCAAGACAATTCTGTAGGACTTATGATGAAAGGTACTGTACATCTCCAGAGAAAGAACAGATAGAGCTTGAATATAGATCAAAGATACTCTTTCCTTGTTTTCTTTATTTTTCTTGGGATTTTTTTGTCTGTCTTTTCTTTCACAGAATGACTTATATAGAAATGTGTTTTGCAGGACTAAACATATAACATATGAAAATTACTTGAGTTCTCAATGGGGGAGGGAGGGAGAGAGAGAATTTGGAACTCAAAATTTGAATGTAAAAATAGTTTAAATTATTTTTACATGTGATTGGGGAAAATATTAAATAAGATTTAAAAGTAAGTTTTTCCTGAGATCAAGTCTAAATTTCCCACTTTGCCATTTCTACTCACTGCTCTTGGTTTTTTCTTCTGAAGACAGACAAAAGTATAATTTCTCTTCCACATAGTAGTAGTCCTTTAAAAACTTGAAGACAGGTATGTCTTTCCATACCTACCTCCCAGTATTCTCCATGCCTAACATCCCCAGTTGTTTCAACTGATCAGCCTGTGATATGGACTATAATCCCTTCATCCTTCTTATAGCTCTCCTCTGGATGTTCTCCAACTTATCAATGTCCTATTAAACTGTGGTGCCTGGAAGTGGATATGATCTTCCAGATATAGTGGGAAGAGTACAGAGGTATTATGTCAGTTCCTAACTCTTGGGAGCTATGACTCTCTCAAAACTGCCCATTCATGTTTTGGCTGTCCTATAACTTTACTGATTCACTGAACTTGCAGTGCACTAAAAACGCCAGGTTTTTTTTTTTTTTTAGAAAAAAATGCAAACAATGCCTCTCACCTTATACTTGTAAAAGACTCTTTGAGCCTAAAATATAAGACTTTATATTTGTACCTACTGAATTTTATAATTTGATTAAACAAACACTAAGTACTTATGTAGAAAGCATTGTATTAGAGGTTAGGAAAGAAGAAAATATCTTTGTTCAAAATGGAAGTACATAATCTTTTCTATAAAGGCCAGCTAGAGTTACATTACTCCTAGGAAGCAGATTCAAAGAGAAAACAGATACTGTCTCTGTATAAAAAGAAACCCCTCAGAATATTACTTTATACCTTTCAAGAAAGCAAAGGCAAAATAAGTTCAGAAACTAGAACACTGCTATCTATTATGGGCCATGTGAAGCAGGACCAGAGCATTACAGTAACTGGGGTAATATCCAGGTTAGGGGAAAAGTAATCCTCTCCAGGGGTAGAAGAAGCTGAAGCTGGAGACTAGAAGAGAAGGATGGAACCCAAAGAATAGTGAGTGTGGTCCATTACCAGAAGCACCAATACTCAAGGGGCTGAGAGGAGAGGTGGGTCAATTGCAAATCAGGAATAAATGCCAAGGGAACATGTTAAAGATCAGGAAGCTGATATACAAGGAGTGCAGAGTCAACAGTTTGTCAACTCAAGTTGCTTACAAGAAGCTGAGGTCTTTCTTATCTGGAGGCATCCATACCCTCCTTGACTGTCCCTTAGTAGAGCTTCTGCTCTAAGAATCTAAAACAGTTACAGATGAAAGTATCTGCATTCTGTCTACTCCTACCAATCTCTGGGAAATCAAATACAATTTAAGGGATTTCAAAGAAATATTTATTTTCTATAGTCAATGGTAGGCATAGCTATCTTTCTTTGACTGTGTTTAAATCTTATGCCAGGTACTGTATAAGGAAGACATCCCTCCTTCAGAATACTAGATGGTTCCCTGGAAACCTAAAAGCTTTAATAATCATCAAAAATTTATTAAGCATCTACTATATACCAGATGCTGAGAATACAAAGTGCAGTCTGCCAAAGTGATATTCTTAAAGCCAAATTCTGACCATGTCATTCCCTTTCTATCTGTTCTCTTCTACCTCTAAGATAAAACACAGACTCCTGTTTGAGATTTAAATAGTCCCTTACAATCTGGTTCCAGCCTTCCTTTCCATGTTTACCACATTTTATTTTCTTTCACATTTTGGCTCAGGCAAACCAGCCTTTTTCGCTGATCCTCACACACAATGTCCCATCTCCCATTTTTGTACTAGCACAGAGATGCCTAGAATGCACCATCAAATCTCTATCTCAAAAAAATCTCTAGCTTCCTAGAGATGTTTAGCTGAGGTCCTACAGAAAACTGACTCAGATTCCCCCATGTGCTAGTACCCTACCTCTAGAAGTTACTTTGTAACTACTATGTATGTTACTACTATGTATGTAACTATTATGTATATAGTGCATTTTCTATGAATATTATTTTCCCGAAATAGAATGTAAATTCTTTAAGTCAATCAATCAACAAATATTTATTAAATACCTACTATTAGGTTAAGCATTGTGTTAAGTGATTCAAAGATAAACATAATCCTTGCTCTCAAGGAGCTGCCATTCTGTGTGCATATATGTGCACACATGAGTATGTGACACATACACCTATAACTTGATACAAACGATATACAAAACAAATGCTTTTGTAGGCAGCATGGAATATTGGATATATAGTTGTCTTCTGTGGCAGGAATATATGGATTCAAGTTCAAGTCAACAAGGGCTTGATCGAATCACTTAAATTTGCAGTGTCCCCAGGCTACTGAGACCACAGATTATAGGTGCTACACTACATTGATTGTAGAAGTTCTTCAACAGGAGTTCCCTTTTACAGAGGCAACTAAATGGGGCCTTGGATAGACCACTGGGCCCAGAGTTAGGAAGTTGTTATTATTCAGTCGTGTCTGACTCTTCATGACCCCTTTTGGGGGTTTTCTTGGCAAAGATACTGGAGTGGTTTGCCATTTCCTTCTCCAGCTCATTTTATAGATGAGGAAACTGAGGCAAACAGGGTTAAGAGACTTGCCCAGGGTCACACAGCTAGTAAGTGTCTGAGGGCAGATTTGAACTCGGGTCTTGTTGACTCCAGGCCTAGTACTCTATCCACTGTGCCACAGAGCTGCTCTTGGCAGTCAAGAATATTTGAATTCAAGTCTGGCTTCAAACACTTACCAGTTATGTGACCCTGGACAAATCACTTCATTATCAAGAAGATTACAAGACATTATCTGTAAGCCTGTTGAGTTTTCTCATCTGTAAAATGGGGGTGATAATAATAGCATTACCTCACAGAATTCTGAGGATCACACAAAAATATTTGTAAAACATTTAGCACTGGCACATAGTAGGTACTTAATAAATGCTAATTCCTTTCCCTATATCAATGAAAACACAGATGCAGTCCCTCACTCCCCCACAAAAATAAAACCGAGGGGCGGCTAGGTGGCGCAGTGAGTAGAGCGCCGGCCCTGGAGTCAGAAGGACCCGAGTTCGGATCTGACCTCAGACACTTAACCCACACAAACAAAAACCTAGCCATGTGATCTTGGGCAAGTTACTTAACCCCAATTGCCCTAAAAGGGGCGGCTAGGTGGCGCAGTGAGTAAGAGCGCCGGCCTCGGAGTGGGATGACCCAAGATCAAATCCGGCCTCAGAAAATGGGCACCCACACATAAATAATGACTAGCTGTGTAACCTTGAGCAAGTTACTTAACCCCAATTGCTTAAAAAAAATAAAAATAAAAATAAAACCAATGAAAATAAAAGGGAATACGTGGGGTGGGAGAAGGAAAGACAATGTAGAGTGGTTCCTTAAACGGAACTTTTAAAAATTTAGGAATTCAAATAGGCAGAGGTGAGAAGGGAGTGCATTCTAGGCATTCAAGGAAACCTGTGCAAAGGAATGGAGACAGAAGATAGAATTCTGTATATGAGCAAGACATCAAGTGGGCCATTGTGGATAGTGTATGGAATGTATGAACAGGAGTAATGTACACTAAATTGGGGGAAAGGAGGAGAGAGAGCCAGATTGTGATGTGCTGCCAAATAGAGGGATTTGTATTTGACCTTCATCCTTCATCTTTCTTTCATGACATCAAGGACATAATGTCTTGATTTTCGAGTGAATTGGATTCAAGGGAAGCAGAGTCACACAGTCATCAGTCTTACTCTCTCTTCCAGAGTCACTGAATCGGGTGGCAAGACAAAAGTCAAGATGACTGTTAATGGCATGGGATACAGTGGATGACTTTGACATCTTTGATACCTGACAAAGTTCAAAGTGCTCCACAGCACTTGCTTCAGCTGTCTGCATGGCTACTCAAACACATTTTCTCATCCACCCATTCCACTGGTGAAAGTCTTCACATGCTTGGGGCAGATATCCCCCTAACCCATCCCATAGGTTTGAGGCCTGCTGGTTACCCTTAACCTGGTTTAGCCTTCTCCTGAGGGAGTTTTACTAAAGTGTGACTGCTACACATGCTACAGCTTCTTGGAGCTAGTTAGGAGTTGGGTGAAAGGTAGATACCAAAGATACATGAGTAGCCCTGGAAAGGGCTCAGTAAGCCCTCACACCAGAGGTGCTAGTGCTCCCCTAAACACCCCATATACCCCTTGTATCTGAGGTCTATTTGACCCTAGAGGTAAATAAAAGGAAGCTATTTGTATCTTCTCAAACAAGATAGTGACATATTAAGAACTGTACTTTAGGAAAAACTACTTTAGTGGCTGTGTGGAGACGGAGAGGAAGAAGGAAGACCAACAGGAAGCTATTGATAAAGTTTAGGAGCTGACTTCAGTCTAAATTAGGATGGCAGTTGTGAGTTGAAAGAAGATAACTGTGACCTGTGGGGGTAAACCAAAAGACTTGACAACTAAACAGATATGGGGAAATGGATGAGGGGGAAGGAAGAGTCAAATATGAATCTAAGGCTATGAAAATGGGTGATTAAAAGGATGATTGTACTACCACCAAAGGTACCATAGGGAACTTAGGAAGAGGAATGAATTTGGGGGAAATGACGAGTTCTGCTTTGGGCATGAGGAGATTGAGGTGCTATTAGCACATTCAGTTGGAAAGTTGCTGGTGTGGGCAGAACTCAACAGAAAGTAGGGCAAGAACTACTTACTGTTTTTGTCTGAGGCCCAGCAGGTAGTAAGGATGCCCAGCATACATGTGCTTAATAAATACTTGTTGGATGAATAAAGACATTATCTATTCTCTCGAGAAGTTAATTTGGCTGGGCATATAAGAGATTAATAGTCCAGAAAATTAATGCTACCAGATTTTAGAGAAGAGAGATTGTTTCTCAAGTACAGCATAAAGATGGAGTCACCAGACTGAGGATGAATGCTCTGACTCTAGTCTTGGTTCTGCTAAAAACTTGTAGCCTTGGATAAATCCCTTAACTCTCAAGGTCCCCTTGGATAAATGATGAGGCTATACAGGTCTCCCAGATCTCCTCTAGTTCTATGATCCTTTGCTTCAGCCTAAAAGTTACTGAGCAAGGCCCAAAAGACTATAGCTCTGTCTCAATGGGCTTAACTTAGGGCAACCTAATGTAAGAACACATTGTCTCAAAGATATTTTCTTGACCCCTTTGTTAGTAATCTTATTTCTTACTATTCTTTTGTACATTCATGTACCCTAATTGCCAAAATGGACTAATTGCTGTTGCCTGAGAAATATCCTATCTCTATAAACTCTCCTTAATGCTATCCCCTCCCACTTGGCATAGTGTCCATAGTAAAAATCTTTCAAGGCCCAGGCAAAATACCATCTCCACATGTAATATTAGTTCCTCTAGTTTCACAACACTTTTCTGTGTCTCTCAAATAACACTTAACACATTCTCCCTTCTATAATAGTTGCTGTGCTGTCTTATCTCTCTTCCTAAAGTATAAATCCCTTGAGGATAAGGACCATGATTTATACATCTTAGTGTAGCACACTGCCTTCCATGTAAGCACTTACTATTTGCTTGAATTTAATTTTAGGTCCCCATTGGATAAAAGACAAAATGACTTATACATCATGATCAATAAATATTTATTGTTGAATGAGTTAGCACATATTAAGAGTTCCTCGCCAGGCAGCAATTAGAAAGTCTTGTGATGTAAAACTTGGATAGAATCAGAATTGTTAGAAGCATTTGGAGTCTTTTTGTTCCATATACTTAAGGATGGCACAGTAAGACACTTAGAACACATATGTGTGCAGAATCTGCATGAGAGCACCTGTTCTGCTTTGTCTGCAGACAAAGGCTGTGGGAGTGCCCAGTCCAGCAAGATTGGGCAAGCAGTGTCACCACACCTTTTTAGCTCTGAGATCCTAAACCATCTGATTGCTGAAAGGCCTATCTTTGAAGACTTAGCTCAACTATATTCCCCACGAAACCTAAATATATTTTCTTCTTTTCATACCTCACATACCATTTTATGCTTGATGTTATTCAGCACTACAGTTATTAAAGTGTTGTATATCAGTATTTTAGCTCCCTTAAGTGTTATGAATGAAATCAGAGGTGATGTGTCGTTTCCAGTAAAATGTTACTCCATAAGTACTGGCACTGTTTTCATTTTGCTTTGTATCCTCAATCCCAAAGTGTCTGGGAAATGTCTTCCAACTTATCCTTGCTGAATTGAATCTTTGTATCTTCCATTGACCCTAGAACCTGCCACATTTAGCAAGTGCTTAACACAGAAGCAATCTTCTTGTGTTAATTTAGGCTGCTTCTAAGAAAAAGGGATATTTCCCATTAAATTCAAAACAATTATAAATAAAAATAACATTCGCAGGAAATTATATCTAGATCAAAAAATTAAAACCTTCCTTATACATTCTAATACCACAGAGTCTCCAGTGACTTTGACTAATGTGAGTCCATTTTCCTAGGGTCATTAAAAATTAGTGTCAAGGATTTAGACTTGTAAGAGCTTGAATTCCAAACCCTTGTGTTCAAAAAGAGCAAAAACTTTAGAAGATTCATCTTCACCACTCCCCCTACCTAAGAAAAAAACATCAAGTTACAACATTGGTAAGGCTCACGTGAATCCTTTCCTTTCTTTCCTAATCTAGGAATGGACAAGGAGTGGGGGTGGGGGTGGGATACGTTGATAGGCATTCTCCCACGCTGTCTTTTGCCTGGCCTAACTTCTTTCTCCACTTTGAGCTGACACCTCAAAGGGTGACTTCAGGAAAAACACCTCCAGAAAACTGCTCTTTCTTCACGTCTTGACCAGGGCTACACCCTAACTCCTTCTCTCCCACTGCCTTCCTCCGACAGGCTTGTCTCTAAAGGACTGACTCTGAGCCAACAGGGCTGGGAGCCTTTCCAAATCTTATCTTCCCCTTTCTCCATCACTCCATAAATGTTAAATAACAAGAACAAAAACTAAAGGAGGAGGAAGAAAGAAAAGGAGGAAATTCCTCAGACAATACACAGCTGACTGACCCAGCCCAGAAATAACTCCTCACCTTCCTCAGCCTCCAGGGATTCCGCCCCCAGGTGTTGGACCCAGCGAAGGACTTAAAAAATGAATAAGATCTCACTTTGGGGAGTTGTTGTTGGCTTAACTGGAGAGCGAGCGGAAGGAAGCCTACCCTTCTCAGGGGCTGAGGCTCAGGACCCAGACCCCATGGGGAGCAAACGGAAGCTGGACGGCTGCGGCTTAGCCCGCAGAGGAAACCTCGGGGTCGGGAATTGGAGCCCACAGCATCCATCGAGGGACAGAGAGGGCTGCACTACAGATCACCTCCCTCCCAATCCCCTCCCCACCCCACCCCCGCCTGCACGGCCGAAGCAGCCTCCTCTTCCAGACTGAAGGCGGCCGCCTCACGGACCTCCCTTCCCTTGGACTGACCCGAGTTCCTTCCGCCCCAGCGACTGCAAAGAGTCCCGCCCCCACCCCTGCCCCCCAACTCCACCTTCAACTCGGGTGGCAAACGCGAGCCCCCAGCGCGCCTCCTTCTCCATGTAAGGGCGCCAGAGCAGCCGCCTCTCCCGGCCCCGCCCCGCCTGTGGCTTTGCCCGGCCTGGGTTGGGGGTTGGCCAGAGCCGTCTTCAGGAGCTGGGCTTTCCCTTTTCTACCTTCCCTTCCCAGTTCTGGCCACCCGTTCCCTCCGCCCTCCGCCCGCAGCCGGATCCTCCCCGCGGGGCGGAGTGATACCAGCCGCTGTGGCGGCAGGGAGGGAGGCCGAGGAGCGAGGCCAGCCCGGGGGCCCCGGGGGCGGAGGCAGGGGAGGAGAAGCGAGGGGAGGCGGGACAGGGGCGGGTTGTTGTGAGGCGACTGCGCTACTGCCTGACCGGGGCGGTTATGGCGGCTCCACATTAACACCCTCCTCCTTCTCTTCCTCCTCCTCCTCCTCCCTCCTCCTTCCTCCTCCTCCTTCTCCTCCCCCTTCCTCCTCCTCCTCCACCTCCCCCTCCTCATCCTCCTTCCACTCCTCCTCCTCCCTCTCCCTCCCTCACTCAGGAGCCCTCTCCCCCCTTCTCCCAGACGCCTACCTCTTCCCCCCTCACCTCCTCCCCCCTCCCCCTTTCTACCATGCCCGGCATGATGGAGAAAGGGCCTGAGTTCCTCGGGAAGAACCGCACGGCCAACGGCAACACCAAGAGCCCGGCCGGCAGTGGCGGCGGCGCTTCGTCCACCAACGGCGGGCTCCACTACTCGGAGCCCGAGAGCGGCTGCAGCAGCGACGACGAGCACGGTGGTAGCCTCGAACTCCTCCCCGCCAGCCCTCCCGCTCCCCTCCCCCTTCTTCACTCCCCTCCCCCACCCCCCTCCCTATTCCCTCCCCTCCGAGCCCGGGCGCTGCGGTAGCCTCGAACTCCCGGTGCAGTGCAGCCGCAGCAGCAGCACCCACCGCGACCCCCTCTTACACTCCTCTCCCCCCATTAGTGTTCCCTCCCACCCCAGGCCCCCTCATTTGCATCTCTTTCACCGGGGGCTTGGAGTTAATATTTTCCCACCCACCACATTCCTTCTTTCCAGTCTTCTACAATTTTAATTTTTATTAAGTGCTTTTTTTTCTTTCTCTTTTTAAAAAATATTTTATTTATTTATTTTTGTATTGCTTTGCAGATGTTGGGATGAGAGTCGGCGCCGAATACCAAGCTCGGATCCCTGAATTTGATCCTGGTAAATATCTCGGTATTTGCTTAAAAAATCCTGGCTTTTTTTTTCTTCTGTTATATTGACTTTGGGATGGAATAGATGAGTGTGGGAGTGGGAGGGGGCGTCTATGGGATAACTGGCTAAAGTGGATGTTGTAGGAGGGTGGGGATGGGATGGGTTAGGCGTCTTCTGTCTGGGAGGCTGTCAGGGTTGGAGGGGTTGTAACACAGAAGGCTTATAGGCAAAGGGGTGTGAAAGCTGTGCTTTGCAAGGTTAACATGGTTCCCATTGGAGGCCACTTGAAGGATCTCTGCTCCACCCAAGGAGCCCAAGCAGGTCTGGGTGAGAGGAAGGAGAAACATCTTTTACACAGTAGAGAAACATCCGAATTAGTGGGGGGAAACGGTGTTTGAGGCAAAGCCCCCAAATTTGCTTTGGGGAGGAGGTGCCGCAAAGCGGAGAGAGTATGAAGAATTAGTTGCGGGGGGCAGTGGGGGGGAGAAAAAATACAAATCTATTTTTTTGCTTAATAACCTGCCACTGGCAATGAAAGGGATGTGTTCTGCAAGGGCGGTGAATTACTGCTTGGCTACTGTCACCCTGCTGAGTCGGAAGGCGAGCTCTGAGCTGAGTGCAGACAGGATTTTTTTTTTTTTTGCAAGGTGGAGTAGCCTCGGTAGAGGCGCCTCTGCAGACTCTTAAGAGCTGCCGAGAGGAGGGGAAAAGGGGGTGGGGAGACGCCAGAGGCACACCTCGTCTGCTAGTCAGCCCTAGGAAGTCAGACCACAGGACGGTGGCTGCAGCTGCCAAGGAGACATTTTCTCAGTGAGCAGCCAGGTTCTAGCGCCCTTTGCCAGCCCAGCTTTCGGGCTCCCAGTCTACTTTTCTCCAAATAAGCTCCATGGTGGTCACGGGATGTCAGCTGGGAAGGGGATTGGATGAGAGTTCCTCATGTGGAGACTCCCTTGTGGGAGCCTCTTGATGGGGATCACATTTTTTCTCTCGACCCCCTGTAGTTTAAGACTGAGGACAGATTATTAATTAAGAGGTCATTTAATTATGGTTTTATCCCATTTCTTCTTAATTTACTGATTTTAACTTGTCTTAAGTCAGGATGGCATCCTTTAAGTTATCTTATTCCTATACAACTTATTTTCATTTTCTTGGTGAAATAATGTGTTTTACTTGATACAAATAAACAAGAAGGATGTTGGGAGCAGTCTTTGTAGTTGTCCTGGACTTCTTTCTAATACATACATTCCCTAGCTCCTTCCTATACTAGGCCCGTATAAATTGATAAGGTCGTTGAAGGTCACTTAGTTTTTCCCAAAGCAAACAGAAAAAGAGATGTATCATATTTGTGACAGGAAAACCTCAACGAGAAGCTGTATAACTTATTTTCTATGTACAGCTGCAAAAATAGTTGAGCTAGAGTGCTGTCTTCCATTTCTGTTGTCATTTAAACTACAGAACTATCAAATATTATTTGACATATATACATGTGAGTACTATTTATGGTAAGTCTTCTGAAGCCATGTTAAGTGCTTTGTGAAAGTGCAACCTTCTTTACTGTTATCTGTGCAACTGGTAGCTGTATATTTAATATGATTACATCCAGCTTGTCGCTACTAAGGATACTTCATTTGCTTTGCCTGTCAGAATGCCCTTGGAGAGGTTAGAGAATTTGTCTGCCGCCTTTTATAGACCTAGCAGATTTACTGCCTTCTGCTTCCTTTAAGTTGATAAAGGTGTTTTCTTTAAGCTAATACATCCCCTGAAACCAGAATTATTCCATAAATTCATTAACATGGATGTCTGTTAGCCAAATAGATTTTGACTTGTAAACCCACCTAAATAATTTTATTCTCCTTTCTGATCAGGTTTATGAGGTGTCATCTCTTTGAAAGCCACACTTCATGCCGGAACAAAGCCGTGCATGCCAAGGACTGATTACTGAAAAGAATTTATTCAAAAATAGAAAAAGAAATCTTAAATACATTTCAAAATAAGCATACTTATTTTGAGGGTACAAACTTAGTAGGTTGTGTTTTATTGAAGGCATAAATTAAAGAATTGTAAGTGATTTAATGTATTATTTGGACTATCTAACTTTTTGGTAGTCTAGATTATCATATTTTAGTTGTATATTTTCATTTGAACAAAAATTTCTGAAAAATCACTAAATTGTTATTTTCTATATTTAAATTACCAAGGTTCTGTTCCTTCATTGCATAGATTAAAATTGGTATGAACTCCCTTGGTAATAGAGAATAAATGTTATGATCGCTCCCTGTTAGTTAAGTTCTACACAGTTTATTTCCCTATCTCTTAATGATCCTACAAGGTGGTAACTAGAATAGGCCAGCACTAAAATTTATGTGAAGTCAACTGTCAACTAAAGATTAATTATCAGGCACCTGCCATGTCTCTTCGATTTTGACAGGTACTGTCAAATGCTGTTTGAACATAGTCCTATCACCTAATTTTACTCTAGTAAGTACTATGTTTTTATTCAACTATACTTCATCAACTCAAAATAATGAAGTCAAAATTACAACATATTTTAAATTTTAAAATTTAAAATAAATATATTTTATTGGTTAACATTTAGAAGTTATTCCTATTACCTTAATCATAGTCCTGGCTCCTGTCTTCAATTTTCATATTTCTCTCAATATCCTTGGTTGTCATCAAGATGGTGATATTTACTTATGTTCATATCTTACCAAATCATTTGGGACTGAGTTTTTGAAATCCATAATTGCTTGGATCAGAAGCTATCTGATTTTTAGTAACAGGTAGGAGTTTGAAAGATGAAATTTCAAATGGAAGAAGTGATGAAGAATAAGAATCTTTAAGGAAAAAGAGATGTTATTTTACATAGTTAAAAGTAATGAGAAGAATTAAGGTTTTAGTAAAATAATGAAGGAAAAATTGTAGGGATAGCCTTAGTAAATAAAGTAACCCAAACTATAGTCTTCATAATTCACTGCCTGGATTTCTGATTTTCTTCCTCTTATGTAGCTTCTATTTTGACCCTTTCTCAATTTGGTCAGATTTTGAGTATGTGCTGTGTGCACAGAGAAGTCTTACAAAATTGTCAGTATTTAAACCTTTTTTTTTTAATATCCTGTTCATGTCTGCATTGTGAGTATATGTTCAGAAAACAAAATCTTAAAGATTGACAGAGGTTCTCATTTTACTTGATAGAGGAATGCCACTAACTTACTCACTTGTTGGGAGAGTCTCCTGATTCCCACCATTATATGCTTAGGATGGAACAGTGGACTTGAATTTAGGAGGATCTGGATTCAAATGCTGCTGCTCACACATATTTGTGGTAGATAGGTGACCATGAGCAATCTACTCATCCTCCTTGACCTTCAGTTTCCTCAAATGTAAAATGAGTTTGGTAATATCTGTAGTAACTACCTCACTCACAGGGTTGTTGTTAGCTTCAAATGAGATAATGTTTGCAAACTATTTTGCACACCTTAAATCGCTACATAAATGTCAGTTTGTTACTATCATAACTGCCTCACCAAAAGTGGCTAAGAGGACAAACATTTCTGGTGGGAACTGAAATATTAGGAATTTTATTCTTTTTTAGGTTAATTCACTTAAGTTTTTCAGAAGTATATACATTTCATGATGATGTTTGAAAGATTATTTTTGTGTTCATTTAGAAGATATGTGTTATGGATGTGTTATGGATGATTAATACTTAATTATCATTTGTTTAGCTGTGTGCTGGCTAGGTATAAGCTCTACTGTAAAACAGTTAATGTGAAGTTAGAAGTCAAAACCAAACACTGGGTTTAGGACCTCTTATTTTTCTCAATCATTATAGCTCCTGGAAGGAAAAAGAAACCTTATAGGGTGCCAGCCTTCTAATGGGACAGGCATATGGTATTTTAAGTTCTGCTTACTAGCTTTTTTTGTTTTTGTTTTCTTTTGCTGTTTTCTAGGAGAGAAATATGGTCTGAGAGTAGACAGAAAGGACAAAAGGTCATTTCTCCTGTCCCTTCTCACTTTAATGGGGTCAGGGTGAGCATCATGCTTTTGGAGTCATAGTCTCATCACTTTTTCTCAGTCGACCAACAAGGCAAAAAGAACCCTTATTGAGAAGTAATATTACTAAAGAACCTTCTTGAATAAACTTAGTAGAATGCCTGAGAACACCAATATCATCTTCTCGGCTTGGTTGCCACATGTAGCAATTGAAAACTGTGGATTCTGACTTGGGGCTGGGCAAAGGACAATATGAAATGTCTAATTAGGCATTCCACTGCTACTAAATGGGATTTTTCCATATTAGAATAGCTATTAGTCCTCACAGCTGTAGAGCTGAAGAAGCTTGTCGTGCTTCAGTGGAACAGCTGCTGTGGATGCCAGTTTCTGTTGGATCAGACCCTTAATTACAATGGTAAGAAATTTCAGGGAAAACTGTCATCATTCTTACAACCTGTAATAATAAACCAGCATATATCTGTTTAGGAAGAGAATTTAATGAGGACACTTTTATTTCAGATTTTTTGGACTATTTAAAGCAGTAGTGGGGTAGAAAACTACATTTGAAATGTGTGATGTGACTTTCACGATTTTTAGGTTACTCTGCTCTTAATGATACTTGGATCATTCCTCTAGAATTCCAGTGCCTTGTGCAAAGAACCTAGTCACATCTTCAAACCTTAAAGTTTATTGTAATCACAGAGACATAGCAATAATATATTTGATTAACGTTTTGTAACTTCATCTGGTTGGAAGCTAGATTTTGCTTATAGGGTGTTCACCAAGCATTTATTGATTGCCTTAAATTATTGAAACACTTTAAAACTGCTTTACATTGAGTAATTAAAAAAAAAAACTTGCCTTTTCCAAAACCACAGAGTCACTTAGTTTTTCTTAGGGTCTCTGAGGGCAACCTTTTTAAAAGTTCAGCATAAATTATAATTGAAACTTATTTACTTTAAAAGTCATTTATTTTCCCCGTATGTTTCGGTGTGGATCTGTAATAATTTGGTAGTTTCCTCAGTTTTCTTATCTCTTAATTTGTCCTTACATGTTACTATAGTTATACTTTGTAACAATCACTTTCACATTTAGTCACAATGTAACAGTATACAGCTACACAAAATTTGCCTATAGCACTCGTGGCAACACTTCAAAATAATCATAATGATAGATATTGCAATGCCATTTTGGTGGGGAGAGGAATAGAGGAGCAGAAATGCTTTAAGTGATAGGTACATTCTCTAGGAATAGCACTGTTTTCAAAGCAGTAGTTTTACCTCGGGTTGTTTTTTTTTTTTATTCCAGGCATGTTGCAATTTTGCCATTTGTGTCAATTTTACTTCCAAATTCCTATCAGTAGGCAGCATGGTATAGTAGAGCCCTGGATTTGGAATGAAGAGAAACCTGGATTTGAATTCTGCTTGTGATACTTAGTAGCTGTGGTACCATGGACAAATCACTTAACTTCTCTGAGTGTGTAAGCACTGTATGAATATCAGCTATTAATGTTAGATAATTTTTAATTCTTTCCATTACTTGGGATAGCTTTTAAATTTTTCATCATTAAAGATGCTACAACATTATATTCTGCAGAAAATTTAATAAATTGGCACAGTAACAGCTCATCTAAAATCTTTAACTATTTGAAACATTCTAGGAATCTATAGGATCATAGATTAAGAGCTGGAAAGGACCTTTGAAGGACCTTCAAAGCCATTGAACTCAACATCCTCATTTTACAGATGAGGAAACTGAGATACAGAAAGGTTAAGTGACTTACCCGTGGTCACACAACTAGTAAGTATCTGTAGCAAGATTTGAATTCAGGTCTTCCTGACTTCAAATTCAACATTCTAATTACTGTGACAAGAGGATAGGGAGAAGGGAAATAAGCCTTTTTTGTCACAGAATTCATGTGCTGAATACATGCTGATGACTTGACAGGTCTCACTTACAGGTATTCTTTTACTTATATACAGTTCTAATAAGTTTGGTCATCTGGCTTTTTAGCTGTATATGCCATATTAAAAGTAGCAAATTAGAAGGTACATTGACAGCAAGAAATGAGCGAGAGAGAAAAAATTAAAAAAAAACAAACAAAAACTAGAACTCAAAGGATAGTAGTTTGGGAATCCATTTGATGTAGAAAGCAACAATCATAACCTACAATTCAAAATTACTGAAAGCATCACCATTATAGCACAGTGTAATAGAGTAATCAGTAAACATTTTTTAAGTGTTAACTATGTGCTAAGCATTCTACTAGGTGCTTACAACCAAAACAATTCCTACACAAGAAGAGGGCATATATTGTAATGAGGAAAACATACATGAAAGTAGATATGTAAATACCAAACATTATATACATAATAAACCTGAGTCATCAAAAAATTAGTACAAACTATTTAAGAAGGAAAGAATATATATATCATTTATTTTGGAAAGATTTCTAGCAAAAATGCTTTTAAGAGGTTTTTGTATACTTAAAGGGGTAAGCTTTAGTTTTATGGGAAAATCCATTAGTAAAGATTCCCTAATAAGGTGTTATTATATATTTCTTACATAGCTTTCTCTTTTTAAATTTATTGTTCTGTCCTTTTGTACATACCTGACCAAAGTAAAACTAAAACTTAATCTTTTTACTCTTTTTTGAAATGTTAATGGGATCTGTGGAACTCAAAACGATTTCTTTTCATTACAGGTGCTACAAAGTACACAGATAAAGACAATGGAGGAATGCTTGTCTGGTCTCCATATCATAGCATTCCAGATGCTAAATGTAAGTCAGTATCTAAATTTTGCCCTTTTGAAAAAAAAAACATAAAGCAATCTAGCCACTGAGATAATATATGTAAAATATTTTGAAAACATTTAAGCACCACATAATGTGAGCAATTGCATAGACATAGTTAGGTGGCACGGTGGATAGAATACTGGGCTTGGAGTCAGTAAATCCTAAGTTCAAATATGGCCTCAGAACTAGCTTTGTAATCCTGGGCAAGTCACTTAACCCCTGTTTGCCTCAGTTTCGTCAAATATAAAATGCAGTTATTAATAGCACCTACTTTGCAGAGTTGTTGTGAGAATCAAATAAGATAATATTTGTGAAGCACTTAATACAGTGCCCAACAAATAAGTCAGTTTATAAATGTTTATTCCCTTCCTCACATTATGATACAGTACTATTAACAATATTACCAACTTGTCAAAATGTAGCTCATATTTGGAGCCAGAGAGTTGGTCATATAAGGAATTAAAACAGACTGGTATTTTTTTTAAAATGCATGTTAGGGTGTTTATGACCTGACTATGTAGTTGCTAAAATCTTTTGAGTAGAGGAAGGAGATGCTGTGTAATAATCTACACTGAATTTTCCTCAGTAGATAAATGATATAACATTTAAAGAATTCATGGCCATTACCATTCTTTAAGACTAAAGGTAAGGAAATTGACTACAGGTCATTTTGTGTACTATTTCTGGCAAATAACCATTTAGGTTAATTTTATAAGCTCTTAGCTCTATTTTAATATTCTCTGATTTATGGTGAGACTTGAGACCACAGTGTGGTATGATTCTTTGCTTTTCATCAAATATAAGCAGCATACAGGGAATGGTACTGCAACTTCTACACTGTTTTCATTGAATTTTTGTAAAAGTGTTCAACAAAATCATTGATTGAGATTCTGACAGCTATTGAAAAAATTTTTTTTGCTTTAGAATTCACTAGTATCCCAAGGATATTTTAATATTCTGTGATGATGTAGTTGACCATGTCAAAGTTAATGGTGTGTCATATGTTTAAATCGTGTTTTTTCATAGGTACAAACATATTTCTGAACTACCTGGAAATTGGCATCTTACTATACTTTCATGTCATAATTTCATTGGTTTGGGCATACCTTCCATTGAAATAGCTTGGAATCCTTCTTTGTTTTCTCATTCTGAGTCTTGCCCATCAATCTTCATAAATCCTTTAAGAATGATCCACCTAACAGAACAGAAACTTTCATCTGGTTTTTGTTGTTTTTTTTTTTTATATCTGGAATGTATTACATACAGTTCTGCTGTTCGTCTGTTTTGGGTTTTTTTTTTTTTGTTCTGTTTTGTTTTGTTTTGTTTTTGCTTTTTGGAGGGCAATTGGGGTTAAGTAACCTGCCCAAGGTCACACGGCTAGGTTTTTGTTTGTATGTGTTAAGTGTCTGAGGCTGGATCGAACTCAGGTCCTTCTGACTCCAGGGCTGGTGCTCTACTCACTGCGCCACCTAGCTGCCCCCTGTCTGTTGTTTCTCATTTTAATACTTGTGTGACCATAAAAAGAGATAGGTTATACATGTCCTTTTCTGTCTTTTATGCCACATTTCCTATGTAGGTAATAATTAATAACATATAGCCTACTATGGCTCTTCATACAGCTATCCATTATATTTTTACCTGCTTTTGATTTTAGTTCTAAAGATAGTTTTGTATTCCATCTCCAGAAGAATATTGGTGAACACTCCTCCAATTCTGGGCCCAGCTTGTTGCCTATCTGTACTTTTTTTCTCTCAGATATATACATGTTGCAAAGATCAATTAAAAAGGCTACCCATATAGCTATATGTCAAAGTCTAGGTAATATCTGATCTCTCTTGTTTTTCTAATAGACAGGCCACTTGATCTCTTTTGTGGTACTTGGGATTTCATTGAGAGAGTGTTAGAGTATTTGGGGGCTTAATGCAAATAATGTAATATCACCTGCAAATGGGAACATTTGCAGAACCTTGACATCTCTGAGTGATCTTTTTGCACATGACATCTATCATCTGTGACATTGGTGATCACATCTCTCTGTTAGACAAATTGCTTGGTAAAGGTATAAAGCAAGTTTTTGGGGGAGGTTATTTCCTTGGTTGAATCTATCAATCTTATATAATTTTAACGTGAGTTGAAGACCCATGTTATATTCAAAAAGAACCTTTAGATGAGATCATATACTAACCAGGACCAGACAAAACCTATCCCCTGCTACATCATATGTTAGGTACTGAGATAGTAGGATCCAAATGTAGTTATTCTGTCCTTATTCTTCTGTCAGTGAAAACATTACTACAAACATGCCAAAATCTGTCCAGGATCTCATTTTTTTTTCACTCCTGATTTCATCTTTGAGTGCTCTCAATCATCTTTACCTTGATTTCATACCAATTTCTCTTCATTCTTGTTTTATCCTCAGATATTCATTCCTATTTTATCTTCTCTCTTTCTAATTCCATAATGTTTTACAAATAAACTTGTACCCTAAATTAGCATTACCCTCAAGTTGCTATATCTTTCCACTTGGTGAGGACATCAAGACATTGATTCAAGTTTCCTATATTCCTTTTGCTTCTTCTTTGTAACATTTGGTCAAAATTCTTTAAGAAATGGTGTTAGACTGAAGTAAAGAGCACATTAATTCCCATTTTTAGTTGATAGGTGGGATGAAGTTGCTACAGTTGTACACAATTTCATCATGTCTTTATCATTTTTCCTAATTTCGTATTTACCTTTACCTTTTATCAATTCTTGATCTATGTAAACAGAGATGATTTCTGAATTCGCAACTAATTCTTTCATGTCTGTTAAGTTACAGGCAAATTAATTCTTTTATGGGGTACTCACCATATCAAGCCCCAAAGAAGAAAGTATCTGTGATATACTGGTGCAAGTCTTCAAAGTAGTCTACAAGCCTAATTTGGCTTCTTTCATTTCTTAATCTTAAATTATATTTTCTAACATAGGTCTCTCATACATGTTTTTCATTGAAGCCACTAAGTATCAAGTTATCACTTAGATTTGAAGGAACATTCATTTATCTACTTAATTTTGAGGATTTGGTATATTTCCTCAAAGGATTTCTTTTTTATCTATTTATTTATTTGCTTTTTGGAGGGCAGTTGGGGTTAAGTAACTTGCCCAAGGTCACACAGCTAGGTTGTGTGTGTGTGTGTGTGTGTGTGTGTGTGTGTGTGTGTGTGAAGTATCTGAGGTCAGATCCAAACTCAGGTCCTCCTGACTCTGGGGCTGGCATTCTACTCACTGTACCACCTAGCCGCCCTGAAAGATTTCTTGACTACATTCTCTTGAACCGATAAGTGCATATGAATTGCATTTGTCTTTCTGTTTATATGTTTGCTCATGTTCATGGTGAATCTTGAAAGATGAGATGACCTAGTGCCACTTGAATTGATGTTTCATGCAGACTTTAGGGGTAACAATGAAATCAGTTCCTTCTTTTATGTTGCTGAGAACCTTTAAGGCATTCTTTATTTAGCTGCAACTTCTTTGTAATTTTAAGTTTCACTTATACTGAGAATGTCAAAATGAATATGCCTCAGTTCCACAAATTTATTGACTGTTAAACGAAGATCACATGTTAAGTATAGCAAAAATTTAATGGATACCTAATGGTCAAACTTCTGGTGATATTTGATTATATTTTTTGACAATTGTTTAACTCGGGGTATTAAGAATATCCCTTGAGAGGGGTGGCTAGGTGGTGCAGTGAATAGAGCGCTGGCCCTGGAGTCAAAAGGACCTGAGTTCGGATCCAGCCTCAGACACTTAACACACACAAACAAAAACCTAGCCATGTGACCTTGGGCAAGTTACTTAACCCCAGTTGCCCTTCAAAAAGAAAAAAAAACAATCCCTTGAAGGTTTTAGTATTCTAAAAATTGCTATGTATGACTTGAAAACTGTTCTTTTAAAATACACATGAGAGAAGAGATGTGGTTTCATTAATAATTTTACAGAGTTGGTCTGTGGCAATAAACCAGTAATTATAATTCTGATATCATATACTGCCTTGGACCAGAGAAGGCCTACAGATGGCCAGAGATTTACATCTGCAACAGAGGACTGAAATTCTGTCTATGACAGAATAGTGTATATTGATGCATTAACAAAATAAGAAAACCAATTTTTGAAAGTCTGTGTATGCCAGTAGAGTAAATTCAAGCTCCATGCCAAACTTAAGGCCTAGAAGTCCTTTTTCTAGGGCTGCAAGACATGAAACTACCATGGATATCACACTAGTCAATAAATCTTTATTGATCATGAAGATCTTATATATCCAGCATTACTCTAAGATGTGAATCCTAAAGATATGCCATATAGTTTCTGTTTCCAAAGGGTCTGCAGTCTAGGTGAAGGGTAGGACATGCAGCACATGAGACAGTAGTGGATGTGGTCTCCTTGCAATGTATACTTCGTGGATCTTTGATTCCATCTGTATGGACTCTTTTTTCCATTGACATACACAGACAGTTTACACTTTACAAAAGTAGACTCTTCTGCAGCTCTCTAAGTAAAGTGACTTTTATGTAATGCAAACTCACCCTCAGACATGGGAAAGGGAAGGAAGGAGGAAGCAGGAAGGGGGCTATGAGCCCAGGGTAGGGGCTGGCACACAGTGCTGGGGACAGAGAAGCAAGAGCAGGAGGAGGAATACAGCCAGCCATTTGGGGGCCTGGCCAGAACCAAGAGAAAGAACATAGAGGGTAGGGGCAGACACTTGAGGGCAGACAAGGACACAAACAGAAAAGGAGGGGTGATGAACAGGGTGACAGAATGTGGGACAGAAATGCGGGTCCAACACAGACAGAAGGGGAGGGGAGTATGTGACTACATGATTGGGTAAATGGGTGGAGCAGAACAAAGGTCTCCCTCTCCAATCGAGGTCTCAAGCCAAGCCCCTATCCCTAACAATTCTTGTGCTTTCATTTGATGATTTTTTTAAGTGGAGGGGTTTTTTTGGGGGTTTTTTTGGTGTGTGGGGGGAGAGGAAGCTGCAGAATGTAAAGCCCAAGGGTCATGAGCAGAGAGAGAGCAAGAACACAGTACAGTAAAGTTAACATAGGTATTTCTTTAGAACGTGGAATTCTTTACATGAAGCTGAATTTGTGTAAAGTGAGAACTGTCTGTATCATAACACTACATATGAATAGACGGTCTTTGAGAATGGCTGTGGATGAAAACTCACAGTTTGGTGAAACTTCTCCAAACTTTTGAGTTTAGGTTAGCCCTCAGAAAATAAAGAAGTCTTTTACTTCAGAGTACTGTAACCTTTATATTGTAGGAGTACCTGCCCAGCTCTTGTCCATGCTGACAAAATCTGAACGCATGGTCACCTCCGTGCCATAATGGGCCTCATCATAGAACTTGAGTGAAGGAGCCTTATGTGATCCTAATGAAATACTAAAATTTGCCTTGCAGCCATTTAGAGGATAACATAACACATGGCGTACTCGTTTTGAGGTACAGTGCACACAGAGGGGAGAGATCAGGGCACTTTGGCGTCACAGAAAGTTTCACTTAATCCTGAATGTTAAACAGCAGGATCGCCGACTGAGAGGTCCTGGAACACTGCCATTGGAACTGATCATTTGAACACAACCCTTAGTAGAAAATGAATGAAAATAAAATTTTGGAACAGCTTCTCAAATGGCAGGTTGAAGTGGGGATATGGAAAGCAAGAAGGCAGAAGAAGGGTATTGAGGAAGCGTTTAAGCACAGCTTCAAATATTGTAGCATGCAGCAGACTGTGAGGTATGAATTGGTCAGAGTGAGGTGGCTTTTCAGCAAAGACTTTGGAATGTCACATCTAAGAAATAATGAAAAATAACAATGGGATCTGCACAATAGAGACTGCTGTTTAAAATCAAAGGAAAATGTGCATCATGTATTTACAGCATTTAAAGGAACTCTTGCCTGCAAGTTAGTATTTTAGCCACACTTAGAAGTCTATCTAAACATAGTATCAATTAAAACATCAACAATAGCTGTATGATATGTTTTCTATACATTCATAGATATTGGAATATAAGTTTTTTAATGAACTCTCATAACCCTCTTTAAATAAAAAAGATTTATAGTTTATAAAGGATGACTTACATTACTTTTATACCTGGAGTATATATTACTTGGGGGGAGTGCAAAATCAGGCTCAGAAAAATTTGTATGTACTTAAATAAGAAATTCTCCTGGGTTTGGGTTTTTTTTATTTGTTTGTTTTGTTTTGTTTTTTTTTATGTTGTTCTTTTTGTTGTTGTAGTGGATGAATATATTGCAATTGCAAAAGAGAAACATGGCTACAATGTTGAACAGGTATGTAAGTTTCATAATTTTTCTAAGTACGTATATGACCTATAAATGTTTCAAGAACATGCTTTTAAAAATATCAATAGATACTTAGGTTTCTACATTGAAAGTTACTTACACCAAAGATTTTAAACTCTTTTCTTAATTATATGTTATTTTTAATACAATTCTGTGCTCAAGTACAACACAATAAGTTTCTGAGAGTTGTCAGAAGATGTCATTGTTGGCATAAAAAGAATTCTGAATAAAATGAGATACCTTAATCTCTCCTTGGGTAAAGTTGGTCACTTTGGATGTATCCATCTTCCTTTTTTTTTTTTTTTTTTTTAAGAAAATATCCTTATGTCTTCATGTGTCCTTTGGTATTTGCTTCTTTTATACTTTGACTTAATCTTTTTTAAAATAGTATTTTATTTTTCCAATTACACATAGACAATTTTTAACATTCATTTTTTAAAAAAATTTGAGTTCCAAATTTTCTCCCTCTTACGCCCTATCCCCTGCCTTAACACAGTAAGGCGTTTGATGTAGATTTTATATATATATGTATATATGTAATCATGTAAAACATAGTTCCATGAGTAATGTTGTGAAAGAAGAAACATACCAAAAGAAAAAAAAAGTGAAAATAGTATGCTTCAGTCTGCATTCACACATTCCATCACAGAGTACTACTTCCCCCCCCCCCTTCTTCCTTTGTATAATAAAACATTTAAATGGGAAGGAGGAGCAAGAAAAGGGTTATCCGTAAACTTCATTATCAGCCTCAAAATATTAGGATTTGGTTATAAAGACAGTGACACTGTAAAATCATTTCAACTTCATAGCCATTTAAATAGAGATTTCTCATGTATATGTAGATATTTAGCATAATATGCGTGTATATATGTTCAATTATTTTTTCTTGGAAACTTTTTAAAATGTATAACTCTGTAGCTGTTGGTTTTTTAACCTCTAATTGAAGGACTGTTTGAGAAGTGCAGCTTTAGAAAAAAGTAACCTCATGATTTTTAAGTAATTTATTTTTATTTTGAAGGAATATTACTAAGGTCCAGAAATGCAACTTCTCAAACTTGACTGCCTATAAAGTTGATAAGTCTGTTTTTTGTGTTTCTTTCCAAACTATATTTCATTGCTCTTTCAATAAAGATTAGGGCCAGCTACGCAGTGCTCAGAAGCAACTCCTCAAAAACACATGAGGCCTACAGTAGAGGGGGAAAGTGTTGGCAAGGGAAGTTTTCCATTTCAAGCTTCCAAAGGGTTATAGTAAAACAGTGAGTAAAGCAATTTTAACTTAAACATTTCCAATGGAGCCTCCCTCTTTTAGTCCATTCGTGGGCAAAGCACTATGAAGAATCTCATATGGTCTAATGGAAGTATTAACTACTGTTTTATATTAAGATAAGAGCTTTAAAATTTTAAAACAACAAATACTGAAAACTGTTCAAAAGTTTATTCAGTGTATTCTTACTCATTGGGACTTTTTGATCATGGAGTGCTTTTAAAAAATTGTAACTGAAATCTTTCCTTACTGAATCCCCACCTTGCTGTTCTATTTTGGTACTGTGGCTAGTGGTGTGGTGTTAAGTTTCTTTCATGTCTCAACTTATTTAAATATTTTCTTTTAATATCTATTTTCTTCATTTTTTATTTTTCCAAATTTACAACATTCACACACATTGAAGACATAAACTAAAATAGGATGAAAATCTCATTTTTTAGCCTAAACATTTAATTTATTGTGTAAACTATCTCCTCAACTCACTGTTTGCCTAGTTATTGCAGCACATATGGTATATAGACACCCACTGTTCTGAGGCCTGGTTCTTTTTTTCAGGCCCATGAAACCATATGAGCTATAATACTTAGGCACCACAGATTAAAAAACCTAAAAGTATTCATTTCTTTTTTTGTTTTTCAGTTGAAGTTGGATCCTTAGTATTTTAACTTAATTTGTGTTTAACTTTCTAAAGTGTGATATGACATAAGTCAGCTAAAACCAAAAAGGGATGATTTCTCTTCAAAGGCACTTGGCATGTTATTCTGGCATAAACATAACATTGAGAAGTCTCTTGCTGATCTCCCTAATTTCACTCCCTTCCCTGATGAGTGGACCGTGGAAGATAAAGTCCTCTTTGAACAAGCCTTTAGTTTTCATGGGAAAAGCTTCCACAGGATTCAGCAAATGGTAAGGTAACATTTTTTTTATTTTACTCTAGTTTGTACTTAAGTGACATCTTACATATTTAAATTTTTTTATTTGTGATTTTGCCATGATTAAATGCAAAGAGCAGGCAGTGATTACATTGAATTTTAGTTTCTGGACAATAGTATCAATTATTAGAGTTTTCATATCTATAAAAACTTGCGGGTTTCTACTACTATTACTCCATAGCAAAAAAAAAAAAAAATGTTTTTTGTATTATGAAATCCCAAGTTCACCATTTCACTTTCCTCAACTTCATTAATTGTTGTTGGTAATCAACAGTTTTCTTATACTTATCTTTAAACATACTTATAGTTCCAAGAAAACATTTAGTAATATTGAAAAAATATTAGATTGTTTATAATTACTAGTATCTTTGTTTCCATTTTGAAATTCTTCTGGAGATGAAACCACTTTTTTAAAAAACTCCATTATTTGAGTATTGTCTCTTTTTTCTTTTTTAAGAAAGTGTCACATATGAATTGAATGATGCTGTTTCTTAAACCTCTTAAGGTATCTCAGCCAAAACAGTATGAAATTGACAAGTCTTTTCAGGCACACTTTAAAAGTTGAGTGGTTGGACATTTGTATTAATAGTATGATGTCTGTTACTAATTTATTAGCATTTGAATCTGGAAAAGGACATTGGTGAATATTGTCAGGTCATGACAAGCAGCCTTTTTCACAGTTCTTATCTATGAAAGTTGTCATGCATTTTTTGATTGGAACCAATTTGCAGGTCTACCATTTAAATAAAACTAGCACAAATAACTTGTTTTCTAGCTTTGAGAAGACTTCTAGAAAAACCTTAAGCATTGAATACCATCATTATTTCATTCAAAACAGCTTGGGACAATGGTACTTGTTCAAGGTGTAAAGTGGCCAAAGGTACTTTGTCACATTCAGTCAGTCAGTCATTCAATCCTTGTGAATCAATTGGTGTTTAAAATGTGCCACACAACAGCTAGGTGGCATAATGGATAGAGTGCCAAACCTAGAGTCAGAAAGATTCATTTTCCTGACTTCAAATTTGGCCTCAGATACTTACTAGCTCTGTGACCCTGGACAAGGCACTTAACTCAGTTTGCCTCAGTTCCTCATATGTAAAATGAGCTGGACAAAGAAATGGCAAACTACTCTATTATCTTTACCAAGAAAACCCCAAATAGAGTCAAGAAAAGTCAGACATGACTGAAAACAACTGAACAACAACAAAAAATGTGCCAGGCACATTTATGTATTGAGAATACAAATCAAAAACAAAAACCATCCTTGCGTCAAGGGGCTTACATTCTAATGAGGGAGACAATATGCATATAACTTATACTTAAGAGATTATTACAGAGTAGATGAAAAAGAACCTTAGAGGGCGATACAGCTGTTGATTCCAAAAAAATTCTCCAACAAGATATGGCATTTGAGCTGGGTCTTGAAGGAGGTCAGGAATTCTACAAGGCAGAGTTCAAGAGGGAGAGCGTTCGTGTATATTTTTTGAGTTCCTTCTATATACAAACCTAGGCATGTTACACAAGGAGTTTACATCCAAAGATAGAGGTAGCACCATGGTTTCTAGCACCTTCCTTCATCCTACTACATGGAACAGCATATGACTTTATGAAGTGTTTAACTTATCTCACCATCATCAAATTAATACCATTGTATCTATAGTTGCTATTTATGGAAGCTATCTTAAAGCTGCTATTGAAAGTATCAATAACAAATTTATTCTGCACATATTAGTAACAAATTGTTTTAGCTTCCAGATAAGACTATTGCGAGCCTCGTAAAATATTACTATTCTTGGAAAAAAACTCGATCTCGGACAAGTTTGATGGATCGCCAGGCTCGAAAATTAGCCAACAGACATAACCAGGGTGACAGGTAGGTTTAATGTTTCTAACATTTGTTCATTGTTTAGATTTAACAGATTGATTGCTTAAGACAGAAAAAAATTATTTTTATAAAGCTTATCTCATTGTTGAGAATATTCTCTCCAGTGGTGCAGATCATAACCTATCCTTGCCCTTTTATCCTTTTCAACACTTGTCTATGTCTTTCCATAAATTCTTTACAGGGTGTCCAATAAATGTTCCAGGGGTCTTGCTCTAATTCCCTTGACATTGTATAAATACCAGCGAAGCATGTGAACTGTCTATCAGTTATACCTCAGTCTCCCCACATGACTGGCCCACTTCTTTTTCAGTCCTATACTCTACTGATGACATCCTTTCTACTGCTTCTTAAGCAGTTTTTCTTTGAGAATGTGTTGTGGCCTATTCACTCCTATGATATGTCTTTCCACTGATATTTGGATTATCTTCAGCCTTAATTCTACAGACAGTGTGGTATTCCCTGGTTCATAACCACACAGCATAACTATAAGAATATCAATATTAAAAAGGTAGGCTTATGCAGCAGGTCTAGTTCACAATGCACTAGACACTGAGTCCTGCTTCTAACACTTAACTATTTGATTGATCCTTGACATATTATACAACCTCTCTCAAACCTGTTTCCCCATCTCTAAAATGGCAGGTAATAATACCATCTATTTTATGGAGGCATACATGCATCTTGAACAAATGCAGCATAAGTAGATTGTTCAGTTGCATTGCATACTCTGGACAATAGACAGTCTTCATTTACTTGTTTTTTCCGTTGTCAGTAATTTACACCAAACTCTTTGATGATGGATTTCATTTAGGAATCTCCACAATATTTCGAGACTTGATGCATTGGGGCAGCTAAGTGATACAGTGAATAGAGCACCAGCCCTGGAGTCAGAAGGACCTGAGTTCAAATCCAGCTTCAGACACTTAACGCTTGACCTTGGGCAAGTCACTTAACCCCAATTGCCTACTTTTCCCCCTCCAAAAAAAAAAGGCAAAAAAAAAGACTTGATGCATTCAACACAATATCATTCACATGAAGGAGTATCTGAAGCCCTTCACAATTTTTAGAGACTCTTCCATTTTGACTTTACGTTGGAAATCTTTGGCAGTTGCATACACCTTTGGCAAAAGTATATTCTTAATTGATGCTTTGCTGAATAGGATTAATCAGAATTATTAAATGAAATCATATCTGTTATAGCTTTCAAGGAATCTTATATGACTTTGACATATGCATGGAAGCTATTTTCTCAGAGAAAAGCCTTGAAGGTGATGTTTTTCTCTGTTGAATCAAATACTTTTTAAAATAATCAACCAATAGCAGGACTATTCTTGGTACTTTTCATTCAAATGTGTGACTAGTAAAGATGTCTGCTTAAGAATACTATTCAGGAAAAGCTTGCCTGTTCCTTTCTTAAATGTTTTATCAAAGGCACCCTTGGCATATTTAAGTTCTCAGGAGAAAATTGTAGGAAGGGAAATGTTGACATTAAGGGTCAATAGTTAGTGTTCTCTTGGGGTATCAATAAAGTACAAGGATTTTCCAGACTTTTGGGACCACCCCCTGCCATCTTGAGAATTGATCCCCTAATACCCTCAAAGTTGTTGCTTCTAGCACAGACCTTTTCTAAATATATTTGGTCTAGCCCTGCTGATCTTCTCATCTTTGTTTTTAGTGCCATTTCTGTTTCCTCAGCATATCTAGCATATCTGATATTAGAGTCAAAGTATGTTGGCTCCTTGATGGTGAGAGAAAAAAGAACCTTTGTTATTTAAAAAAAATTACACACAATCTCTGTTTTTCATTTCTTGTATTGTTCTCCTTCTGGTTTCATCTTTAAATTCTCTAGGGATGATTTGTTTAGTTACATCTCTCACCGGTCTTTCTTTGGACTTGCATTTTCCTCCTTCTTCTTTATGATATGACACGCTTATAGTCTTCCACCATCCTCCTTTAGAGGACCTTACAAACAGATTTTTATATTTATATATATATAAATATATATTATATATATATAAATATATATTATATATATATATATTATATATATATTATATATATATATATATAATACAGATATATACAAAAGTTTGTTACCCTTGTCTGGCATTATCACTTGGCAAGATCAAGTGTTTGTTGATTAAGATGGTTTATAGACTTTTGATTTCCTTGTTATAATTGATTTATATGGGCTAAACTTCAGGGAATGATGTTGGTGTCAATATCTGTTCTTTTAACTATTTCCCATTTTTGGTGTCAAAATCTTAAGTCAGGTTGGAATTGCCTAACCTGCATGCCATAACCTCACATTTTTTATTCTTCTAGCTTGATATTGTTTTTGAGCTGTGCTCTAACAATAAAAAATTGGTGACTGGCTATATATAGTTGAGTAAGAGATGACTCCCATTTTTATAACTAGTTGCTTCCTGTCTCATTTTTATTGTTATTTAATGCTTGCCATATTTAGTATCTCATCTCTTATCTCAAAGGAGGCATTCATGATATGTAAGCGTGGAAATTCTGTATAGTCTATGAGTTTTTAATTGCTTATAGTTTAAACTTCTTACTCTCAGTGTTCTCCAACGTACTTTTTACTCTCCTCCAAGTGCCTACTTTTGTTTTGATGTGAGTAAGTATTGAAAAATATGTTGATTTAATTTGTAGAATCTTAACAAGTTATTTTTAGACTGTCTATTTTTTCATCCTCAGCAGCAGGTATTAGCAAGTAAACTACAGAGATTTTCATGATGGTCTTGCAAGTTCTTATTATGAACACAGCTTATGTGAGATTTTTTTAAATGTCCCATAAAATTATTTTCTTGTTCTTACTTGCACAGTTAAATCAGTTAACTTCTTCTTTTGCTTCCTCAAAGAGAGAGAGCATGTGAGCTATCTTTCCATTTACATGCAACTTCTTTTTTCTTCTTATTTTATTTAGTGATTTTGTCAAGATAGATGTTTCATTTCCTCCAGCAGTATGTCCATCGGTCAATTTATGGATAAGTACCTCACAGTTAGAGTAACAGTAGCTAAGTTACTATTTGTAGATAGACCTAAAATCTATATAACGACATTCTCTTTCCTCTTTTCTGCCATTGTCACAATTGTGCAGAATGAGAGCTACATGGGACTGTGGACCATTTTGTATTTTTTTGTTTCATGAATTACCAAGACCAAAGAATCCATCAAATGACCAACCTTCTAATGATGAGTCTGTTTGTAGTTAACTTGACTGATCCTTCAAAAGCAGGTCATCTATTGCCAGGACTACTTGGAGCCTTTCTATAATGGTAGAACCAGGTAGGGTTAGATCCCAGGGTCGCCTCCACACTATGATGAAGCATCAGAATAGTTACCAGATATGGTAAGAAAACAAGTTTAGTCCTCTCTCTGGAAGTACATTGTTACAGTGAATGTATTGTATTAATTGATCCACTTGATTAAGCTATAGTGATGTAGGCTTAAAAAAAACGAAAAAAAAGAACACTGTAAATTTTCCCTGTTTACAATTCTGTTTTATTCTTGACTAGTGGAGTCAGTGAAATGGCCAAAGCACTGGCCAATTTAGTGTTCCTAATTCTTAACTTACCAGACCCTGCAAACAAGCATAGAAGTTCAGGTACTAGTAGCTACTTTAGTGTACTGTGAACCAGAAACAAAAATACTCCCTTTTGGTAGTGAACATTAAAGTAAATACATTTCCTATGACCTAAGCTATTATTCTGCAGTTGTTGTTTTTTTTAACTTAAGTCCATGTGTTTTTAGTTTAAACTTTCTAGCAGCAAAAATATACGTAGGTTGCTAAAATTTTTTGTCTAGTTTTATCTACTGAAAACATAACTGATTTAATAAGTAAGAATATTGCCAAGCAAAATGTACAAAGATAAAACCCTTCTAATTTTTTTCTCTCTTCCAAATACTCTTTCCTCTTGTAACCCTTCCCCATTGAATCTTTTTTTTTTTCAGTTTAGATCTTGCTGTAATCATATTTAAAAGGACTGAACAAAGGACAAATATTTTAAACACTGCAAAAATTAAATTTTGATATCATCTACTAAAAGCAGTTTTGTCAGGAAGGGTAGTCCTTGTTCTACTAAATAGTATCTAGCATATGTTAAAACTGTTAATAAGTAACCACTGTTAAGATTATTGAAGTAGAAGGAAAGGGCCAGGTTTACTAATTGTGATATTTGTCCTCAGTGATGATGATATGGAAGAAGCACACCCGATGGATGGGAATGATAGTGATTATGACCCCAAAAAAGAAGCCAAAAAAGAGGTAATGATGTTGATAAGTCACAGAATGTGTTAAAGTTTTTTCTACTTCTCCACCAAGGGACATTAAAAGACTAGAGTTTCATCTTAAGAAAAATTTTGCTTTAAAACACATCATGATATAAAGGTTTATGTTTTTTAAATGGTTATGAATGGCACCTTAAAGAGAGGAACTTTTTTTTGCTGATTGGAAAGCAGTGAATCATAATGGGGTTTTATTCCTACCTCCCCCATTGACTAGCTATGTGATGTTGGGAAAACCAATGAACTTCTCTGAGCCATAAATTCCACATCTACAAAATGAAGGTAAGATCAGATGATCCCTTGGGTTCCTTCTATATACGGAACTGTGTATTTTTTCTTTAGACATTTTTTCAGTCATGTCCAACTCTTTGTGACCCCTTTAGGGGTTTTCTCAGCAAAGATAAAGGAGGGGTTTGCCATTTCCTTCTACAATTCATTTTGCAGATAAGGAAACTGAGGCAAACAGGCTGAAGTGATTTGCCCAGGATCACACAGCTAGTAAGTGGCTGTGACCAGATTTGAACTTGGGAAGACGAGTCTTCCTAACTCCAGGCCTGGCACTTTATCCTTTGTGTCACCTAGCTGTCCCCATACACATATAGAAGGTTGCGGGGGGTTATTTGTTTTTTTAAACATAGTAAAGCAACACTTAATGATCAGACTTTTGCCAATCTCAGTCAACCAAAATATAAGCACATACTCAAAAGTAAGTGACAAAACCTTGTTAATATAGTTTACTTCCTAGGAGAGGAGTGTAACATTCCTCAAGGCAGAACCCATTAAACTTAGCATTATGTATAAAGATAAAGCAAGTGATTTAGCTAACTTAGTTATCTGGCTTCCAGTAAAAATTGTTGGTTCCTTCCTAAATAACAATAGATTGGAAGGTGAACAGACACAGCAATGAAAAGTGCCAACTGATAATAAAAGGAAACAAAAGGAAGCACCAACTGGGAAAAATCATTGTTGGGGCAATTTGGTGTAGGAACAATTGAGCTTATATACTTCAAGTAGTCCTTGAAGACATCACTTGAAGTACAGCATATGTCACTGGAGTATTCATGATGATAATGGCCCTGTCATCAAGAAAAGACTAAATAGTTTACTAAGGAAGAACAGTACGTTTTCAGAAGTTTCCAGCAAAAATGATTAAAATAGTAATACTTCTTTTAACCACCAAAATTTCTAAAACTAAATGAAATTTAGAAAAATTTTTCTAAATAAGACCTTATTTTCCAGCCACTATTAATGAACTGTAACAGTGTTCATTTGGCATTAAGCTTTTTGTCTGCCTGGTGTCTAGGAAGGGCCACAAGAGAAGGGAAGATAATATTCAAGGTTGATAAATGCTTTATTCATTTTTAGCTGCTTCTAGAGAGAATAGACAGCTATAGATAAGAAAGGTACCTGATTCTCTATATCCCTAGCACAAGTATGAAATGTCTATATGGCTGCCTTTATACACTTTTTAGATATTTTTTATGTTAAAAGATCAGTTTAGAATATCAGAAGGATGATTGAATTCTGAGTTAAAAGATCCAGTTTCATATCCCTTCCCTGCTACTAGCTGTGTGACAGTAAGCAAATCAACTTCTCTGAGTCTGTTTTCCCTCTTATAAAATGTGAATAATACTTCTAGTGCATTCATCAAAGGGTTATTATGAGGAAAGGACTTTTTGAAAGCATTGTGTAAATGTAAGGTGCTACTGATATTTGAGATCTTTTTGAGCTGATAATATTTTCAGTTATATGGTAGAAAACTCCTACTAGATTTACTCGAGTAATTTGACACTTCCTTCTTTTACAAGGAGGACTTGGTATTATAACTTCATTTGTTTATTAAACTGCTTAGATCTAAACTATGTGTACTGTAACTCTCTTAGTGCCTAAATTGTGTTCACTATAATTTATCTTTGGATGGTACCCTGAATCCTAAAACATCTTCCAGAGATGCTTGTCAAAGAGTGAAATATTTGATATGAAAACATATTAAACCAGTTTTTTCCTGCTGCCAAATTTACAAAAGGTTTAAGATTAAGTTAAATGTTCTGTGTGATCTGACTCCATTCTGTAAGAGGATAAGCTGATAATTTGCCTATATATTTGAATTTTTTTAAACTTCTTAAGATAAAAGCCTGAATAAATGTTTTCCTATTTATTTAGTTTTGCATCATTAAAGAGATAAATTCTCTTGGTTCGACCAATCAGTAGTTAATAAATAAGCTTAAATGTATCTTTAAAAATTCAAATTTTTAGTGAGCACCTTCTATAGTCAAGGCATTGTACTGGTAGTTCAAAATCAGTTTGAACTTGAATTCATCATCTTTAAGACCCTTGCCTAAAACTGGCACTTTCCTTTTATCCAAATTCACGACTGTATTATCTTTGACTTCTCCCTCACTCTCCACATCCAATACATTGCCAAATCGGTGATTCTACTTACACAGTATCTCTTGCATCTGCTCCCTTCTTCTGGTTCTACTGCCAAAAGCCTAATTCAGGCCTTAATTGCCTCTCACCTGGCCTATTGTGATAGTCTTTTATCCCTACTTCTGTTTTCTCTTCTTCCACTCTATACCACATTGCTAGATTATCTTAAAGCAAAGCTGTAAACACTAAAACCTCTTGCTCAGAAGCCTTCAATAATTATGGCTCTTTGTTGCCTATAGAATAAGGTCCAGAATCTTTTGCCTGGCATGTAAGGCTTTCTGTGGTTTGATTCCAATCTACCATAAAATTTCGATGAATTCCTTTTACATAGCACATGCCCCAACCAAATTAGACTTCTCACCATTCCCAAGTCCTGACACAATCACATCTGTAAATTCTTACTCCTTTCTTTCCTCTCCCTTTTGCACATGTAGTTTCTTTTATCTAGAATGCTCTCTTCCCGTTCTTCCTATCCAATGCTTTGTATTTAAGACCCAGTGAAATTGTCATCTCTTCCATAAAGCCTGTCATTTTTCCCAGTTCCCAGACAGAAATGATTATTCTTTTGTCTAAAGTTTATAGCATTTTATTTACAACTTTCCTTTTGCACTTTTGCCTCCTCTCTGTCTCTTTGTCTATCTCTCTCTGTCTGTTTCTCTCTTGTGTGTGTGTGTCTATGTGTGTGTATCTGTGCGTGTGCACACCTGTCCAATCTCTTTCTCTTCCTGCCTCTGCCTTGCTTAAGTATAAGTTTCATGAAACCAGACACCAGCAGGAATTGGATTGAATGGATATTAGTCAAAAAGGAGTTAAATATTTCTGTTACTGGGTGAATGCTATGTATGCAGTCAGATATTAAATGGAATGATCTTAATTGATAAAGGGTACTGATAATCTAGTTCTAAAGCAAATTACATCTTTTTACAGGGCTGAACAGATTTTTTTTTTTTGCTGGAGACCATTGATATTCTATAGATGCTTGAGGCTGTTTTTTTGTTTCAGGTATACTTAGAGGAACTAAGGAAAATAGGTACCTGTCTGCCAGTACAAATTACATTCATTTTTTCCTTCTTTTTCTTTTTCTTTTTTTAATTTAGGGTAATGCTGAACAGCCTGTCCAAACTAGCAAGATTGGACTGGGTAGGAGAGAGTATCAGAGTTTACAACACCGTCATCATTCTCAGCGTTCTAAGTGCCGTCCACCCAAGGGCATGTATCTGACTCAGGAAGATGTGGTCGCAGTTTCTTGTAGTCCCAATGCAGCCAACACCATTCTTAGACAACTAGATATGGAGTTAATCTCCCTAAAACGTCAGGTATCATATGTTCTCTATATTTATCTACAGTTCTGTTTGATTTGAGCTAACCTTGTGGCTTTTGCCTAAGTGTTCCATCTTTTTCTGCTGTACATTTTGCAGTTCTTTCGAGGGGTTATGAAGGGGTAGAACTCAAGTAAATCTTGGTTGTTCTTTATTCTTGAAAGAAAACTGAAGTTATTCAATTTTGCCTTTTAGATTTATATGTGGAATTAATTTTTACATAATATCAGCCTTAAGTAGAAATAAATCAGGCTCTGATTGTCATCTTAAATGATAAAATTGTTGCACTTTTATCTACATTTTTTCAAACAAATTTGGAAACATACCATACCCTTTGTTTAAAAATTAATACTTTTTTGGGGCGGCTAGGTGGCCCAGTGAGTAGAGCACTGGCCCTGGAGTCAGAAAGAACCGAGTTCGGTTCCAGCCTCAGACACTTAATGCACACACAAAAACCTAGCTGTGTGCCCTTGGGCAAGTTACTTAACCCCAATTGCCCTCCAAAAAGCAAAAAAAAAAAAAAAAAAGTAATATTTTTAATCAAAAAATTTTGAGTGCAACACTTAAGCTATGATGATTATATCAGTAATAATAAATTATATTTTATTTTACGTTTTCAAATTTACATACTTGAGGCAAATAAATTTGTTTCACCCAATACTATCCTTACTAGTTTAAGAGTTTTACTATAAATATTTTTAGAAATTACCTTGCCTTAGTTAAAATTCCTATACCTGGGGTTTTTCTTTTAGAGATCTATTAAATGAAATATTTCAAATGAAAATAGAACCAACTCTGAATTATCCACTTGTTTGTGACTACATTGTGGATAATCCATGACACTTTAATACTTTAAAAATCTCAAGCTAGTTCCCCTGTGTCTGTAATACTGTTGTCCCAGTTTCTATACTATCAGGAATTGACATCCATTCTTGATTTGCTGTGAATTAGAGAAATGTTATTCATTTTAATAACTAAGCAACAGTTCCCAACAATGGATGCTCAGTTCAAATATAAGTAGTTTAAATTTGGGTTTTACTGTTCTGAATAATTCACATCCTTTCCCCTTTATGCATGTGAAATCAGTGCTTGATTACATATCTACCTGTATTGTTGATACCTTATATTTTGTCTATGTAGGCCTGCCATACATTCAACCACTTATCCACATGTGTGAGAATCTTTCTGCTTCTCTTTTATACACATTTGCTTTCCCATTTCTAAATTTCTTTTTAATCTTACGTTCTTCTTTTATTTTTATCCTCCTTTATTCCTGGGTATTTTCCTATTTAGTGGAACCATTCCTTGTAACAAAACTTTAAGAAACAGAAACAAAACACAGTTAGCATATGTAATATTGCCATTTCTTTTTGACATCTGCAGAGAAAAAAGGATGATATTCTAAATTAATTTCTTGAAAAAAATTCATGTATTACTTTCATAATAATATTATAGAGAAGGCATAATTTCTGTTATTTTTTTTCCAAAAAAAATTTTATTTTAGGATGTATGATCTTGATCATCTATAAAAATATACTGAAATTGTTTCCCAGGTTTTTGTGTAGAATGTGTTTGAAGTAAAAATTGATTTCTCTAATGTAGCTAAATCTTTGTCCGTCCATAATAAGAGGAAATTCTTTATGTAGTCTTTTGTTTATTAAATTTTAATAAAAGCTGAAAGAAAGGCTAAAAAGTAATCAGTTTTTACAATCATTAGCCTGGGAAACTTTGAATGGCAAACAAATCCAAGTTCCTACTTTTCTCCTTCATGCTACTTATTTTTATTTTTATTTATTTATTGCTTTTTGGAGGCAATTAGGGTTATGTGACTTGCCCAAGGTCACACAACTAGTTTTTGTGTTAAGTGTCTGAGGCTGGATTTGAACTCAGGTCCTTCTGACTCCAGGGCCGGTACTCTATTCACTGTGCCACAGTTTTATTTCTTGATGCTGATGCTTTATTTAAAAAAAAAAAAAATTCTAAGTTCCGTAGCTTCCATCTCCAAAACTACATTCTTTCTGAGTTTTAGAATTATAAACCCATTTCCTTTACTAAAACTTAACCAATTTTTAGCACTTACTCTTTAGTCTACTACTACTGTCACTAATATTATTCTGAACTTCTACCTAAATAAGAATTATATCTGTAATTTTACATTTTCAAATATACACACAGATACATATATATATGCACACGTATACTATCTATATAGGGGGCGGGGTGGTGGGGAGAGAGGAAAAGAAAGAGAGAAAATACCCTATGGGACTCTCTTTCCTCATCCTGAATAATGAGGGGGTGAGACTGAATGGCTTCCCTGGTCATTTCTAGCTCTTATTATTATATAGTTAAGTCTTATTGTAATTGTAAGCATAAAAATGCTTAATTCCAAAACCTAGGTTGCTGTTTAATTTTCTACCTATCATAAGTGGCAATTAATAACAATCAGTTAGTATGATATTTGTCTGGAGCCTGTTAGCTCAGTTGAGTTTATCATGGTAAAGAAGGAAAACAACATGAAATTTGATCTGCATAGCTTTGGCAATATTCCATGGTCTCAGAAAGCACCATATCTCAACAAATGTTTGCTATAATCACAAAAAGTACCAGGTGAAAGTATGAATGGACCAGCAAATATTCATCTTCACTGCTAGAAAAATAACTCAGTGTTTGCTCTAGTGACTTATCTATAAGGAACAGCAGATTTATCATCTGAATGTGATAAAGTATAATGTATAATCTTGACATAGGTTCTGTCTCCCCTCCAGAAGAAATTCACAGACAATAAAGATCATGGGTACATGTATGATTTGGACCATCAAATGATTAGCTAAGCTAGCCAATTCATATTTTTTTGTGTTCAAGGTTCAAAACGCTAAGCAAGTAAACAGTGCACTTAAACAGAAAATGGAAGGGGGAATTGAAGAATTCAAGCCTCCTGAGGTATGTGGATTAAAAAAAAAACAAAAGTGAAGGCATCATTAATATAGTGAAACCTTGTTACTTTAAATTAGCTATTTGTCATATGCCTATGTTAATGTTTCATAGTGCATGAATATTTTGAAATATTGGTGTTTTATCTATTAGATATTTTTATCTTCTGAGTCATAAAATGTGTATATTCACTTAATATGAGTCAAACCACTCCTTTAATTGGACCATGCTTGAGTAACATCCCTTCTCTTTCACCCCCCCCCCCCCTCCATTCTTATCATCCATGAAAGCAAGAGGGAAAGTAGCAACAGAGGAAGAGATATATTGGACAGGAGAAATGTGGAACTAGGAGGCCATAAGGAGCACCAGTAATGCTTTCTTGGCTCTCCATCATTTGCCTACTTCTTCCTTACTGACATGGATTTGTAGCAAAGAAAAGAGAAAAGAAACCTAGTGTGTTGAGCTGGGAGAAAGAAGGCCTAAATTATTGTGCATGCCCTGATTGCGTACTAGGGACATAACGTAAAATCACAGATATTTTTACTGGGTTTTTGCTTCCCTTTTTTTTTCTTTTAAAGAGCCCTTTTGGATAATTTTAATGTGTGAAGTCACATTTTCAGGGGAACAGCGTAGAGATATTAGAGCTAAAATTAGTTTGCAATTTGAATATTTAATCCCTTAATTCCTTTCCAAAGCCTAGATTCTTATTTTTTTTCTACCAGAAACAATTTTTAAATGAGATTTTTTTATTTTGTGAAATGGAAGTGTGAATGCTTTTTGTCATAATCTTTCTAGAGAAGACAGTATTAATGAGCCTTTAAGAGACTGCTGTGCACCTGAAACTAATTGTGCTTGTTCTTATTTTAATAAGATTTTTCTAGACTCAAGAGTTACAAAGGTAGAAACTTGCGAATAGAGTATTTGGATGGTAATTATGGAATTCAGTGCTTCAGAATTAGGTCCCATCAAGCTAATTCGGGGAGAAAAGGTCTTTGGGTTTTGTTTATGGATTAGATTTATGATTTCATTGGTATAGAGATTGTTCAGTAAGGAAACCCCCACCAACAAAAGGCCATCCCTTTCTGCCACTTACAGTTTTATAGATAACTGAGAAGTGGAGTGATTTTCCCATAGTCATCCAGCCATTATGTGTCAGAGGTAGACTTGAAAGGACCCAGGTCTTCCCAGTGCTAAGGTCAACTCTTTCTTCACTCCACCATCATACTTCTTGAGTCATTATGAGGAAAGGTTTTGCTAAGCCATAGGCTGCTTATTTGATTTTTCTATTTAATTCTAGTATTTCATTCCAAATTCTAGAGTTTGACAGATTACTCTAGCAACATATGACACTGATGGCTGGTGCATAATGATGCTACATTTGTATAGCTCTTTGCAGTAAAAATGACTTTCACATATGTTACTCCCTTTGAGCCACACCACTACCCTGTGAGGCAAGAGAGGCGAAAGATAGCATCACCATTTTAAGAGAGAAGGCAGTGGAGGTTTAGAGAAATGATTTGTCTAAGGTCAGATGGCCTCTAAGTGTCAGATCGTCTGACATTTATGCCTGGATTCAGAGACCTAGATAGAAGTCTCTGGATTAGATAATGTGAGTAAACTTTGCAAACTCGAAAGTGCTTATAAATTTTGGCAGCTGCCGTCATCAATGAACACATCAGTGTTTCTCCTATCATACCAGACTATAGTTCTTTTTTGCCCCCAAAATGTTATATAGCAAAAGGATTAGACATTATAGGAGTTATAATATCACATATTAATGTAATAATTTAAAATTACCATCATTTGTGATATTGAAAAGTTACCTAACTACTATGATTTTGATTTTTTGTGTTCTTGAGGTTTGGAGTTGCCTTTTTTGTTCTATATAGAAAATATTGGTCAGAATGAAGCAATATAAATATTAATATTATATTAATATTGTTAATAACTCACCCTGAAATGATGTTTGAATGGTACTTTGGTATGGATTTACAAATCATATATGATCCAAAAGAAAATATCCAGAATATATAATAAAATTAATTTTAATATGTGACATAAAACCTTTCCTGTGGCTTTTTTAAAAACCCCAGTAATTTGTCCAAAGTTACACAGCCAGATAACGGTGAAGTCAGTAATGATAGCTAATATATAGTGCTTAATCCATGCCAGGCACTGTGCTAAACACTTTATAATTATTATCTCATTTGATCCTCACAACAACCCTGCTTGGGAAAAGGGGGATGGGAAAGGGTGGGTATTATTTTCCCTGTTTTACAGATAAGGAAACTGAGGCAAACAGGTTAAATGCCTTGCCACAGATAGTGAGTGTTTGAGGCTGGATTTGAGCTTAGGTCTTCTTGACTTCAGGTTCAAGACTCTATCCACTGCACCACCACCATTGGTCTATCCCTTGAATAGAAGCTACATGGGAACAGATTCCCTGCAAGACTAGAGTTGGTAGGTAATGAAGGCTTTGAGAAGATAGCATTTGAGCTATGCTTTGAAAGGTTAGTATTAGGTTAGAAACTAAGAAAGAATCAACTTTTGTGGGGGCAGGCATTAAGTAGATGAGGCTGACTGATCAAACGGTTTATCTTGGAGTACAAAAGGAAGTAAAGTTGGAGTGGTGTGCTAGGCAAAATTTTAGAGGACCTTGAGAACCAGGCTGTGAAAATCAAACGTAATAGGGTGCAAATGTAACTTTGTAAATACAGGAATGACCTCACTAAAGGAATGTTTTTGGAAGATTAAAGTAATATCACTTTTTATTGATATTACTTTAGCTGTGTGAACTTGGGCATAAAGCTTTTCTATTCCTTAGTTTTTCATAAGTAGATAGGTATGATACTTATGCTGCCTACTTCAGTGTTACGGGGGAAAAGTATTTCATAAACTTTAGAAGTGTTTGTTATCATTATCTATGTCATAGATCCAAGATAGCAATATTGTAGAGTGGAGAAACGGGGACTCCAAAGGTATTTCAAAGAAAAAATAAATGAGATTTCAAATTTAACAGATATTAAGCGCCTGTCATGCATACAGCCCTGTGCTAGGTGTTGGAAATATGTGGATATTTGGGAAGGAGGATTTGGGATTTTGCTGACATTAGGGAGCTTTTGGTCTGCTAACTCCCTCTGCCTGTGGAGATAACAACTTGTCTGTGGCTTAGAAAATAAGTCCCGCTGAGTTAATGGAAGCATACAGTGGTTGTGACTTAACAAAGGTCAGATATAGCTAGTAAGTGTTAGAGACTGGATTTGAGCCCAGGTCTTGCTGACTGGAAGCTACAGCAAGTTGTATGGATAGAAAGACCAAAAAAGTAATGTTCTCTGATTTCACCGAGTGTCAACTACTGGATTCTTCTGGCTTTGTTAACAGATTTCGATCTAATAGATGATGAAGAGGAAAGAGGAGGGAACTGGATGATGATCAGAATATCTTATCCTGGTAGATTTAGGGAAATGCTGGTACCACAGGACAGAATAAATGAAGGCAAGCTGGTTTCAGGGTGGGAGGAAGTGGCAAGGAGAGAGAAAGTAAATTTCTTAGGACTATTATATAGACTCTTTCAGTGAAAAATATGTTTGGTTGACAAAATTTTGAGAGGTAGCATGGCATAATGAATAGAGAATTGACTGGATTCAAATCCTATCTCTGACACGTCCTGGCTGTGTGACTCTGGGTAGGTCACCCAATGTCTCAGTACGCAGGCAACTCTCAGAAAGTCTAAACTGCATAGAAAGTGCCAACCTGCATTGATAGAGGGAGTTTCCTTATACCAATGAAATGACAAGTGAAATTATTATTTTTAATATCACTATCACTAGTAAAATTATTATTTTTAAAATGCTAGTATTTCAAAGTATGATTCATTATTTAAGAGCCTACTCCTGATGGGAATACCAAGCTAAGGATAAAAATACTATTTAATTTCAGATTTGAAAATTTGTACCCATTGTATACTTTTGAATTAAATTTCAGAACTAAACAATAACAATATATGGCTACTCATTAACTTCCAGGAAGCCTCTGGTTATTCAGTAAATCATTTGTCACTTTTCCACTCAACCATTCTCCCTTCTCCCCTTAATCATCTTACCTCCCCTTGATTCACCACAGGACCTCTCCCTCCTGCCCCTGGGTAGTACTACTTTACCTCCCATTCTCTTCTTGTCACTCTCCTTTTAGCTGGTGCAATTGTACTACCTTCTAACTTCTCCCCCAGCCCTTGTATTTTTCCTTCTCCCCCGCTTAGTTTTCTTCCCTTTCCTCTCCCTACTTTTTTTTCCTGTCACTTTAACAGCTACTACATCTCTTACCTTTCTTTCTCCTGGCCTGCTCCACTTTCCATCTCTTGTCCCTTCTGTTCTTCTGAATCCTAATCGCTAAGCCTTAAACCTAATGACTCTTACCATATGACATAATTTGGTTTCTACTCTTTTTCCCCTTTCTCCCAAAAATCAATCCTTTGTCTCTTGTTTGGGAATTTTACTCTTTTCCCACAAGCCTTTTTTTCCTCCTCTTTTCTCCTGTTTCCCCTTCCCTTATCATTCTTAGAATTGTAAAAATTACTTCTTCTGAAGGGCTACACCTACCATGAAATTACTCTGTATTCATAGTGAAAAAGCTGGTATGGGCCCAGCTTACTCACTCCAGAGGCTCCTGATCCTATGCAGGAGGTGATAAAGAGTATGGACATTCTCAAATCATCTGCTTTCCTCAGAGAAAGTTTCTCTTTTTGCTTTGGCAGAGAATGACCAGACAGGGGTACAGTATAGGAGCTCTTGATCTTAGAAGTTCTCAGTGCTATCCATCTGCCCTTTTTCTTTCTGCCCTGGTATATACCAACAAAGTTCTTTTAACTAGTCAGCTAGTCAGCAGGCATTCACTAATTAGGTACATGTTGTATTACTGAGGCCAAAGTTCAATTTAAGACCATATATATATGTGAAATATATTTATGAAATCATAAGGAAATAGTTTAAAAATGTTTATTAGCTTGAAAAATATATCTGTTCTTAAACTTGTATCATGCATGACATTCTAAATATAAAGAAATAATGTTAGGACTTAGAGGTTGTTTTTACTTGCCCATAGCTCCACTGTTAAACTCAATCTATAGAACTATGCTGAGTTGCTTGACCAATGTTGAGATAGTAATTCTATTACCATTGAGTAAAGATAAGTTCAGAGTAAATATCAGGGAAACTTATTTGACATAGAAATTGACACCTGATGAGACTTGAGTCCTACACTAAAGAAAGTTCTATCTCTTGAGACATTTTAAAAAATAGGTTTAAAATAATATCTGAACTACATAATGGAAAATTAGTAATAGGGTAACCTAATAGATTTTCTCAAGCTTTAATGTCAGTTACTGCTGCACAAATGTTGACTCAGAGTCCTTAAGTTAGCACATTTCCCTTTCAGGGTGGGTAAAAGGTGACTTAGAGTATTTTAATTCCTTTTATAAGGAATATCTGAAAGTCAAGGCTTATACAAATCTTATGTCTGTAATGCTAGTGAAAAGTTAAAAATAAGCATTGGAAATGTCTTTCTTCATGTCCTCATTAGGAAACTTCTCTTTAATTTTGTAGTCAAATCAGAAAATTAATGCCCGTTGGACCACAGAGGAGCAGCTTCTAGCAGTGCAAGGTATATTAAAGATAAGCAGTTATTGTTATTAATAATTATGATCTTTAACTTGGCATGAAAGATAACTACCACAGTTCTTCCCTTCCTTCAGAATGGATCAGAAAGGGGCTCTTGTGTTTATATCATGCAGATCTGATGACCAGGAGTTCTGGTATTCTCCTTCTGGATGTGCCTCTGACTCATGCGCTAAGCCTATGTGCCTCTTTTTGTCCTGAACAGTATGTAGCACACTTTTAGGACACAACATATAAATAAAACTTTAGTGATGACAGTCAAGGGCAAGTCATTTAGATGCGCAGTACCCTGCTTCTTCATCCCTACAACTGAGTTCATTCATTTTACATTCATTCTCTGAAAAAGTACAGTGAAAGTACATTTGAACTGTGATGTGTTACTTGTTTCTCTAATTTATTTACATGCTAGTATTTCTCCATTTTATAAACTAAGCAATATAATTTAGATACTAAAATGTTTCTGTGTATAATATACTTTGTTCAATAGTTGTGTTACTGGAAAGTCATTTGTAAACTGATTTTTAAAACCCATATCACATTTTTAAGTGTCTTAAGGAAGATATTTGTTAAAATAATCATTTAAAATTATTTTATTAAACAGAGTCCTTTTGTAATCTGAATAATCACAGATAAGTTAGGAGCTGTTATCTCTGGACTTCCAATATAAATTTTTCTTTAAGTGTTATTTGGTCAATGATTGTATATCTCACCAGGGCAGTCTAACTGCAAGGTTTATCTGAATCTAATTTAAGGGAAGGTTATTGTCCAATCACAATTTAATTTCATTTACTACTTAGAATCAAACTAGTATATACACATACATCTTGGCAATGATAACCTGTGGGCCCATTTTGTAGTATTATGTAAGATTTATTAGAGAATCTAATATGGTAAATGTTTGTGCAAACATTTCTCAGATTTTAAAATAAGGTAATTGAAGACTAACTGTGACGACCCTGGAAGGGAGAGCTGGAACAGGCCAATGTGGTGACACAATGGGAATCTGTGTCACATGAAGGTATCAGGCACTCCACTGACCCACCCAGTTATTTCTTAGCCAAAAATAACTTGAACTACTATCTCTGAGACCTTGGTTGATGTGGAAGGATTTCCCAAGAATGCCTTTCATCCCTGCCCAGTTAGAGTTGGATCTGGTTGCTGTGCTTGTGAACTGCAGTTGTTCCTAGTCCAAATTCAGGCTGCTGACTGGTGACCCCAGTATATTTGCCACATACAATTGGCATATAAGAAAACTACCAAAACAGACATGTTAAATCAGTCACACATGAAAATCACACATCCACCTTCCAAAACTTTCGTGGCTTCCTTTAGAGAAAGCTGAGCACACATGTTAAGTAGCTGTTGTATATGTATTTTGTTTTGAATTTAGAATTTGGTCATTTGTCTTAATAAGCCTCACTGTTTGCAGTGGCTATCTTTATTTCAAATCATGATGACATCTAATTTTAACGAAGAAGTTGATTTTGAATAGCTGTTGTTCGTGTAAAGCTTGTTTTTTCCATAAATCATAATTTAAAGCATCTAAAAATTGAATCCTGGGCCTTTAGAATACATTTACTCCTCTTCTCTCCTCTGTTTCCCCTTCCCTTACAGTTCTTAGAATTGTAAAAATTACTTCTCAGTATATTGACCTGGTCCCCAATTAAGAAGGGAACAGGAAGTGAAAGTTTCTGGATAGGAGCCCTTTGCTCAGACCAGTGCTAATATTTCAAATATATATACACGCATATATTATATATATATATATGCACATATATATACATTTATATATATAATATTTTGATCATCTTTTTTGAAATCTTCCTGCCACATCCTGTTTTTGATAGTATCCACTGAATTTTGTAGAAGGTCCTGACTATTGCTCAAAGCTGAAACAGCGGGTGTTGTGGCAGAATATGTAAATTTCAATCCCAAGGGTGTGCTCTAGGCACAGTCTTAAAGTTCAGATATTCAAAGAAAAGAATGACAGATTCATACAATTAAATGCTACTTGAAATTAACAGATTATTAGTCAAATATTTACCTCATTGGGTTGTTGCGAGAATTATATGAGATAATGTCTTAAGAGCTTTGCAAATCTTAAAGCATTATATAAATGTTAGGTATGCTTTTTTAATTATTATCAGCTGTATGCTATAAAGTCATTTTGTACTTTATGAACACCTCAAATCCTTATAATTACAGCTTTTAAGTGACCTATTAAATTAACATAAAGTACAACAGCAATTTGCTGAAGGTTGTGAATGCTCTTAAGGTTTTGCATTTCCTTGCAAATCATGTTAAACAGCATGTAGACTAATTGTTCACTGAATAGTAGTTTTGGAAATAGACAAAAATGACATTTTTCTCTTCCTTCCCAAATATCTAAAACATCTATGTGGTCCACAAGAGGCTTATTCTGCTAACAGCCTAGTCTAATAATTGTGTCATCTTCACCTAGTTCTTATGTGTATGATGATGAGGTATAACTAGTGTGAATATTTTTGTATGGAGTATGCCACCCACTATTATCACCTATGAAAGAGCAATGCATGTTGAAGGATCTTGTTTCAGTGACCAGGTAAATCTATTGTTCTAGAATCGAGGAAAAGATTTACAACTTTACTATAAATAGCTCTCTTCAAAATAATTTTTTGAACCTAATAATATACTGCCAAAATCATGTCATAGAGTTAGACCTGAATGTCATCATTTTATTCTCTTAGGAGAGAAAGAAGCTTTCTAAGGTGACTGTTTCTTAAGGAATGAAACTAATTTAACCTATTATTATTTTTCACGATACTACAAATTGAACCAAAATTTAGAAGCTACTTGGGTTGGGATTTTGTTTGTTTTGTGGAAGTACAGTAAATTACTCTTTATAATCAGGTTCAAAAATAACTACAATGATCATTTAAACCATACTGTTTGATCATTTGCTTATGTACATCTGGAATAAATCCTGCTTTCAAATATTTTTTAATAATAGACTATAGTAGAGTTTTTATATTATTGCATATAGTTTACTTTCTCCATGTAACCTATAAGTTTAGACTTCTGTGTAAAATTACCTTTCTCAGCCCGGAAAAATTGTGGGCCAGATATTCAGGAAATCTACAGAGAGGACAGCTATATTTATTTTAATATTTTGTTCCCATCTTAGCCATGATACTATTTCTCTCCAGCTTAAAATGAATACTAGAGTCCTGAGGTGATGCCAGAAAAAGGAAGGAATTTTAATGGGGAAAACCCAGACAACTCTCCTGAGATAGGTGCTTACCATTCAACTAAATTATCTTGTTTGGAATATAATCCCTAGATGATCCACACACCCATGTTTATATACCATTTCTAAAATATATTCCAAAGCCAAATATACATGTTTGGTTTATTCATGCCATAATTTGTTAATGAAGATTGTAAAGAATTGATTACATAGATTATTATTGATATTAAGAACCTTAATGGGGTGGCTAGGTGGCGCAGTGAGTAGAGCGTCAGCCCTGGAGTCAGAAGGACCTGAGTTCGGATCCGGCCTCAGACACTTAATGCACACACAAACAAACAAACAAACAAAAAACCTAGCCGTGTGACCTTGGGCAAGTTACTTAACCCCAATTGCCCTCCAAAAAGCAAAAAAAAAAAAAAAAGAACCGTAACAAGACTTCATTAGAAAATGCCACTTGATACTTACTCTGTTAAGCATTAAATCGAAATATAATGATAATAGAATAAAAAGATGCTTTTGTTTTTCCTGAAATTATTTAATTAACCCTTGCCTATTTCTTGTAACTATCTCAAAATTTATACTTATTCAAGAACAAAAAAGTTAGCATTTTTTTACAGCCCTATATTGTAAACATTTAAAAATTGATAAGATTATTTTATTCTATAGTTAATTCTTTGTCTTAGGAGATTAAGGTTGGGGACAGCTAGGTGGTACAGTGAATACAGCACCGGCCCTGGAGTCAGGAGGACCTGGGTTCAAATCCAGCCTTAGACACTTAACACTTATTAGCCATGTGACCTTGGGCAAGTCACTTAATCCCAATTACCCCTCCTTCTCCATCCAAAAAAAAAAGAGAGAGATGAAGGTTGGAGGAGAAGAGGTGGATTTGTGTCTATACCCATCATTAGATAAATCTTCATTCTCAAGGCAAGCATATATTTTTAAAATTCAGATACTCTACAGATAAGGTATATATATTGTGTGTGTGTGTGTGTGCGCGCGCGTGTGTGCATGCGTGTGCGTGTGCGTGCTAGACCTGTGTTTTCATTAGTATAGGGAACTCCCCTATATAATGAGAATATTACCCCTACCTGTGGGAGGTGATGCCCTACCCTGCAACTTAGTCTTTAGAGTTGCTGGTGACATTGAATGCTTAAGTGACTTGCCCAGATTCAAACAGGTGGTAGAGTCAGAAGCAGGACTTGAACACAAGTCTTCCTAACTCTCTGACTAAATCACAAAATTTGAGAGTCACCAGAGACCTCAGCAGCTGCCTAATCCAGCTTGCACACTAAAGAATCCTAACTGTCATGTGTTTAGCCTCTACATGAAGACCTTCAAAGAGAAGGAGCTATCTACTTTTTGAGGTAACCCATCTGCTTTGTATGGCTCTAATCATTAAGACGTTTTTCCTGACATCAAGTCAAAATTTCCCTCTTTGTACCTTCTATCAGAAGAACTAATTCATCCTTCATCAGACAGCCCCAAAGACAGTTGTCATCCCACTCCCTACATCTTCTCTAGTCTAAAAATACCTATTTCTTTCAGCCATTTCTCATATGAAATGGACTCAAGGCCCTTAATCCTTGTGGTGGCCCACTTTTTGTGGACATTTTCCAGCTTATCAGTGTCCTTAAATTGACGAGGTCCAGTTAGGGCAGAGTACAGTGGGACCATTACTTCTGTATTCCTGGAAATTGGGCCTTTCTTAATACAACCCAAGGTTGCATTCCCTTTTTTGGCTAATACCATACTGCAGACTCATTGGTTTTCAGTCCCCTAAAACTCCAGTTCTTTTTCAGAACAGCTGCTTTTTCAACCATGCTTCCCCCATCTTGTACTGGTAGTATTGATTTTTATTTATGCTTAAGTGTAAGACTTTCTTTACATTTACCTTTATCATATTTCATTTTTAATTCAGCCCAGTACTCTAGTGTGTCAGGATCCTTTTGAATACTGATCTTTGTCATCTGCTATGCTAACCAGTTTTCCCAGTGTACTGTTATCTGCAAATCCCTTTATCCAAGTCATTGATGAAAATGGTAAACCACATAAGACTGAGCACAGATCTCTGTGGTACTTCATGGGAGTCTTCCTGCCATGTTTACATTAGAACCATTAACAGTTACAGTTTGATTTCAGCCATCCAACCAGTTCTGAATCAATTTAATTTCATAATCACAGAGACCACATCTCTTATCTTCTCCACCAGAATAATGAAATACTTTGCCAAAAACTTTGGAAAGACCCAGTAATAAAATCGGAGACATTGTGTCTGGGTTCAGATCTTGGCTCTGCCACTTTCCTACCTGAGTAACCTTGGGCAAGTCACTTAAATTTGGGGGGGGGGTGTCTCAGTTTCCTTATCTGTAAATTGAAGAGGTTGTTTTATATAACCTCTGAAATCTCTTCCAACTCTAAGTCTGAATTGTGTGATCTAGGCCAATAATTCTCCAAGTAGAGTCCAGGGACCCCTTCGCTCAGACCTTTATGGATGGTCCTTGAGGTCAAAACAATCTCTTAATAAAACTAAGACATTTTGATTTCTAATATGTTAAATACTGAGAGATAAACACATAAAAAGGTTTGAATGGTAGTTGGGAGCATAGGTCTTAGTGTTTAAAGGAATCCTGAGACCAACAAGTTTGAGAACCGTTGATCCAGGTGAACTATTTGTGCAACATTCTCCTCATCTGTTTTAGTAATCCAAGCAGAAAAGGAAATGAATGGCTTGTTCTTTATGAAAACTTGGTGGCTCTTTGTAAATACTCCTTCCCTCTCTAGATGTTCACCACTATCTCTATAGTGATTCGTTCTGTACTTTTCCCAGAAATCTCAGGAAAAAATCATATTCATTGGTTCACACTCTGTTCCCTTTTCTAAAAATCTGGACATTTTCCCTCCTTTAATCTTGTGGTGAATTCCCTCATTTTCTATGATTTTTGAAATATTAGGCTGATTTAATCATCACATCTCCAAGTTTTTCAGTACTCAAGGATATACTTCAACTGGGTTGGATGACTGAAATTCTTGAGGGATACAAATTACTATCTCCTTATTCATCTTGGGTATTCACTCCCTATTAGTCATTTTGGTTGTCATTTACAGTATAAAGAAGCTAAGAAAAAATTGAGCAGCTCTTCATTATCTCCGATATCTCTTATCATTCCATTTGCCTCCACAGGAAGGTCCTGTTCCACAGAGCCTCTCCACATTTTTCCTGTGGTTATATGAAAATGTTTGTATTAGTCTGTGAGGATCCATTTATAAATATCAGCAATTAAGCTACCTTTTTTATGAAGTAGGTTCTCATTTAGCAGGTACTCACAGTCTAGTCAATATCTGAATAAGAACCAACCCTCTAACATATTCACTGAGTAGTTATCTAGTCTTTGCTTCAAGACCACTCACAAAGAAGAATCCTGGCTAACTTCCTAACTTTAAAGTGAGTCCTGTAACTTCTAGACAACTCTCTTTATTTGGCAGCTTTTCCATACATCAAGCTAAAATCTGCCTCTCTGCAGTTTCAAGAATTGTGCCTGGTTTTGACCTTTGGATCCAAGTAGAACAAGTCTAATCAGTCCCCCAAATGACAACCGCTCTTCAGTTTTCTTTTCTCTAAGCATCCCCCAGTTCCTTCACGAGTGGTCATATGGTATGGTCTAAGAATCCCGCCACCATTTTGATCATCCTCGGATGGACACACCCTAGTTTATCACAATGGCCTTCCTAAAATATAGGCTTTGGGTACAGATTTGGTACTATACCTATCAAATTACCAAAATAATATTTTATTGAATTAGATTAAATAGTAAATTCATTTGGAAGCCTAAAAGATCACAAATATCAAGGAATATATTGATTAAAGAAATCAGAAAGAGGATAACTTGGTACTACCATATATCAAACTATACTACAAAGTGACATCAAACTATCTGGTAATACATAAAATACAGATAGATCTAACTATATGTAGATATACATAATCAGTGAAGTTGACTTGATAAATAAGACATATAAACAAATGTATATAGTATTCTAATGTCATATAAATCCAGGAACTCAAAACTACTGGGAAAGGGATTTCTTAGTCACCTAAAACTATTGGGAAATGAAAAGTGAGTTGGCAAAAACTGGAGTTATAGCTATATCTTCTTCCATATGTCATGATAAATTCCAAGTGGATGGATGTCAGTATTAAAAAGTCCCAGTAGGGGCGGCTAGGTGACACAGTGAGTAGAGCCTCGGCCCTGGAGTCAGAAGGACCTGAGTTCGGATCCAGCCTCAGACACTTAATGCACACACAAACAAAAACCTAGCTGTGTGACCTTGGACAAGTTACTTAACCCCAATTGCCCTCCAAAAAAATGCAAAAAAAAAAAAAGTCACAGTAGAAAAAAGACATTAAAATGAAATTTCAATTGAATTTTCATGATTATGAAGAAGGGAGCTTATAACCAGACAAAGGAGTAGGAGAGATGATAAATAAAATTTTGTGTTAAAATTTTAAAAGGTTTTGCACAAATAAAATCAAAGCAGATTGCTACCCACTTAATTTTTTTTTACTTCCCTTTTCCCATGATTTCAAGAACAAATCTAGGAACTCAAGTATTTCTTTAATGACATTTTATTGTTGTAATATGTTAAAAGGTTGAAACAACCATAAAATAATCTGCCTAAGACATTAACAGTATTTTCAAGTCATAATCAGTAACAAAGTGTGGAATCCTCAAGATAGAAAATTCAGTCACATTAATGATATTTCCAAGAATAGATACTCCCCAGCCTGCATAACTTGTTCCAATGTTCAGTCTTCCTTAAATGCTAATTTTTTACTGAAACATAAACCCGTTATCCCTGTATTTGTTGCATTCCAGTAGGGAGATGAAATATTACTCTCCAGCAACTCTGTTTTGTTCAGTTGTACAAAGCTTTTAAAGATCACTTTGGGTCCAAAATTTACATTTAAATAATAAAAATTTTATACACCTTCTTAATTCTAAACTGTAAGTTAGAATCTCTTTGTAGAATAATATAAATTGAAGTATAGATATTTTTATTTCTATAAAAATAATAGTGTTATCTTTAGTGAAGTTATAAAACGTTAATCCCGAAAAGGAAAAGCAACATTAAAATGTAACATAAACTTAAGCTCTTAAGTCAAGCCAGGCTTTAAATCCTGTTATTCCATGATTGTTTTAGCTTCCTAAAAAAAAGAGATAGAAGAAACACATGCAAATAAGATTGCCAGTGCTTGCCCCAGTGCTATTTCAGGGGTATTCTGGAGACTGACTCTGAGTTAGCACTCTCCTTGCATGTCAGTTGTTAATTCAGTGAGCTGTCACCCAGCCTGAAACTGGAGAGCATATATATACAATCATGCCTGTCTTTTTCTTGAGAAATTTGTGTTTTCTAACCTTCCTTCCCAACTAATATTTTTGTTTGTAGTATAACTTGATATTGGACACCAATAATATTTTTCCACTCCATGAAAATATATTTTTTAATATCCAGTTCAAATGCTCAGTGCAAAGTATCCAACTCTTACCTCCTGCTGCCTTTTATTCCCCCTTTTGTTATTTTTGAAGGACTTGTCACAGACCTAGCAATTTTTTTCTCTCTAAATACTGTGACCTTGAACCCAGTAGTACTGTTGTCTAAAAAATAATAATAATAATCATGTAGGTTTGATGAAGGTGAGATAGAAATTTAGGAATGGGGTGGCTAGGTGGTGCAGTGAATAGAGCACTGGCCCTGGAGTCAGGAGGACCTGAGTTCAAACCCGGCATCAGACACTTAACACAAAACTAGCCATGTGACCTTGGGCAAGTCACTTAACCCCAATCATCCTGCCCTCTCCCCTCCAAAAAGCAAAAAAGAAAAATTTAGGAACAGTATATGAAAGATCAGAAGGGAGACAGAAAGGCACAACTGCCTGAGCAGGCTACAGATTTACCTGAGGTAGATCACCAGACATAATGTAGAATGTGGAGATCTCTATAATAATGTAGAAAATCTCTATGCAGCTAATGCTTTTCTTTTTTTGTATGTTTCTTAGGGGGTATAAGATTTAGGACTAGAAAGGGACCTTAGTATCTTTGTCAACCCATTTATTATAGAAATAAGGAAATGAGACTCAGAAATGGGGAAATGACTTGCCCAGAGTCACACAAGCAAGAAGTATCATCAAGAATGTAGTAGCAGGTCTTCTTTCTCCAAATCCAGATCACTTTTTGCTGTGCTTCATTGCTCTCTCTCTTTGATTTAAAACATTACTAAAGAGGTTATGGCCATAGCCACAAAGAAGCAACAGCTATTCTGCAGTCTCACCTTCCTTTCCCCTTTCTTGAAGTTTAAAACCAGGGGTGATGGTACACAGTTATAGTCCCTACTACAGAGATGGCTGAGACTTGAATTTGAAAGTTCTGTGCTTCTGAATAGGTGTCCAGACTGAGTCTTCAACTAATTTAGTGAGCCCATGGAAGAGCCACCAGGCTGCCTGTGAAAATTCGGGGGCATGTTAAAAAGAAAGAAAACTTGGGGGCACTGGCCCAGGTCAGAAGAATGGAGCAGGTGTAAGCTTTTGTGCCAGTCACTATTGAGGTAGAACCCATGAGTGGCTATGACATTTCCAGCCTGGGCAGAATGGGGAGGCTCAGGAAGGAAAGAGGGAAGATTATAGGGAGTAGGAAAAAATGTATTTTCTCATCTGTCCACTGTTAGCAATTCAGATTTCCCTATTTGTGCAGAGTGGATTACATATGCAGAATTGCCCAGTGATTGTTTTGTGCCTGACACTGGTCAAGGGGGAGGAAAGGAAAAGGGAGTTTTCAAATCTGTCAAGCAGTAAAAACCTCATGATTTACAAAGCTGGTCAATTGCCATATTGAAAAAGATTATTTTTAAAAAACCAAACTTACTGCCTTGAAAGTGCACTCTCTCTTTTACTCTTCTTCTTTCTGTCTCTCTTTATATGTATGTATATATGTTTAGGTGTATGTGTGTATTATTTCATCAAAGACCACTTTGTACCACTCTACCCCACTCATATCCAATTCACATGCGAGTCAAGACATCACCCACATGATGTCATTGATCTTCTTCAAGAATGAAAGATGAACAACACCACAATATGGTTTTCTAAATGGTAGCAAGGTAAAGAATATAGAGAGGACTAGCCTTAGAGTCAAGACAGACTGGCTTCAATACCTGCCTCTGGCAATACTGGCTGTATGACCCTGGGCAAGTCATATAATCATTTGGTATCCCAAGGCAACTATTTAACATTTAACTAGTAAAAAAGTCATTGCAGCTCTGCAATAGGAGAAAGAATTTTCTTCACCACCCGTCTGGACCAAATCAAAATATTTTTTAAGAACCAAACATATACACATTTTAAACTGCTTTTTTGGTGCAAGGGCTATTTTCATCTTAAGCAGTCTATACTGTGATTTTATTGGTTGATGATGGCATTAAAACTTAAGTATAGGTTTCTTCACCTTCAGCCTTCACCCTCCTCACCCCACCAAAAGGTGATTTTTTTTTTTTTGCCTCAAAGAGGGAAACCATACTGTTAGGCTATTTCCATATAGCCTTCAGGCAATTTTTAGAAATTTAGGCAAATCTTTAACCCTTGACATATTTAAAATTTTAGTTTTCTGTCCATTTTATCCAGTGGCTATTGATAGTGTATCTACTTGCCCTGTGAGGGAGAAGTTGAACCATCTCAGCCAAACTCATTTAAGTTTTATACTCATGTGAAAATGTTGTTAATTCAGACATTTTTAGCCCCTTTTCCTGAGATGATACATCACTCCTCATCAATCATTTTTAAAGGGTGGACCCTTCACCAGGTACGGCTTGGAACTGAGACTATTTTGACTTTTTGTTCAAGCAAGTTGCTTCCCAATACTGCCTCCTGTTTGGGTTGCCCTGCTAACCAAAGTGGCAAATTCTCTTTAATTTCACACTATGCTAGACACAGGGGATATAAAAACAAAAATGAAATAGTCACTGTCCTCAAGGAATTTATATTGCATTGACAGATACCACACAGTTATTTTCTACACTAGAGCCTGTCCTGACAGAAGTGGAGAAGCAAGAAGCAGTCAGGAAAAGAAAATTAGTCTACAAAATGTGAGAGGGTCATTGATTAGAAACAATTTATAGCTTAATCCCACTTGGGCATTGTTGAACTTGGAATCATCAGGTCTCTTCTAAACATAAGTTCAAACTTGAATTTCATTTCATGACTAAAACCTGCTGCTACTGAGCATGCACAGTGGAAACTGAAGTTATTTAGTATCCTCTCCATTTTATTTCATTTACAGTTAGCAGGGACTGGGAAGGGAAACAGAAGGAAGCCTTGTACAAGAAGTTTATTTGACTCATTTTTTCCTTTGCTAAAAGATAGACAAGTATTGATCAGTACAGACTCAGCTATATGAAGCATTTAGAAAAACTGATATAGCATTGTAATTTACCATGAAATTGGGGAGAGACTGATATGTGGGAGGAAAGGAAACATACAAACTCTTAACCTTGTGCCCAGGGAACTTCTCAAACCCCATTCACGCACACCCACCCACAAGGTGTCCTGAGGATATGAACTACTGATGTGAAAAAACTGCTCTGTGTTCAGGTTTTGAAAGCTTTGGAAAAGTCAAAAAGTGAAACAATAGCATAGTGAAATTTGACTTTGTGGTGTATATTCAAATTTGCTTTTATGTATGAATAGTTAGTATTATGGTAGTAGTGGTATTTTCAAACTGGTAGTCAGCAGTTATAATCCTGAAATCATGAAACAGTACTTAAAGTGCAGAAAGTCTCTTTGCCTCGTTGTGGCTCTTGAAATTCCGAAAATTAGTATATTGTCAGGAATCTTGTCCTTCCCTCTATTGTATATTAGGGCTACCTAGCTGCACAGTGATAGGAAAATGTAACTAGCTTCTAATTGGCAACCACTTTATTATAACTACCTCCACGTTTACTTGTAAAAGTAGCACTAATACATAACCTTTATTAAAGAAGTACTTTGAAGAAATGAGTAAATGCATCTCCCTTCTTTCCAGAAGCTATGGGAGAGAATATCTGGTTTTGGAACACTGTTGGACTCATTTCTGTTTTTTGTTCTAAGGAATGGGTGAGGGAGGGATATATTTGTAAATAGTGATGTAAGAACAAAAGCCATCAATCTTTTTTTAATGCTTTGCATAACCATTAAATGGTAGCCACACATGTATACATGTGTCCTAATCATACACTCCATGATTTTATCACTGAATAAAACACAAGTAGAGACTACATTATACCCAGACCCATAACTTCTCAAGGGGTTCTAACAGAAATCAGTTGATGAAAGCAAAGGTAATTTAAATATATTTTATCAAAAAGTTTAAACAAACAAATTTAAAACTTTAAACAAATAGCAACTTTTCATTACAAAAATGCCATTGCGTTTCTCCTGTTTATGTTTTAGAAGTTGCTAAAATGTATATTCTCAAACCCTAAACTATATTTTTTATATGCAGACACGCACACGTACACACGTACACATATGCATGCAATTTATAAGGAAATGCATAATAGGGAATGAAGCCACAAAGTTCCAGTGCCTTCAAGTAGTATTTTATACCCACTGGTATCAAGAACAGGGTGGTATTTACACTACAGTATTAAGAGCTTGGGTAGCCAGGTGGCTCAGTGGATAGAGCACAGGGAGTGGAATCAGGAAGACCTGAATCAAATCCAGCCTCAGACATTTACTGGCTGTATGACCCTGGGCAAGTAACTTGACCTCTGCCTTAATCCACTAGGGAAGGAAATGGCAAACCACTTGAGTATCTTTGCCAAGAAAACCCTGGGGGGCAGGAGGGGAGTGTTGTGACTACCAGGATCACAAATTATCAGACATGACTAAATAACTGAACAACAACAAATCAGCTTGTTTTATTCTCTTTCCTACAGTAATAAACTCAGTTTTATTTCACTTATGCCTAATTTTTACTTATGTTGTTTTAATAAGCCCTTCCAGCTTGATTTTTATTGCTTTCATTCCTCTTTCATTACTAAAATCCTGGCTCCTATGAATGTGGCTACCAACTGAGACCACAATATCTGATTTTTTTTCTCACTTGAACTAAATGCCTTTCTTCACGATGCTCCTATCTTTAAAATGATACAGTGATTCTAGGTCTGTATCCCAAGGATATCATAAAAAAGGGAAAAGGACCTACGTGAACATGTGCAAAAATATTTATAGTAACCCTTTTCATGGTGGCAAAATATTGGAAATTAAGGGGATGCCCATCAGTTGGGGAATGGCCGCACAAACTGTGGCATATGAATGTAATGGAATACTATTGTGTAATAAGAAATGATGAGCAGGCAGATTTTAGAAAGACTTGTACAAACTGATGCAAAGTGAAATGAACAGAACCAAGAAAACATTGTACAGAGTATCAGCAACTTTGTGTGATGATCAACTATGAATGACTCAGCCCTTCTCTGCAACACAATGATCCAAGACAAGTACAAAGGACTCACGAAAGAAAATGCTACCCACATCCAGATAAATTTTGAATGCCCATCAAAGTATATTTGTTCACTTACTTTATTCTTTTTTTGTGGTATTTTCTTTTGATCTCTTTCTTCTTTCACAACTGTAACCAATATGGAAATACATTTAATAGGATAGCACATGTACAGCCTATATCAAATTACATACCATTTTAGGAAGAGGGGAGGGGAGGGAGGAAGAAAAATTTGGAACTCAAAGTATTGCAAAAATGGATGCTAAAAATGGTCTTGACATATAATTGTGGGGAAATGCCATTAAAAAATTTTAATTTGACATAGTGGGCTTATTTGTTAATTTTTAAAACTTTTTATTTAGAGTTTAGAGTTCTAAATTCTTTCCCTCCCTCCCTGAGACAGTAAGCAGATATAGGTTATGCATGTACAATTATCTATAACATTTCCATATTAGTCATTTTGTACAAGAAGACTCAAATAAAAGAAAAAAATGAAAGAAAGTGAAAAATAGCATGCTTCAATCTGTATTCAAATAATATCAGTTCTTTCTCTGGAGGCATATAGTATGCTTCATCAGGAGTCCTTTGGGATTGTCTTGGATCATTGTATTGCTGAGAATAGCTAAGTCATACATAGTTCTTCATTGAACAGTATTGCTGTTAACTGTGTACAACATTCCCTGGTTCTGTGAAGTTATGTTTAAAAGATAAAATTCCTTAGTTGTAGATGACACTAGAAAAATAATCAGTTCAAGGCCCAGCAAAATAATGGATTCATAAGTGCATAAATTTTAATTTTATTATCCCTTCTTGTCATATAAAACTTCCTTAATGGAAAATACACTTTGCCATACACCAATAAAGGAGCCTATTTTTTTTTAATTCTGTTGGTGGCAATCCCATGTATAATTGTAGAGACCAGCAACTGAACAGTAGTCAAAAATACTATCTTAAATTTTATACCTAGGAATCCTTTGTGGGTATAATCTATAGATTTGCTTGTGTGTTTTTAAAGTCTTGCTTTCAAGATTATGGTTGTTATCTTTCGTAACTTAGTGCAACGATGATTTAATAAATACTTTCTTATTATAATAAACCTTTACATTTTACATTTAAATTCTGAGCATCACCACCCCTTTTTTTCACATAATAACCCAATGGTAAAAGCAGACATTAGTGTACAAAATAGCAATAAAGTGAAAACATAAATTATTTCCTGGGAGGAAAACTCAGGCTAGCCATTCAGTCCTTTTAGGTAACATGAAGTGGCCTACTCCAGTCCGAGTTTGTTTATAATGTTGCTCAGATTTAGCTGACTGCCCTGGTTGTTAGGGAAAAAAGTGAATGTGGCATTGATGATAAAGCAAAGAATTCAGTGTTTCACAGTAAATGGACTATTTGGAAGCTCAAGGGAAAGGATTGGATAAAAAGCTGAATATTTAAAGACTGGTAAGTTGTGAATGTTTAGTAGAAGGCAAGTGGCTGGCTGAAAGTTAAGTAACATAAAAATTTTTATCTTGTGACCCTGGCTTAACAAATGAGATTTATCATAAACACTGGTATCTTATATGTGTGCATGATGTATAGTACAAAAGACTTTCCTTATCGATTGTTCCTTCACAGGTGTATTATTTACTTTGCCTTCCAGGTGTCCGCAAATATGGTAAAGATTTTCAAGCTATTGCAGATGTAATTGGCAACAAGACTGTTGGCCAAGTGAAGAACTTCTTTGTAAACTACAGGCGTCGGTTTAACTTAGAGGAGGTATTGCAGGAGTGGGAAGCAGAACAAGGAACCCAGGCTTCTAATGGTGATGCTTCTACCTTAGGGGAGGAGACAAAAAGTGCTTCTAATGGGCCGTCAGGAAAGAGCACTGATGAAGAAGAGGAGGTGTGTTTGTCTATGAGATCTGAGCTAATATGAGTTGAGGAATAGCATTTCGTGTGGTGTACCATAAGGTTAATTTATCAGGGGACTGGCAAATGAGCATGAAAGGTTGACAATACACTTACTCAGTGGTACATTTCTCGTGACTGTTGAGTCATAATGACATGCAGAGAGCTGATTCGGAAGATTGGAGAGTGTATTGTTCTTTCATAGTCTTATTTTTATTTCCTCTGTTAAAATCATTTACTAATAAAGATGCTTGCCTGGTAGCTTCATTGCTTTTTTGTTTTTGTTTTGATTTTATTTAAAAAATAAATACATAAAACTTGCGCTTCCAACAAATGCAGGTATTATGTTTTTTGTATTTTCTCTGACAATCCAAACTATATTTTATTGAGCTCTGCAGGGACTGGAACTGGCATCTCATGAAGATATTTGTTTCCTTTCCTGTAGGCACAGACCATTCAGGCTACCCAGTCTCTGGGCCCATCACCTCCTGCCCCAGCTTCCACTCCAACTCCAGCAGCCCCCATTGCCACTCTGAACCAGCCTCCACCACTACTTCGTCCAACACTTCCTGCTGCCCCAGCTCTCCATCGGCAGCCTCCACCACTGCAGCAGCAGGCTCGCTTCATTCAACCTCGGCCAACTCTCAATCAGCCTCCCCCACCTCTCATTCGCCCTGCTAATTCCATGCCTCCCCGTCTAAACCCAAGACCAGTGTTGTCAACAGTTGGTGGCCAACAGCCACCATCACTGATTGGAATTCAGACAGACTCACAGTCTTCAATGCATTAAGGAAATGAAGTTGTACTGAGCTGCAGTAATTTCTAATCCCACCAGTATGCCGTTGTTCTCTGGCTGTCGAAAAACAAAGGAAGGGGCAAACCTTTCCAAATGTTGAAGCAGAAAGTTTCAAAGTGAGGCTGTAAGTCAATATTTGTTGCAGTGGAACAACATAAGTGAAAATCTACGAAATTTTTCAGTGCACCAGACTAAAATATTACACAACGTGAAGCCTCCAATTAGCCCTTTTTTCTATGAATATTTGTTCAAGGAAGTTTCCCACAAAAGGAAAAAAAAAGATTGTGTTCTGTGCACCAAGGTTGTTTGATTTTTACTGTATTTATTTTACTGAAGTTCTTTATATTCCAACCTCTTTATATTCAAAGTTCATAATACAAGAATATGTCTATTTAGGAATTGTGAAAACTCCATAGACTTTGAAGTGAACATGGAGTTTGTTTGGTTTTTTTTGTTTGTTTGCTTTTTCAACTTAGTTTTTAAAAAAAATATTTTCCTATGTTAGGAGTGAAAGAATAAATAGCCTGCATTTCGATTTTTGGCAAATGTTCTATGAGAAATAGTACAATTCAATGCACCTTTAAGAAAATGCAGCAGCTTAACCTTTTTTCTCCTCCAAAAGACATTGCATTCTTTCTAATGGAAATTTAGGATATATATGTATGTGTGTCCATATGTATATATCTATTCATTCCTTTGAAAGAAAGTAATTTAATTAATTGCAAAGCAATTACATGAAGCCACAAAGAATGTACTGAATTTATCCCTCTTAAGTGATGTTGGGTCCTAATACAAATTTGAATTCCTCATTTAAAGGTTATTGACCCATCATCTACTGTAAGAGAGCTTACTACCAGTATTGGAGTGATTCCTTTTACTTTTCATTTTAAAATGAGGATATAATCTGTTAAAGTATAATGTCTTTGTTAAATTCCTTTTAAAATTAAAATTATTTTGAGAACTTTTTTTCTAGATTGTTAAATGCTACATGCTTTAAACTAATAGTTGCATGTAACAACTGCTATTTGGAAACTATAGAAGAGAGTATTATTTTATCAATTATGTGAAGATGGTGGCTATGAAAAGTTAGCTTTTTGGAATTTGGGTTTTCTGAACTAAAAATTGCCCCCTCTCATTTCATATGTTTTATCTTTAATATTTTATTGATACGTCTCCAATGTGCTATTTGGATGCATTTGTGAGTGTTCTTGCAATATATTAGTTTTGTCTAGGACTTAATCATCAAAATTATTTGTTTAAAAATTAAGAATTTGATATATGCTGTCAAAAGATATATTGAGTATATGTTCATCAATTATGCTGTTAACTAAAATAGAAGTGCTCAGAGCCCTTGTGTTAAGGCACCACTCTCTGTAACCTTTTTCATATACCATATAATTAGCAAGCGCCTGCAGAGTGCTCTAGCGCCATGAGATGAGAGACAGTATTTCAGCAATCACAGTTTTGATATAGAAATTTTCAATTCAGTATTGGAATCGTGACATGAAAAGCAATGGGCTTCTTGGATGTTATTGGAGTGTAATTTAAGGTTAAATTTATCATTTTTAGCCTTAAATATATTCTCATAGCATAATTTGTTTAACTGATTCAAAAACAATTCTTGATAATCCTTATTTATGTTATAGAGAGTTGGTTTTTCCTAACATTGGAATGGTATCCCCATTGGATTCTTTAATACCTTGAAGCCAGTCTCAATTTTTCTGATAGGTTTTGATGCTAAAATGGTACTACTGCCTTCAACATGAGCCTCCAGAGTATATCTAGAAGCAGTTTTCCCAAATACTAAAACTTTTTCAAGTAGTGCCAGTTTTTGATTATTGGAATAACTAAATATAACTCCCTGGCCTAACAGGACTAGATGAAATCTAACTAGTCTCCAAATCCTTAATTTTCAAAATCCACTTAGAGCATTTTGAACTTAAAATAACTATTGGAAACAGTGACAGTGTCTTATGGGAAGGTATCTAAAGTATTTTTTTAAAGTATTTAGATTGACTCTCACAAATGTGCACACTATACCTTTGCAACTTTTTTTGTCTTGTCTCTTGTCAGTAGAACTTCAGTATACAGTATGTGGGGTATGTCAGTAAAGTTGGTCAACACCAGCATTTATCAAGCTTTTTAGTACTTCGTGATTCAGTTAAAATTTGTTCTCTCCCAGACTTGGGCCAAGGTGCTGTATCTGAGGGATGTGCTATAATTTGATTTACTTACATTAGAGCACATAGTAGAGAAATCTTAGCTTTAGTAGTAACATGACAAAGTGTATATAGTGAAATGTCTTTTTAGTGTGTGCTTTGCATATTATGTAAATACTTTGCACGTCTTCCCCCACTCCCATTCCCTTTTTTCTTTTTTTTTTCTTTTTTGTTCTTTATTTCTTTATTTTTTCTTTTTGGTTTAAGCAGTGTTTGGCCTAAAGAGTGATATGCTTGCTGCTTAATCAAAGGATTAAAAATTTAAAGAAGTCTGTGTCTTCTATTTTTATATAATTTAACACCATGTGAATGAATCCGGACCTTTTTACTGTGAAACTTTATATTAAGGAAAGACTTAGAAATACATAAAATTTCCATTTTTGTTCATTTCAGGGTATAAAACATTTTGAAAACTATATAACTTTGGTAACTTCTAAGAAATCACCAAAGTATTTTTCTGCTTATTAAAAAAAAATAAATGACATGTTGACACCTCTAATAAATGTAACAAGTTATATATTCTGCATGTTTTATCCCCAATGTGATTGGATGAGAAAATTGAACTTATTTTTTAGTTATTAAGGTGGCAAATATAAAACTGCCAAGACAGGCTTTAAAACCAAGTTGAACAATCTTAAGGTGAAGACAATGTGGTATTGGTGTCTTCAACATTGTTATTCATGATGCAAGGCCCTAGTAAACTACCTGATATTATGAAGTTTTAATGAAATGTTGGAGCTTATGGGGAAAAAAAAAACTGGTAACATGAATTTCTCTTATCGGTTTCCAGTCCTCTTCTGCATTGTTTCTGACAAACACTGACACGTTTTTTTTTTTGTTTGTTTTTTTACTGGAGTACACAGAACCTCACACTTGCGGGGGGATGACTTAATTTAAAGAGGGGAACTCATTGTCTCTAATACCCATGTGCCATGCTTTTGTTGGTTTTTGTTGTTGGATTTTAATTGGTATGTCTTTTAATTTCTTCAACATTCAGCAAGCTTTTACTAAGCACCTGCCATTTGCCAAATATTAATAGGTGCTAGAAGTTTGTGTTCCTTTGTTTTAACTTTGTGCCACCAGAAAATAGTTAACGGAATACAATTTTAGTACATTCTTTACCTTGATAGGTTTAATTTTTTAAATCAAATCAATAAGCATTTACAAAGTGCCTGCTGTACGTTCCAGGCATAGTGCTGAGCTCTGGGGATACAAAGGCTGAACTCCTCGAGAAGCTCACAATCTGGGGAAAACAGCATGTAAACAATCACATACGTGTATGTTCAGTGTAAGTTGAAGATGATCAGTACAAAGATACTAGCATTCAGGGGGACTTAGGAAGATTTCTTCCAGAAGATAAGATTTTAACTGAGATTTGAAGGCATCCAGGAAGAAAACTCAAAAAAGGAGAAAATTCAGGCTCCGGAAACAGCCAGTGAAAGTGCTCAGTTAGGAGATATAATGTAGTGTTCAAGGGAACACAAGGAGACCAGAGTCAAGTGTAAGAAGCTTGGAAAGGTAGAGGGGCCAGGTTATAAAGGGATTTAAAAACCAGAAAATTCTTTATTTGATCCTGGAGGTAATAGGTAAACAGTGGAGTTCATTGAATGGAGGTGGGGGGAGGAGAGTTGTGGTCCAAACTCCTCTTAAGGAAGATCACTTTGATAGCTGAGTAGAGGATGTACTGAAGCAAGCGGAAAGCTGAGGCAGGGAGACCAGCCAGAAGACTTTCTGTAGTGAAGTGTGAGGTGATGAGGGTCTGCATCAAGAAAGGGGTCCATACAAGAGATGTTCAAAGGTAGAATCACCAAGCACTAGACTCCCACTGTGTAGTAGGTAGCTAGGTATTATGGTGGATAGAGTGCGAGGCCTGGAGTCTGGAAGATTCATCTTCCTGAGTTTAAAGGTGACCTTACTAGCTTGGGCAAGTCATTTAACCCTGTTTGTCTCAGTTCTTCATCTGTAAAATAAGTTGGGGAAGGAATGGCAAATCACTCCTTTATTTTTGCTAAGAAAATCTCAAATGGAGTCACAAAAGAGTTGGATATGAAATGATGGAACAACAGCATATACCAGGCATTATGCTAAGAACTGGAGGTACAAAGACAAAAACCAGTGATTGCCCTTAGGAGTTTACCATGAACACGCAAGTGGTTATTAAGTAATTTGGCAGGTGGGGGAAGGAGGTGGAGCACTACCAATTAAATCAGGGAAGGAATCCCAAAGGATGTGATCCTTGGTGATGTAGGACTGGTGCTCGGGAGAGAAATGAAAGCTGGACATTGGGGAGTTATTAGAGAAGATAGTTCAGCCCCACAGGAGTTGAAGGACTCACTGAGAAAATGAATGTAAAGCAAAAAGAGAAGGGAGCCCAGTCCAGAGCCTTGGGGTACATCCACACATAGGGAGTGGCTTAAGACATGGAGGGTACTGAAAAGGAGACAAGGAACAGGAAAGAGCAGTGCGTGTCATGAAAGAAGGACGGAATATCCAGGAGAAGGGGGATGGTCAACAAAGTCACGTGCTGCAGAAAAATCGAGGATGAAGACTGAGAAAAAGATTTAACCAATCACTGGGGAAAATGTTTAAAAGAGATTGTGGAGAGCAGTTCCAGTTGAAGGGTGAGGATGGGTGGAGGTTCAGAAATGAATGAAGCTGAGGTGCAAAGCATAATTAAAGGACACCTTGAGGGGAAGGTAGCCCAAGTGGAAGTTTTTTAAGAATAGATCTGGACTGGATTGTAAAGAATAAGGAAGAAAATGGAAGAGGAAAGATTGGAGCATTTGAAAGGACCAACTGAGTGTTGCTATGACCTCAAGGAAAAACTTGGACAAATTTGCAAGTCAAAAGAATGTGGTTCATTGTGTTAAGTGAAGAGGTGATAAAAAGAATGCAGGCAAGTAGTTCAAGAAGCTAGTATGACTGATAATCTGTACTGGTGTGGTAAGGTGCTACTGCTATTGCACTCTTTTGTTCTGTTCACTCATTTATTGAGTACCTGTTTTGTTCAATGCACTATGGTAAGCACAGGAATGATAAAAAGACAAACAGGCCCCTGACTTCAAAGTTGACAATTTAGTAGGGGAAGTGAGGCACGTTCTCAAATAACTAAAATGCAGGATAAAACAAGTGCGTAAGACATTTAAAGAGTTCACTGGAGGAAGAGATTACTTCCATTGAATTGTTATGAATCTAGGCTGTAAAAATGAATAAGATTTCAATAGACAGATGGAGTGGGGAAAGGCAGAGCCAGGCATTCTTCTGTCATTCAGTTTATGGGGAACTGGTATTATTCTTTTGAGAAAAAAAGGGCCCAAAGGAAAACAACCCCATTTCCTTCCACCTGAAATAGCCTTACTGCCTTTGAAATCTATAGCAATCATTTTAGGGATAACTGAGCACAACATCTGTTCCAAAATAACCTCTCCTCAAACTACGTCCACTGCCTTCTCCTCCCTTTTAGCAGGGGACTCAATTTCATACTTAACCTGGAAAAAAAAAACAACAAATTAGGATCATCCATCATGAGCTACTCCCTAATTCTGCCCTTCAAACTACCTCAGTGCTGTTTCCCACTTTTCTTCCAGTCTTGAAGAATGAACAAATTCCTTCCCTGGAGAATAGGGCAGTCTTTCTCGTTTCTAAAGACAACCACATTCTACTTGTGGTGCCATTTTCTCCCACTTCCTTTAAGAGACTGATTTTCAACCTTTACCCAGTGGTTTCTTCTGTCCTACCTATAAACGTGACCAAATCATTCTCAGCCTTAAAAAGTATTTCCTCCATCCTATCCTCTCCTCAAGTTATTGCCTTACGTCTCTTCTCTCTCATAGCCAAACTCATAGAAAAAGCTGTCCTCTACTTTCTCACTTTGCACTCACTTCTCAACCCCTTGCAATCTGGCTTCTATTCCCACCATTTAATTGAAATTGCTCAATCCAAAATCATCAATGACCTCTTTATTGCTAAATCCAACTTCCTTTTTCATTCCTCACCTTTCTTACCCTTTCTACAATGTCTGACAGTGTTAATCACCCTCACCCTCTGGATATTCTCTCCTCCCCTTAAATTTTCATGGTACTGCTGTCTCTCAGTCATCCTATCAAATCCTTCTTAGTTCCCTTTGCAGGATCATCATCTGTATCCCATCACCTTTGTTTTCATGTTTGATAAGGCTTTGCACTTGGTCCCCTTCTCTTCTTCCTATAAATACCTTCTTTCTGATCTCATTAGCTCCCATAGGTCCAGTTCTCTTCTCTATGAAAACAATACTGTTGTTCAGGCATTTCAATCATAACTGACTCTCCTGACCCTGTTTTAACTGAGGCAAACAGTTAAGTGACTTGTCCAGGGTGACACAGCCAGTAAGTGTCTGGGGCCAGATTTAAACTCAGAGAGATGAGTCTTTCTGAATCCAGTCACAGCATTCTATCCATTGTGCCACCTAGCTGTCCATGCAAACAATGCCCAGTTGTATAATCTAGCTTTCATCTCTGCTGAACTCTAGTCCCTCAGAATTCTCTTCTAGATATCTCCATTTGTATGTATCCCATAGATGTCTCAAGATCAATATTTCCAAAATAAAACTCATCTTCTCAATTATTATTGATTTTGTTTTGTATTTAATTATCAATGTATATGTTATTCTTTGAGAATGACAGTTTCAGATGTGTTGTGGTTTTTCTTTTTTCTGTCTTTGTATTCAAGCACCTAAAGGCTTATCAAAATGAATTTATTAACCCAGAGGTTTTAGTGATACCTTACTATTTTGCTTTAAATTATAACATAGAAAGTTTTCTAATGCCTATAGATCATAAAGTCATTGACTACTGCTATTCACCAGATATGACTGACTTTCTATACTTAAAGAAGCATGTAAGGGACCAAGATCCTAATTATTTTGCTAAATCATCACTCCAGAGTGATAAATTACATTGACCAGAAGCACCAGGTAAACTGCACATTCAAAGGAGTAGCATTTGTCACCTGGTAAGATTGACTTCCTTAAAAAAGACTCTTTCCCAGGTCCATGATAGTGGGTTATTCACTCCTTCCCATTTTCAAGTTTGAAAAGACTATGCCACAAATAGGTTCTCGTCTACATAAAGCAACACAGAACCACTCTGTGCTATGTGCAGCCTTCCATGTGATTTTTGTTTCTTTCTTTGTAAAATTAAAAGTATTAAACTAGATTCATAGCAACTTTCCTCTTAAAAAATAAAGTATTAGGGAGGTGAAAGCACACATAATTAACCTTGATAACACCATATATGGATGCCGAATACCTTCCATGACAGTCTCCAACCTCACCCTAACAAGCTGCTTACCATCTAATACACATACTATTTATGTGACCTCGGGCAAGTTAGTTGACCTCATTTTACAGTTTCCCCATCTAACCATAAACCTAACCCTTCTAGCTTTAAATGTTGATCCTATGTAAGGCATCAAAGAAGGACCCCAGGAATAACTTGCCAGAGAGTTGGGTGAAGTTGAGAATAAATAAGCAATAGTTATTCTGAAATATTATCCTCCATATAGTAGCTACAGCCTAAACCATAACTAGTATCAGGCAATAGTGGTTTTATCCCAGACTTTGTGATTCAGATTACATTTCTCCCCTTGGCCAAAATGTTTGGCAGTTCCTTGCAAAGATCAGCAGGGCAAGTCCAAAACCTTATTTCTTGACCATTTTCCTATCTGGTGAAAATTTCAAGTTTTTTTTCTATAGAGTAGATATGGGGGAACTGGGAGGTCTGTTTCCATTCAGGGATCTATCCTATCTAGACAGAAGTCTAGGTAGAAGTCATTTGCACTCCTTTAGTAGAATAGAAACACCTTAGCTTAGTGCCAACTTAACAGGAAGAATTAGTTAAATTAGGAAATTATGGCAAAGATTAATTATATGCGTAAGGATATAGCTAAGCCCAACATCCTCTAAAAAGACCACCTGAACAATAATTGAAATTTTCCCTTTTTCTCATCTCTGCCAATCTGATGAGTGAGTTATTTACATTTGCATTTACTTAATTATCAACTATTTGTACCATTTAAAATATTATTTTTAATGGCTTGGATCTTTTCTTTTGTGAAATGAGGTCAAATTTTAATCAGAAACTTATTATCTTTCCCCAAAAAACCACCACCTCTTCCCAATTTCACAATTTCTGTTGAAAATACCACCATACTTAGAGTCACTTAGATTAAAAACTTATAGTAGTCTTTCACTCTTCAATATCACTCATTCCCCATATCCAATCAGTTTAATGGAGATTTTGTTGATTCTACTTTTATAATGTCACCTTTGTCCATCCCACTTACCACCCTAGTGCAAGTCCTCAGTATCATTCATTTGGATAATTCCAATAGAGTCCTAACTAGTTTCTTAGCTTCCATCTTCCACATAGCAATCATAGAGATATTCCTGGACTTCTGTCTAGATAGGATGAATCCCTGAATGGAAACAGACCTCCCAGTTCCCCCATATCTACTCTAGAAAAAAAAACTTGAAATTTTCACCAAATAGGAAAATGGTCAAGAAATAAGGTTTTAGACTTGGCCTGCTGATCTTTGCAAGGACCTGCCAAAAATTTTGGCCAAGGAGAGAAATGTAATCTGAGTCACAAAGCACATTGGTATGGGACTCTCTCTTCATTGTCGGAGATCATATTCCCTTGTCTGCAAAGAAAGTCAGGGTTGAGTTGGCAAGAGCAAGAGAGAGAAGAAAGATTGTCTCCTGGCAATCACTTCAAGTGTCTTCAGCTTGTCAGGTTTGGCAGTCACTTTAGTCATTTCTGTCTTCTAGCTTCAAGAGAGAAGATGGACTATGCCAACCCCACTTCAGGTTGCTGAAGGGAAAATAAGACTCAGGGAAGAAGGCGACATGAGAGGAGCTAGCTGTCTTCATCATGTCCCTATTCCCAGTTTGCTATACTACAGACTTTGGGGGGTTTTCCTCTAGATAAGATCTGTGACTCTCTCTGTCTCTCTTTTGAGTTATCTCACTCCCAATGGGAGAGTTCCTTTACTATTTGCTATATATTCATTCATATATATGTAAATATATATATATATATGTATTTTTCTTTGGTTTCTGCTTTGTTATTAGCTTGGATTAATTGGTTTCTTTATGAAAGAGAAAAAAGGGAGAGAGGAAGAAAAGAAGGAAGTAAAAAAGAAGGAAGGAAGGAAGGAAGAAAGAAGGAATAACAAATGCCAAAGGGGATTTGGGAATATAGATACCCTAGTGGAGCTGTGAACTAGTCCAGCCATTATGGAGAACAATTTGAAACTATGCCAAAAGGGCTATAAATCTGTATATCCTTTGGTTTAGAAATACCACTTCTAGGTCTATACTCCAAAGAGATCAAATAAAAATAAAAAGGATCCATATGTACAATTATTTATAGCAGCTTATTTTGTGGTGGCAAAAAAAATTTAAAAACTGAGAGGTGCCCATCAATTGGGAAATGTCTGAACTAGTTATAGTATATGAATATGATGGAATACTATTATGCTATAAGAAATGATGAAGGGGATGGTTTCAGAAAACCTGGGAAGACATATATAAACTGATGCAAAGTGAGGTAGAAGTAGAAAAATAATGTACAAAATAAAAGCAATGCTGTAAAGATAAATAACTGTGAAGTACTTAGTAACTTTGATGGATACAATGATCCACAACAATTCCAAAGAACTTATGTAGGAAACATGCTATCCATCTCCAGATAGAGAACTGATGGATTCAGAATGCAGATTGAAGCATTTTTTTTCTTTTTCTTGTGTTTTTATTTAATGTGTCTAATTCAGGAATATGTTTTGTATGACTTCATATCTGTAATGGGTATTGTACTTTTTGCCTTTTCGATGGGTGGGGGAGGGAAGGAGAAAGGGAGAGAATTTGGAACCAAGAATAAAATAAAATTGAATTTAAAAGATGAAATTAACAAAGGAAAGCTGAACACATACATATAAACAGTTTGGTATAGAAATACATCAAACCAAACACAGGGAAACAAGCTGAGATAAGGGAGAAGAGTAGTCAGTTGATAGTGGGGAGGGAATGGCCCTAAGCAAAACAAATTTTCTGATCCTGAAAGGGGGGTTAAAAGAGGAGAAATGGGGTGGGGGAAGAATTAGAATCTAACAGAGTATTAGGGAATAGCTGAACAAATTGTAGTTTATGAAATGAAATGTTATTGCACCATAAGAGATGACAAAAAGGTTAGTTTCAAAGAATGCTGGGTAGTCTGAGCTGAAACAGTGAAATGAGCAGAACCAAAAGAATAATTTATACAAGAACAACATTGTAAGGAAAAACAACTTGAAAGACTTAAGAGCTCTGATCAAAGCAATGATCAGCTGTATCTGCAAAGGACTCATGATGAAATATGTTATACAGAGTCTGAAAGGAGAGGTGATAGACTCAAGATGACATACATTTTTATACATTGACTTCGTGTGGATCCATTTTGCCTGTTTACTTGTACAAGGGTATTTTTTTTCTTTTTAGGAGTGGAGGATAAAGAGGTTCATAATAGTGATGCAAAAAAAAAGAGGGCAACTGAAATTTCTTTTAATGCACAAAAATAGAACAGAAGGAAATTCAGAGGGAGGTACAGATAAGCAGGGCAGTTTTGAAAGTGATGTGTTGAATTTATTATACACTTTTTGAAAAGGGCAAGCAGTATGAAATGAAAATTCACCATTTTGTGTATAACACTTTTTGTGTTTTGCTGTGATATCAAAATGATCTCTTTTTTTAGTGCTCAAGCTCAGAACAAAAAAAAAAATTAAACCAAACAAAACCACGCACAAAAAAGTGATATTTTTAAAGCACAGATCTGATCATGTCACTCACCATACTTAAAAAGCCACTGTGGCTCATTATTGTACTTAGGATTAAATAAAAATTCCTTTGTTTGGTGATCTGCATCATTAAAGGAAATACCCATAGATGAGATCACAGATCCATTTGAGGAAGTGGGTACAAAATGCTCTGAAAGAAGAATACAGGATGCCCTGAGATCCAAGTTAACTCCCAGGAATTGAAAAATTCTATGAACACTTGGTTTAGTTAGCAAATACAAAGGTCAAATAATAAGAAATCCATACTTTAGTGTTTCACAGTGACTCTGAAGAGTTAATACATGGAAGAATATTTCTCCAAGTACTGATGGCACACAGCATGTACAAATCTCATTTAGAAAGCTGTCAAAATGGACAGGACCCATATCTACCCAGCATGCTTGTTTTGTTACAGAAAATTTCAGGGCTCTGAAATTAAGATCGAAATGCAGATTTTTTAAAAAAGCAACAAAACCTTCTCTGCCCAAATGGGTGACTCACAGACAATTAAAGCAGACCTTGTGGGGAGGGGCTGAAAAGAAAAATAGAACCATGAGGGTAGAGGGACAGCACAGGCTTGCCTAGTTCATACAGTGTCTTTACCTGGGCAGAGCCCAAACACAAGGCTGGAATGAGATAGTCCAAAGCAAAAGGAAATAAAAATTTGTGTTCTGGAGAATCAGTCAACAATTTACTGTGTCTGTTATAGAAGCAAATGGTAAATAATTCTTATTCTTTGAAAGCTTACATTCTATCAGGAGAGATACACACACCCACATATGCGTGTGTGTGTATATATGTATATATGTATGTATGTATGTATAAACATATATGCATGTATATATACAAAATGATTGATTGGGGGAAGACCTGGGTCTTGGTTTAATCCTCTACCAACTACTCACTTTGTGAACTAGGACAAGCTACCTTCCTTACACACATATACACATAGTGCCTGGCATGTAGATGGTACTTAAAATGCTCATTAAATTGTACAGAATTCCCCCCTCTGTGGGTCACAGTTTCCTCATTTATAAAAGGAAGTTAGCATTTATACAATTTTCCTCACAGAGACAAAGAATAGAAAGGGCATAATTGACTACAAAACATCATATCCTATTAAGAGATCTCCATTTTTCTATTCCTCCTGTCATGGTAGGAAGATCCTTGAATCTCTGATTCCATAGGGGCAGGACATGTCCTCCAGAGAACTGATTCAAAGACGACTTGGTGCAGATAGTGGAATAATGATTGTCCCATGAATCAGTTGTCCCTGATCAACCATTAATAGGGGCTCCGTTAATTTTTTTTCCTAGGAGGAAAATTGATCTATGACCATTTCCCCTTATGATCAAAGACATATATTTTTTTGACTTGGCTGACTTTAGGGGACTATCTCCTGAGGGGTGTGGGGTGGGTAATTCTTTCATTAAACTAAAAAGTATTGCCCATGACTTTGAATTCAGAATATCTTTCTTTAGCTAACTGAGCTAACCAGTCCTGACTTGGTCTCCCTGGCCATGAAGATAGCAGAGCAGTCTAAGGTTTCAGTAGGTGGCACTGTAACCTCTAAATAAATACCAATGTTCCAAGCTAAATTGCCATGGTCAGCATCAGCTAACAAAAATGAATAAATCAAAAAAACAAAACAAAGTCCCCGGTCCCTCCTCCCCCATCACTAACTTCACCTACAAGTCAAATAATGGTAACTCAGGTCTCTCTACAAATCAGTCCCTTGGTTACTTAGTGCAATGATTCTGGCCTCCTGACTATTCCACAAACAAGACACTTCATCTCTCAGCTCTGGGTATTTTGTCTGGCTGCCCCCGTTCTTGGAATGCTCTCTCTCCTCAACTCCAACTATTGACTTTCCTGACTTCCTTTAAGTATCAATGAGAATTCTACTTTCTATAGAAAACCTTCCCTATATCAATTCTAGTGATTTTCCTCTCCTAGTTACATCCTATTTGTCCTAAATATAGTTTGTTTCTATATAGTTATTTGTATTTTGTCTTTCCAATTAGATTGTAAGCTTCTTGAGGGCAGGAACTATCTTTTGCCTCTTTTTGTATTCCCCAGAGTTTAGCACAGTATCCGGAACATAGTAGGTGCTTAATAAATGTTTATTGAATTGGAATGTTCCTTGTGGTTAACCCTTTTCTTTTGGGGAAAAACAGGATGTTCAATCCTAATTGTCTGTTTCTTCTGGAAGTGAATTCAGTTTGCATTCAAAATAATAAATAAAGCTCAGTGTAATTTTGCAGCTTACATAATGTTTTAAAATGTTCATAAAACAAACCCAGCTAAAATTATGGCCTCAGGAAAACTTGACTGATGACTAGTACTAATATTCATCATCTTATCACATTTTTCCTTATACTATAGTATTCAGGGAGGTTATTTTGTATCCCTTCGTTGATCATAAAGTGCTTGACAGCAGAGATTGTTTCTTATTCATTTTTTCATCTCTTCCCCATCTCCCTCAGAATTTAGTATAGTTTGTTGCATACAACAGGTTTGTAGGAGCAAGACTCCTGATTCACTGAATTCTGATTTTAGCTTCTTTACTACCTAGCTGTGTGACCTTACACAAGTTACTTAACCTTCTAGGATCATAGCTTTATGGAACCTCAGGGTTGGAAGGGACCAAAGAAGTCATTTAGTCCAATCTGAAACTGAACAGGAATTCCCTCCACCCTCTACCAAAGTTCATTCTACTTTGGGACCAATTTAATTGTTAGGAAGTTTTATCTATAAGATGAAGTTGAAATCTGTATATTTGTATCTTCTACCAATTGCTCTCTCGAGCTAAAAACAAATCTTGAAAACAATCGTCATGTCTTCCCAAAGTCTCTTCTCCAGGCTAAATATCTTCCTGACTCCTCTAATCAAGCGTCACATAGCATGGTTTTAAGTTCCCTCTGACATCGTGATTGCCCTTCTATCAAAATTTGTCACTTGTGCTTTCTTCTTACCAATCTTTTGCAGAGACCCAAGGAAATTAAATGAGGCCAAGGTAACACAGGGAGTAAGGATGAGAGATGGAATTTATGAGAGGAAAGAGCATAAGATATAAGAAGCCTGGAAAGACAGGATGGAGGTGGGTTATACAGGGCTTTGGACACCACTCAGAAGTTATATGTAATCCTGAGGGATAGGGAGTCACTAGAGTTTATTGAGTAAGGAAGTGACATGGTCAGACCTGACCTTTAAAAAAATCATTTTGAGGTGGTGCAATAGAAGGAGCACTGGTCCTAGAGTCAAGAGTACCTGAATTCAAATCTGACTTTAGACACTTGACATTTAACTAGCTGTGTGAGGCTAAGCAAGTCACTTAACCCTGATTGCCCTGAAAAAAAAAAGAAAAATCATTTTGATAGCTGAGTAGAAAACAAACTGGAATGAGAAGAGAACTGAAGAAAGAAGACCAGTTAGCAGGCTATTTTAGTAGTCAAGGTGATGAGGTGATGAGGGCCTGAACCAGGATGGTGGCATCAGAGGAGAAAAGGGGGCAAAAGGTGGAAGACATTACAAAGGCAAAGCTGACAAGCCTTGGCAATAGAATGGACATGAGAGATGAGAGAAAATGAGAAGTCAAGGAAGACACTGACTCATGAGTAATTGGGAGGGTGGTGGTGCCCTCCACTGTAAAATGGAAGTTAGGAAGAGGGTTGGCAGCCGGGGAAGAGAAGTTCCATTTTGCACATCTTAGATTTAAAATGTCGATAGAGCATTCATAACATCCAACAAGTGGCTGGAGATGTGAGACTGAAGGTCAGCAGGAAGGTTAGGGTTAATAAGTACATCTGAGAAACATCTGCATAGAAAAGACCATTGAATCCACAAGAGTTTAGGAGATTACCAAGAGACATAAAATACGGGAGAAGAGAAAAGGGTCCAGGATTAAAACCCTGTGGGACACTATTTAAGGACCAGTCTAGCTAAGATTAAGAAGTTTGTCACCAGAAGGCTAACTATTGGGCAATGACTTTTCAAAAAATCAGAACTCACCAAAACATCTATTAAGATGTAGAAAAGTTACAACCTATATTGATGAAATTATGGATCTTTTGAAGTTCTCACATTAGTAGTATGACTTCAAATCAGGAACATCACAACCTCCAAAGAATCAAAATTACAAAGTATCTGAAAAGGGAAATGGAAAGATTCATGGTGGGCGTACATGTGAGTAATGACAGAAAAAAAAAACAAAACCCAAATCTCAAGAACAAAAGGAGGTGGACTTGTCATGAGTTCTATGTTAGTACATAGTATAATGAAAAAAATGTGTAATGAAGAGGAGTAAAAGAAGTAATAAAAATAGATTTTTATTATTTTTTAAATTCAATTTTAAAAAAGCATTGAGTTTTGAGTCAGGCTGACCTGAGTTCAAATCCTCCCTCAGACATTTGTGAACTACACCTTCAAGGGTAAATAACTTTAAAAAAAATTTTTTTCTAATTTATTTATTTATTTTTAGCTTTCAACATTCATTTCCACAAGATTTTGAGTTACAAATTTTCTCCCCGACTTTCCCCTGCTTCCCACCCAAACATAGCTAGCCTACTGAATATCCTTTTTCCCAATCTGTTCTCTCTTATATCCTCCCCCATCTCCCCCCTAACTTTCTAGTAGGGCAAGATGAATTTCTATACCCCAGTGCCTGTATATCTTATTTTCCATTTGCATATAAAAGAAACAATTTTAACACTTGTTTTTAAAACTTTGATTTCCAGATTCTTTCTCTTCTTCCCTTCTCAGCCACCCCCAATGGGAAGCAAGCATTTCAATATAGGTTGTACTTGTGTAGTTACAAAAAACATTTCCATAGTGGTTATATTATGAAAGACTAACTATATTTCCCTCCACCCTATCCTTCCCCCCACTTATTCTATGTTCTACTTTGACTCTGTGCGTTTAAGTGTTTGCTGCTAAGCACTCTCTTCCCCAATCTATCCTCCCTTCTATCATCCCCCCTCTTGTCCCCTTCCCCCTACTTTTCTGTAGGGTAAGATACCCAATAAAGTGTGTATGTTATTTCCTCAAGGGTAAATAACTTAATGTCTCAGAGACTCAGTTTCCTGTTCCATAAAGTAGAGTTGGCACTACTTATATTAATTTCCTTCCAGAGTTGTCTGTGTAATTAGCCTATGTGCAAATCTAAGGCACTAGAGATATGTGACTTCAGTTAATGGTACCAGAGATGCTGAAAGAAGTAGAGGAAGTTCTCCATATTGAGTGGCTCTTCAAGGACAACTTATGGAAAGACGTGAATGAGAATCACACAGGATAAGAAGGATTACAATCTGTAATCAAAGCATTGGTTATTTTTTAAAGCCAAATCTATAAGCAGTCCATTGATTAGTTTAAACCAGACCCCAGCCTTGATCAAATATAGTGTGTGCCTACAGTGAAATGAAAGATGTATAAAAATCAAAACCAACTTAACTCAAATTTAGCAAATATTTATTAAGTGCATCCTATGTGCCAGGCACTGTGCTATATGCTGGGGATCCAATAAAAGGCAAAACACTCTCTGCTCTCAAAGAGCTCTTAATCTAAGGAGGAAGACAACATGAAAACTACAAAGAAATGTCAAAAGCAATCTCGGTCCTCAAGGAACTCAGTCTATTAGTACACGCAGCACGCAGACAACTATGTATAAACAAGCCACACACAAATATTGGAGATAATCAACAAAGGGAAGGGGGGAGGGGAAGGAGAAGGGGATAGAAATAGGCGTTTGTGTAGCAGCTCTTATGTGCCAGACACTCTGCTAAGACCTTTACAAATATCTCATTTGAAGGTTCTATAAGCATGACCTTCTGGGAGGGGTGATAATTATGTAATTCCTCCTACCTTAATGGGACTATTAGTTTCTATTAGAGGGAGGTGATATATACACAACTAAAATACTATATCAAATCCAGTCTCAGATAGTTATTAGCTGTGTGACCCTGAGCAAGTCAATTAACTCTATTTGTCTCAGTTTCCTTATCTGTAAAATGAACTGGAGGAGGAAATGGCAAACCACTCCAGCATCTTTGCCAAGAAAACCCCAAATGGGGTCATGAAGAGTCGGCATAATTGAAACGACGCAATAATAATACCAAAAAATACATAAATTGAATGAATGTTCAGGTCTAGGGAAGATAAAACAGTGGCAAGAGGAAACTTTCGTGCGTGGATTCAGGTAAGCCTTCAAAAAAGATGTGGCAACTCAGCTGGGTCTTGAAGGTAGAACTGAAGATGGATTAGGTAAAGAGACTGGCAAATACCCTAAGGTGGGAAAGGGCAGGACCAGGGGCCAGAAAAGGATAAAGGAGGAGACAACTAAGTCAGTATCGCCGAAATTTAGAGTGCAAAGGGATATAGCCTCTCATGGAGCCTGATATTCTTGTTATTGATTGGGAAATTTTTAAATATCGTAATTTTCCAGGGAAGGTACATATGGCTCTAGTGGAAGATATTTTTTTCAACTGCTTAAGCAGCCTCTGAACTGCATTTCCTCAGGCCAGCATATGTTTTCTCCTGCTTCTTCTGTCGCCACTACCAGTTCCTTGGAGAAGGTGAGAGAGGAGGAGGTGAGAGAGGAGGAGGTGAGAAGTTCGCCTTCGTAACCTCAGCGGGCTGCTGCTCCACTCCACCTCTCTCCCCTCAGTCTAGTGACTCCCTCCGCCTACTCCTCCTCACTCGTCCCCCGCCCCCACCAGCACCCCACCCCTCCGGCGTGCTTTTTGGGACTGAGTCGCCTCTCATTGATTCACTCTGCTCTGTCTGTGTTCTGTGGGCGGCCAGGGCTGCATCCCAGAAGTAAGTGCATGCCGGGTCTCTAACTTGGGTGCCCAGTAACGTCCTGGACTCCAACAGGACACCGAAGTTAATGTGAGTCCCGGAGGTAGTTCCTGGACCGAGGTAGGGCGCACCACGGGAAGCGGCCCGGGGTCTAACGGGGAGTTTGGGGAGGGGGTGAAGGGAGGCGGAGGTCTCTAGAGCTCCATCCCTTCCACTCTGAAACCGAAAGCGCTGTGGGCTGGGGACCACTTCCTCTCGTCTGCCAAGCCCAGATGGGGTTGTAGGGGCGGACTGCCTTGCGCAAGGACAGGCCTGGGCTGGGGACCCCCGCTGCTGCGTCTCCTGGGCTTCCTCTGTTCTAACGGGACCAGGGCCCGGCAGAGCCTGCCCAGGATCAGGACTAGCAGCTGCCCTCCTGGGAGGCACGAAAGGAAGTTTTACATTCCCTCCACTTCGGGGAGAGGAGGTGGAACGAGAGTCTCTTCGCAGACCAGGAAAGAGGGGCGAGAAATTCTCTCACGCAAAGGCAAGGATAATCCAGAAAAGGGGAGCAAGAGCCGCAGGGCAGCACCTCAGTGGCCTGGGCTTGGGCGGGGGGAAGGGCGGTGCCAACATTTGTGGAGTGTTGGAGACCCGAGAGCTTGGATTCCTGGGGTCCGCGGGGCCACTGTCTCGGGGCAGACCACGGGAGTGGGGGGCGGCGGCGGCACAGAAGTGTGCGGATAAATTGGCCTTAGGAACGGTTTCCCAGGGTCTTAGCTAGGGTCGCGTCTCTTGGGTGGGGTAGGGGTGAGCAGACAGATTCCAATGAGGGGTTCCGAAGCCTTGCTGGAGAGAGTTGCTGAACGAAGTGGAATCCTTAGAGGCTTAGGTTCTGTCTGGTGAGCCCCTGAGTCTGGGGCAGTGAAAGGCCTGGGTTCTGCCCGAGGCAATTTGAAAGCCGGTTTAATTCTGTACGTTACCTCGTTTAATCTTTACAACAGCCCCATAAGGCTGGAGGAGCTCATGTTATCTTCTTTTTACAAACGAGGAAATTGAGGCTCAGAATGAATTTCTTAGGGTAACACAACTAGTAAGTCCCAGAACTAAGAACCAGATTTTTTGACTCTGAGACCAATATTACAACCATTACATCAACGCTTCTCAATTCAATTCAGCTCAACAAACATTTATTAAACACCTACTATAGGTAGGGCCTGTGACACATACAAAAAGTGAAAGCCCCAAACCTAAAACAGCTGACATTCTACTGGGAATAGAACTTCTATGCTGATAAGTAAATACAAAATAACTTGTAGAAATAGAGATAATTAATAACTGGGGAGTGTGTGTGGGGGTGTCGGGGACCAGGAAAAACACCCTGAAAGAGGAGGTGACACCTGAACTGTGATTTGAAAGAAGCTAGGAATTCTAGGAGTCAGAAATGACAGAGGGAGCATATTCCAGACTTAGGAGACTGTCTATGCAAAGCTTTGGAGGCTGGAGATGTAATGTCACGTATAGGAACCAGCAACTAGGCCACTTTTACTAGAATAGAAAGTGTGTGAAGGAAAAATATTTGAAATAAGTTTGGAGAGGTAGAGGTGGGACCAGGTTGTGGAATATTTTGACTTAAGCAATTAGGAGAACCACTGGGGTGTAACTAAAGCTTGTGGTCTTCAGTGCCTCCACTTTGTACCAAGTCCTCATGAAGTGTGTGAAGTTACTTATTTGAATGGAATGCCTGTATTTTCTTTTGGCTGTTCTTTTCTGAGAAGTCTCAGGAGAAAACTACAGATGGGAAGGGGAAGGGAATTGGCAATTTTATAGCACCTCCTATGTGCCAGATATCTTACAAATAGGATCTCATTTGGTCCTCACATCAATCTTGCAAGGTAGGTGTTGTTATTATCCTCATTTGACAATTGAGGAAGCCAAGGCAAAGTGACTTGCGCAGGGTTATGCAGCTAGTAAGTGTCTGAGACTGGATTTGAACTCAGCTCTTCCTGACTCCAGGCTTCACACTCTAATAGCCTACTTTGCTGCCTTCAAAACTATAATGTTGATAGATCTTTGAAGGTAAAATATTTACCTACACACTTTTATCCTGTGTACTTGTGGTTTAATAAGGCCAACACTTTATAATATTAATTTTATATAATTTGCAAAGTGGCAGGTGCTAGCATTTCCTAAAGCCACAATGTTTACTAGACCTTAGCTTTACCTCTACCATATAGATAGTCTTTCACAGACCTCTGCTTCTTCTATAAGATTTAGTTTTGATGCTTTTGCTCCCTTTTCTACTTGTATTTGAAACTCTAAATGTTAGGATTGTCTAAACTTTCTCCCCAGGGGAAATCTGTCCCATTTCTTTTCTCACATTTTCTTGCACACAAAATTATTCACCTCTCTTTTTTTCTTTCTGCTTTTGACAGTTTTCACACCACCATATTCCACCAAGCTTTTGTACACCTTCCATTACACAAGCAACATTATTAGCTCTGGTGCTGAGAGAATAAGGATATACATAAGTCCAAAAGCCTACCCACTAGTAATTCTTTCTCTACTTCCCCCAACTCTTTCTTCAGAGAACTGGAGAGAGAATAATTTATATTTATTATTCAAATATTCACTGTTGAAAATTCTCAGTCACTAAGATTTTTATTGAAAGTATGAGCCAAGCAATATGGAGAAATTCATGGTGCCAACTTTCTTAGCACTACTGAAGAAACTCAGATTCTGATGCAAACAACTGTCCCCCACATCAAGTCCCCCACATTGGGTCAGAATAAAAAAGGGAAGCTCAATAAGATGAATGGGGACAAAAAAATTAATACCTTGAACACTACAAAGTGTAGAACTTCAAAAAAATTTAACTTAAAATTTTTTCTCAGACTTACATGTGGTAATAGTAATACTATTACCATCCCCCAGTTGGGAAAGTATATGATGATTTAAAAAAAACTACTATAAATTTAGTAAATGAATTTGTTACTTTTACTAATCACAAGAAAGTCTACGTATATTCGAAAAATGTTTATATATTTCTCTGCAAGACATTATTTATTCACACTGCAGAAGGCAAGCTGCATATTTTCTTAGAGCTATATCTAAAAGTCAAAATTCTAATGTTGGACATACTTTCTAAATTTGTGGACCCCTCAAAATAACTTGGGCCTTCCCTGTTCCCACGTCCTCAAGGGTTTACAAATCACCCAAGATGGAAACGACTCCAGACACCATGACTTCTTATAGCTCTTTCAGGTCTAAAAATTGACTATGGTAGGAAGAATGGATAGCAGTCACTGGCCATCTCTGAGCAAATATTGGTTGAATGCCCAGTGTGTTCAGAGACGTGCTGAGTGGTAGGGATTCAAAGAAGGAGGAGATTTTGTCCCTGCCTCTCTCACTTCATGCTCTTGAGAGTAAGGGGCTCTAGGATACTACATGGCAAATAATTTGCTGAGTGTTAGGCAACTGTATGCCAAACTGAGCTCTTTGGCCACTGAAGTAAGGGATTGGTGGAAAGTCAAAGTCAGAATCTGGCCATGCAGTCCCTTGGAGACTAGTTGTTATCTCAAACATAGCAGGGCATACTTGAAGTAATTAGAAGTATTCTTTGCTTTAGATAAATGTTTCCCTACCCCACCACCTTTCATTGTGCTTTTCACATTTTAAATCTAACCCAATTTTATCCTGAGTTCCCTCGTAGATTAAGACAGGCAGGGATTGTGCCCAGTCCACATCCCAGAAGCAGGAGAGCACAGGGTTAAGGTGAACTAGAACTTAAACATATCTTGGAGGGCAAGGGAATGGTTTAAGTGGAGATCCAAGAGAGTGAACAAAATGCCTGCTGAAACAAACAGAGGCAACCAATCCAGACGGCTAGGTACAGAGTGAACTAAATCTGATATAAATTAAAGGTCTGGAACCAGTAGTAGATCCACATGGAGAGAGGACTGGGAAACACCCCTGAGAGAGAAGTTCAAAACGTCAGTGACTGACAGATTGCCTCATGTAAATTACCAGCTAGAGACAGTATCTTTTTATGGCACTGGTGTGCTAGCTATGCCCTGTCCTCGATCAGGTTTGGCTGCCTCTCTGTGCACCCAGATTTTACAGATGGGAAAAGCTGAGGCACTTAGAGGTTAAAGTGACTTGGGTAATTTAATTACAGTACCATGTAAAAAAAGAGGTAAAAAAGCAATACCCAGCCTCAGTTCCCAGTGCCAGACATTCTACATTAGGCTACTGTTTCCTAATCATGCTTCTACCACCTGGAACCAGCAAATTTTTAACTGATAAGAAAAATTTAAACTGTAAAAGGCAGTTACTTAAAATGTACAAACTTCAAAAACCAGCAGATAGAGCCCTGGGCATGACCTCAGGAAGATCAGATACTTTACTGGCTGTGTGATCTTGGGCATGTCATTTCACCACTGTTGCCTCAGTTTCCCCATCCGTAGAATGGGGATAATAATAGTACCTACCTCCCAGGGTTATTGTGAGGATTAAATGAAATAATGCACAGTGCCTCGCACATAATAAAGGCTATATTTTCTTGTTCAGTCATTTCAATCATGTTTGACTCTTCATGACCCCATTTGGGGTTTTCTTTCCTGAAGTGGTTTGCAATTTCCTTCTCTACCTTTCCAGATGAGGAAACAGGCAAACAAGGTGAAGTGATTTACCTGGGGTCACACAGCTAGTAAGTATCTGACACCAGATTATAAATGTTAGCTATTATTATTCATATGGTGTAAAACATACTGACTGAATCTGGAGTCAGAGGACTCCAGTTTAAACCATACATCAACCACCTACCACATTTGTGACCTTGGGCAAGTCAGAGTGAATAGAGTCCTGGACTTGGACTCAGGGATCCCTGTATTCAAATGGTTATTGGGGATCCTTTTATTTCTCCCTTTGGGGGAGGGACTGGAGGGAGAGGCAAACACAAATAAGAGCATATCTAAAACTCAGTTATAGTACAAAGGTGTCAAACATGAGAGACCTCATGCCAACAACACTCCCAATTGAAACCAGAATCAGATTAAAATGCAATTGGAGAACATTTAACAAAATGCAGTAGAACATAGATAATGTTTACATATGGTTTTCTAAGTCAGTGTGCAGTGGCAGGGAACATTAGGTATAGTTTGGTGGCCCAGGTTTCTAGATGAGTTTAACACTCCTGGTATACTACATAAAAGAGCCATTCTCAGTCAGGCAACCCTGAGTTCATACTGGCTGTGAAACTGGATGGGTCAGCGCTCCCGAACTGTGGCTGTCAGTTGTAAAGCTGGTAAAGGGAGTTTTCTCATTGAGTTCTTTATATCAAAGAAATCCTAGATGTGGTCCAAAATGTAAAATTCTTTGTCAGTGTTAAAGCAGGCTATAAATGTCAGCTGTTAAGCTACTTAATCTCTCTGGGCCTCAGTGTCCTCTCTAAAATAAAGGGATTGCACTAAATGACCTCTGAGGACCCTTCCAGCTCCAAGTCCACCACCCAGTGAGCCCTCTGGCTTCTTCTCCTTTTGTTTCCATATTCTCTCTTTCTTGGATCCTTGTCCCTAATTCTTTGATATCAAAGTGTACCTGTGCTGAGGCTGAGGAGGGTGGAATTACCCAGGGCATAGAACTGAGATATTTAACTGGTGTCAAGTGTAGTTTTATTTGGAAAACACAGTTTTGGACTTGATAATCTTGATTTCCAGAGAAACTGGATTCTACTTTGTCAGTAGTTTGGTACAGTGGGAAAAACCTCTTGCTTTGGGAGTCTGAAAATATTGGTTCAAATCCTGTCTTTGATGCTGCCTGTGTGACCTTCAGCAAAACATTTAATCTCTGTGGGCCTCAGTTTCTTCAACTGTAAAATCAATAGGACTGGGGCGGCTAGGTGGCTCAGTGAATAGAGCACCGGCCCTGGAATCAGAAGGACCTGAGTTCGGAGCCGGCCTCCGACACTTAATCCATACAAACAAAAAAACCTAGCCGTGTAACCTTGGGCAAGTTACTTAACCCCAATTGCCCTAAAAAAGGGGTGGCTAGGAGGCGCAGTGAGTAAGAGCGTCGGCCTCGGAGTTGGGATGACCCGAGATCAGATCCGGCCTCAGAAAATGAGCACCCACGCATAAATAATAATGACTAGCCGTGTAACCTTGAGCAAGTTACTTAACCCCAATTGCTTAAAAAAAAAAAATCAATAGGACTGGATGGCCTCTGAAATGCTTTCCAGTTCTACATTTCTGATGCTATTTCACCCTTTCTTGCCTGGCAGGAAACTCATCTTAGGAATTATGCTTTCATTTTGCACAGCTCCCAAGAACCTGGAACAGATTTCAGTAGAAACACATGTGATTTAAGGGTCATTATATGTTAGCTCCTACAGGAATAATGCTTACTCAGTGAGCTCAAATAATGGCACCAATAGACCTTGAACTCTGCTAGGCTTCACAGTTGGGGTGACAGGTGCCCACATGCCAAGGGCTTATGTCAGTCAACAAATATTAAGTGTGTATCAGTATATTAGACACTGGGGAAACTCCCTTGCCCCTGAAAAAAAGGCAAAAAACAGTCCTTGCCCTCAAAGAGTGTACATTGAAATGGAGGAGACGAGCACAATTAATTAGGTGAAGTTTAAGAAAAAAAAGATTCCAACAAGTGAAAGTCAGGAGAAAATACAGTCTTTAAAAACTAAGATATAGGGGTGCCTAGGCAGCACAGTGAATAGAGTACTGGCCCTGGAGTCAGGAGAACCTGAGTTCAAATCCAACTTGAAACACTTAATGCTTACTAGCTTCGTGACCATGGGCAAGTCACTTAACCCCAATTGCCCTGCCTTCCCTCCTCCAAAAAGCAAAAAAACAAAAAACAAAAAAACCCAAAAACTAAAATGTCACTACCTATAGTAATAAGACAAAAAAAAAAAATAAATTGAAGAATTAGAATTGGCAATGAGGAAACAAAACTTTCACTCTTTGCAGATAATATGGTGGTATACTTAGAGAATCCTAAAGAATCAACTAAAAAAACTAGTTGAAACAATTAACTTTGGCAGAGTTGCAGGATATAAAATAAACTCAAATAAAGCATCAACATTTCTATATACTTTCAGCAAATTCTGGGAGGAAAAGATAGAGAAATTCCATTTAAAATAACTGCAGGCGATACTTGGCTATCTCCCTGCTAAGACAAACCCAGAACTATATAAACACAGTTGAACCCAGGAACACAAAGGCATATCTAAACAATTGGAAGAATATTAATTACTTATTGTTATACTGAGTCAATATTTAAAAGTGACAGTTCCATCTAAATTAATTTACTTCTTCAGTGCCATTCCAAACTACCAAAATTTATTTTATAGAGTTAGAAAAAAAATAATTTAAAAATTCATCTAAAAAAACAAATGGTCAAGAATATCAAGGAAATTAATGAAAAAAAATGTGAAAGAAGACAGCCTAGCAGTACCAGATCTCAATTGTATACAAAGAGATAATAGTGAAAACAATCTGGTACTGGCTGATAGAGTGGTGGATCAGTGGAATAGATTAGGAACACAATACACAGTAGTAAATGACATTTGATAATCTGGCATTTGATAAACCCAAAGATCCAAACTTTTGGGATAAGAACTCATTATTTTGAAAAAAAAAACTGCTGGGAAAACTGGAAAGCAGTTTGGCAGAAACTAAGCATAGACTAACATCTTACATCATATACCAAGATAAGGTCAAAATGGATTCATGATTCAGACATAAAGGGTAATAGCAAATTAGGAGAACATGGGAAATTTTGCTAGTTAGATCTATGGATAAAGAAAGATTTTGTGACCAAACAAGAGAATATAGTGTATCACAGAAGGTAAAATGGATAATTTTGATTACATTAAATTTAAAAAGATTTGTACAGAGGCGGAGTCAAGATGGTGGAGTAGAAACACAGCCTCCAAGGAGCTCCGGCTTCCACCTCCTCCAATTCATGTAAAAGGTGACTCTGAACAAACTTTGGAGCTAAAGAACCCACAAAATGACACAGAGAAGCTAATCTCCCGCTGAGGACAGCCTGGCAGGCCAGCAGGAAGCAGCCAGTGTAGCACACTGGGAGCCTAACCCAGCCCCAAGCAAGCTGGAGGTCTTAGCCTCAGGGCAGCAACAGGTAGCTGCTAGCTGGAGGGACTTACGATCATCAGCAGCTGTGGCAGGTTCCAGAATTATCAACACACAGACACTAATGACAAAGTGAGAGGTCAGTGCAGTGTGGACTTTGGGATCCAGTAGTTTGGGAGTGCGGTTGGCCTTTATCCCCCAGAGGGAGAAGCCTCTGAGGCACTGTGGCCATGCAGCCACTGCCATGTGGCAGCTTTAGCTCCTGGCCTGAAGACTATAGGGAGACCAATCAACCAGTCTGATGGGTAATCACTCTTGCTTCAACCTGCTTGGATCTGGATTGCTGTCTGGGGTGGAGGTCCTGGGGTGTGTGACCAGCTTGCCAGAGTATGTGGAGGCTTCAGAGAGGGCACCCAAATAATACCTCCTCAGCTGAGAAAACCCCAGCAATTGGGACAAAGTTTCCCTGTCGGGTAGCAGAGGCCTACTGTGGCAAAAAGCCCAAAAGTCAGGTAATTGAGTGGCAAAATGAGCAGACAAAGGAAGCAAAGCAACCCAACTTTACACTCCTATTTTGGAGACAAAAAGGATCAAAGTATGGAACAGGAGGAAGAAAACAAAGTCAGAACACCTGCACCAAAAGCTTCAAAGAAAAATATGAGTTGGTTATAGGCCATAGAGGAGCTTAAGAAGGATTCTGAAAACCAAATAAGAGAAGTGGAGGAAAAATTGGGAAGAGAAATGAGAATGATGCAAGAAAATTATGAAATGAGAGTCAACAGCCTTACTGAAGAAAATAACACCTTAAAAATAGACTAACTCAGATGGCAAAAGAGGCTCAAAAAGGCAATGAGGAGAAGAATGCCTTAAAAAACTGAATTTGCCAGATGGGAAAAGAATCTCAAAAGCTCACTGAAGAGAATCATTCCTTCAGAATTAGATTGGAGCAAATGGAAGCTAGTGACTTTATGAGAAATCAAGATACTATGAAACAGATCCAAACAAATGAAAAAATAGAAGGCAATGTAAAATATCTTGTTGGGAAAACCACTGACCTGGAAAATAGATCCAGGAGAGAGATTTTAAAAATTATTGGGCTACCTGAAAGCCATGATCAAAAAAAAAAAAAAAGAACCTAGAAATCATCCTTCAAGAAATTCTTAAGGAAAATTGCCTTGATGTTTTAGAACCAGAGGGCAAAATAGAGATTGAAAGAATCTACAGATCACCTCCTGAAAAAGATCCCCCCCCCCCAAAAAAACTCCTAGAAATATTATAGCTAGGTTCCAGAGTTCCCAGACTGAGGAGAAAATATTACAAGCAGCCAGGAAGAAATAATTTGAATATTGTGGAAACACAATCAGGATAACAGAGGATCTGGCAGCTTCTACACTGAGGGATCAAAGGGCTTGGAATATGATATTCCAGAGGTCAAAGGGGCTGGGATTAAAGCCAAGAATCACTTACCCAGCAAAACTGAGTATCATGTTTCAGGGGAAAATATGGTCATTCTGTGGAAAAGAGGACTTTCAGACATTCTTGATAAAAAAAACAGAGTTGAATAGAAAATTTGACATTCAGATACAAGAAGCAAGAGAAGCATGAGAAGGTAAACAAGGAAAAGAAATGATAAGGAACTTATCAGAGTTGAACTATTTACATCCCTACATGGAAAAATGATAATTGTAACTTATGAAACTTTTCTCAGTATGAGAATAGTTGAAGGAAATAGAAATGTGTGTGTGTGTCTATATAGGAGGGTATATGGGTGTATAAATACATATGTGAATGTGTGTATATATGTGTACAGGTATACATAGATAGAGGGCTGTAGCGGCAAGCACCCCAACATCCCCAGGGTGGCTGCCAACACAGGTTCTTAGATCTGCTTTTGTAAAGGAAAGCAACTCAAAATCGGTTAACAAGCTCACTTTAATCAATCAAACATATATTATCTAGTTCAGGGGGAAAAGGTCAGCACCCTGAACTTCAGAATATACAGACAGATCAAACAGACAGGCTTCCAAACTGTCCAGCCTTTACATCAATACCAAAATCACAGTTACCAGAGAGGGAAGCATCAACATCTGGATTTTCAAAGCCAGGGGGCTCTCAATGGCTGCCCAGAGTCTCATCTGGTCAAATCACACAACACTTCTCAAAGTGAGCCCCAAAGCAAAGCCTCCCATCAGCGTTTATATAGCCTTCTCCTGGCTCAGAGAATGTAACAACCTTCTTGACCCACTGCCCAATCACAAAGTATTGGGCTTTCCTGAAAAACAAGCCTCCCACCACAGGCTCCAGGTGCACTTAACCTAGGGGTAGGGAAGATCTAATCTTTAAATTTGCATTTCCATTACAAGGGCACAGGACCAATTTAATAGGAAGGGATGATACTTAAAAGGTGAAATTAAGAGGTGAGAGAAGAATATAATGAGAGGAGATGGGGAGAGACAGAATGGGATAAACTGTCTCATATTGAAGAGGCAAGGGGAAATGGTTACAATGGAGAAGAAGAACAGGAAGGCAAAAGGGAATGGGTCAACCTTATTCTCAATTAATTTGTCTTAGGGAGGGAATGATATACACACTAAATAGGGTATCTCTCCCTACAGGAGAGTAGGAGGGAAGGGGATAAGAAGGGGGATAATGGAAGGGAGGGCAGGCTGGGTGGGGGGGTGTATGTGTGAAGTTGGAAGCACCCACTTTTGAAAAGGGACAGGATCAAAGTAGAGAATAGAACAAGTGGAAGGTGGGATAGGAGGGAGGGAAATATAGTCAGTCTTTTACAATGTATCCACTAAGAAATGTTTTGCATAGCTACACATGCCCAACATATACTGAATTGCTTATCTTCCCAGTAAGGGTAGGTGACAAAGGAGGAAGGGAATGAATCTGGAATTTAAAGTTTTAAAATCAAATGTTTAAATATATATGTGTGTGTGTGTGTGTGTGTGTGTGTGTGTGTGTGTGTGTGTGTGTGTGTACTATTATTAATATTATTTTACATGTAACTGGGAAATAAGATATACAGGCACTGGGGCATAGAGATCCACCATGCCCTACTGGAAAGTTGGAGGGGTATGGGAGAAGAGATGGGAGAGAACAGATTAGAGGAGGGGATATCCAGTGGGATCGCTATTTTGGGGTGGTGGGTAGGGGAAAAACAGGAAGAAAATTTGTAACTCAAAATCTTGCAGAAATGAGTGATGTAAACTAGAAGTTAATAAAGCATTTGATAAAAAAAAAAAAAAGATTTGTGCAAACAAAACCAGTGCAGCCAACATTAAAAGGAAAGCAGGAAACTGGAAGGGTGAGGGAAGGGGGAGATTTTACAGCAAGTTTTTCTAATAAAAGTCTCATTTCTCAAATAAATAGAAAAATGAGTCAAAATTTTAAGATTATAAATCATTCCCTAATTGACAAATGATAAACAGAGAGTTTGCAGAAGAAGAAATCAAAACTATAGTCCTATGAAAAAATGCTCTAAATCATTATTGTTTAGAGAAGTGCAAATTAAAGTAACTCTTAGATACCACCTCACATCAGTCAGATTGGCTAACAAGACAAAAGAAGAAAATGAAAAATGCTAGAAGGGATGTGGAAAAATTGGGACACAAATATACTGTTGGTGGAGTTGTGAACTGGTCCAGCCATTCTGGACAATATTTTGGAACTATGCCCAAAGGCTATAAAACTGTGTATACCCTTTGACCCAGAAATGTCACTACTAGGTTTATATCTGTAATGGTAAGGGAATTTGAAGATTTTTCCCTGCTCCTTAATAAGACTAGGAAATTTGAAGATCTTTTCTGCCCCTTTATGGGCCTTGTGGATCCTAGCTTTATTAGAGGAGGCTTTTTTATTTTTTTAGGAAGGCCCACACCTTTTGTTACTTTGTAATTAGGCAGTGGGTCACAACGGTTGTGATGCCCTCTGACCCTGAAGAAGTATACACACACACACACACACACACACACACACACACACACACACACACACAATGAGGTTATCATTTTGCTTTGGGGTTTACTCATGGGAAGATATAGTCAGATGACTCTGGGTAGCCATTAAGGAGCCTTCTTTCCCCCTACCTTCCTCCCCTCAACGGCCACATTCCCCACCCACCCATTCCCCACCCCCTACTTTGAAAACACAGATGTTGATGCTTCTCACTCTGGTAAGTATGTATGTAATGGTCATACAGTTGGATCTGTCTGTTGATATGTTGATATGTGATATTATTTGGTCAGACAGTTGGAAGCCCTGTCTCTTGGTCTTTATGCTATTATTTCTGCTTGTAATTTCTGTTTGTATTTTCTCTGAAGTTCGGGGCACTGACTTTTTCCCCTGAACTAAGTAAATGATATATATGTTTGATTGAAGTAAGATTGTTAACCCTTTTTAAGTTGCTTTCCTTTAGAAAAGCAGATCAAAGAACCTGTGCTAGCAGCCATCCTGGGTATCCTAGGATGTTTGCTGTTACAATATCCTAAAGAGATCAAAGAAAAAGGAAAAGGACATATATGGGGAAAAATATTTATAGCAGCTTTTTTTATAGTAACAAAGAATTAGAAATTGATAGGATGCCCATCAGTTGGGGAATGGCTGAATAAGCATGATATATAATTGTGATAAAATACTAAGAAAGAATGAGAAGGGTCATTTCATAAAAAGCTGGGAAGACTTATATGAGCTGATGTAAAGTGAAGTAAGCAGAACAAGGAGAACATCATGTACAATAACAGCAATATTGTACAATGATCAACTGTGAATGACTTAGCTATTCTGATAATACAGTGATCCAAGACAATTTTGAAAGACTTAATGAAAAATGCTGTTCACCTCCAGAGAGAAAACTGATGGGGTCTGAGGGCAGATTGCAGAATAATTTTCATTTTCTTTTTTTTTTTTTTTGCAATATGGTTAATATGGAAATATGTTTTGCATGATTTCACATGCACAACTGATACTCTTGTCTTCTCAATGGCTGGGGAAAGGGGGAAGGAGGGAAGGAATTGGAACTGGAAATTTTTAAATGATATTAAAAATAAATAACAGATGTATTTAAAACAAACAAACAAAATCAACCAACAACACCAACCTGTCAGAGAATCTTTAGGAGCTGAAGGAAAAGGATAAAAGTCAGGAAGTAGGCCCACAAACCTGGTTCTGAAATAACTGATGTAGATCCTGTAAGTGGGAGCAGTTGATTGATGCCACCTGGTTGAGATGGGAACTATAGAGAGAGGATTAGCAATGGACCCTGATGAGCAAATCTTCATCTTTTAGGTTATTTCTGTAAAGAAAGGTATGTCTTATAAGCTAGGGGGTGGCTTGAATTCTGATTTTTTTTGCTTTAGGTGATGGGAGATGTTTTCTATTTCATCACTTAGATTTCCTTGTATGTTCCTTTGTCAAGCAGAGTGGTACGGTGGGTAAGTATGGAAAATTATTTATCTAGATAATTACTATGAGGAGGGCATCCAGAAAATCCACCAGTTCATTTCAAGGCTTCCTGATAGGCCTGGAAATAAACGGAAAGATGGATGAATGAGATCAATCCAGGGAAGCCAGGTTGGCCAATCCTAAAATTAACTGGAATATTCAAGGAGAGGGGCTGCTTTTCATCAGGAGCTGTAATGAGTCAAATGCTATGACATTGATCTTAGAGAATATAAACCATATAAACCAAAAATATTTTTAAAAAAGAGTATTCTTAGTGTTTTTAATATGTTATTAGGGTCATCAGAAAAATTCTTAACCTAGGGTCCATGAACTTAGTTTTAAAATATTTTATTAATTATATTTCAATATAATTTGTTTCTTTTGTTATTCTGTGTATTTTATGCATTTAAAAACACTATTCAGAGAAGAGCTATATAGGTTTTACCAGATTGCAAAGAGGATTTCATGATACAAAGGTTAAGAAATTCTGTTCTGGAGTGTTATGCAGTCAACGTGCACTCCACAATTTGTGTGTTGATGTTATTTGTCTTTTACAACTTTTATAAATCTGAAATTGAACCTTTAAAATCATTATTGCTAAATTTTTGTAACAGAAAATACCAGATGTAATAGATGAGAATTTTGCTAAAACTGGTATTCCCGGGCAAGCTTAGTTAAAGATTAAATTAAAGCACTACTCAATCTGGGTTTAGGTAGATTTTTTTTTAACGTTCCTTTCCAATTACCTTATTCTTCAATGTTATTCTGAATTCTTATAGTCTGGAGTATGTAAACAAGAAGTAGAAGAGGGAAAATGGAGTGGTTGCTGGAAATGGGTTCCCAAACAGAGTGGTTGTGACAGTAGAAAGAGAACTGGTGATAAGCAGTTGATTATAACATCTCCAAACTCGGGAAATAAGACTGGACCAGGGTCTGAGGGAGGGCCAAGAGGTATGTTGCCATGAGTCAGGATTCAGGGATAAGGGAAAGTTTGTAAGTCATTGAAATGCAAAACAATGTTTGGCACATAGTAAATGTTTAATAAATGTTTTTCATTGCTTTCATTCCTTAATTCATGAAGTTAAAAGCTCCTAGAATGGTTCTAAATAGAGGAACTGTTTCCCTATGATGATGACTACAGTTTAGCAAGGCCCAAGGCCCAATGCCAGATTATTTTACAAATGTGGCCTTCTTAACAAGGTCTAGGTTATAGTACAATTCCTGTCTGGGTCTATTAACTTTGTACATAGAAAACTCTGTTCCCTAACTGCATCTAATACTGTAAACCCAGCTATCCATCTTGCAGACATTCTCATTTGGTCACAAGAGTTTTAGTGTTTAGCAAAATCCATCCATCCATCAGTCAATTAGTAAACATTTATTAAGAGTCTGCTTTGTTCCAGGCACTGTGCTAAGGGCAAAGACAAAAATAAAAGTCCTTGATTTCAAGGAGCTTACACTCTACTGGGTGAAAACATACGTATACGTAAAAGTTAATACAAAGATATACTGAATATGGGTAGGGGTATTTGATTTGAATTGAAAGCGTAGGGACGGTAGGAGCTAGAAAGATCAGGTTGAGAAAGACTTCATGTGGGAAGGACCATTTGAGCTTTTGAAGAAAGCTAGAGATTCTAAGAAGTTGAGGTGAAGTGGGGGAGTATGTTTCAGGCATAGGGGACAACCTATGTAAAGGATATGGGAGATGAGTTATGAGGTATGGGGAATGTAGGTCAGTAATGTGTAATAAGCCTGAAAATGACTAGAGACATATTATGAAGGACATAGGAATTTGATCCTAGAGTCAATGGAGAGGCAACTGGAGCTTTTTGAGCAGGGAATGACATGGTGCTTTAGGAATTTCAGTTTGGCAGCTTAAAGTGGGAAGAGGCTTGAGGCAGGGAGAATAATTTGGATGCTATTGGTACCTTGACAGAAATAGGGAAGTTAGGAAGAAGGGGTAAGTTTTGGGGGGGAAATCATGAATTTTGTTTTGGTTATGTTGAGTTTGAAATCCCTTTGGGACATCTGATGGGAAGGCAGTTGGTGAAGGACTTGAGCTCTGGGGTAAGGGGAGGAGGAGAGGGAGGAAAGGGAAGGAAAGAAGAGTGTGGAGAGAAAGAGGAGGAGTGAAGAAAGAGAAGGAAAGGGAACAAAGGAAGGAGGAAAGAGAGGGAAGAAAAGGGGGGAAGCATTATGCTAAATACTAGGATTATAAACCGAAAATCAAGACAGTGCCTTCTCTCCAAGGGCTCACATTTTAATGAGACAACACAAATATAGAAGGTATCAGCTGAAAGGCAAATGGAAATGTCCTGTAGTCTTTAAGGTACAGTGGCAAAGCAGATGTTAATGCTTCTCTTTTAATGTCACTTCCTCTGATAAAATCATGCCATTTCCTGATGCTGAGTTATTTGACAGTTGTGAGACTTTGGTGATAAGAACTTTCATTTCTACGTCTTCAGTAGCTGTGATTGTAGCTCCTGTAAGAGCAGCTGCCAGGCTACATCTCAACAAGGGTTGTTTCATAGGATGATGACTGAGGACACTGTACTAAAAGTATTGCTATTCCCAGGGCTCTTGGGTTCAGGATCTTAATCTGTGTCTATCAGGGATTGAAGGAAGAGGTCGTCAAAATGGTGGTGATGGCTTGACTTGCCTGGCCTCTGGTGCCTCCTGTCTTACTCTCAAGATGCCTTGCTGCTTCACTTAGGCTGACTTGTCCACCCTGTGTGTGGCAGTTGGTGCAGAAAACTGGCTCTTTCTCCAGAGGAGTTGCTTTCCTGGATGATGGGTGTGAGGGCTGAGTTGGAAACAGGACTGGTAGTCTGAAGGTACATTCATTCCCAGGGTTCTTATTCCTATCTGCTTAGCAGTTGTTGCTGGTGGTGATAAGAAAGGTAGATTCCCCTCACCACAATAATTTCTCCCTTCTCAGTAATGTCTGTGGAGGCTGGGGTAGAAACAGGTCTGATGGTTTAAGGGGCGCTGCTATTCCCAAGACTTTTAGGATCAGGGTCCTGGGCTACCTCTAGTAGGGTCTGAGGGGAAATGGTGGTCAAGGTGGTGATAGTTGTTTGATTTGCCTTATACAGTCTCCTTTTTCTCCCTCACGGTGACTTGCTGCTTCAGCTAAAGAAATTAAAGAAATTGAGTTTAATTCATATTTAATATATGGATTGACTGACACCTTTGCTCAGTCTGTGTGCCAGGTGGTCATGTATCATGTAAAATATTTGAATTTTCCCTAGGAAAGAGTGAGTTTCACATAACTCAGGGTTTGACAGTGGTGCCCTCACTTGTCCATTTGCTTTGAGCATATTGAAAAATATTGCAATTTATGTCTATCAAGTTAGTGGGTTTGCAGATTATCTTGCCTATTTTTAATAAGCTAAATTTCACAAAATGGACGAGTAGCTTTAAAAATTTTTGAAAAGAAAGTGTGGATTGAAAATATTTTTAATTATGTGAGCACAAGGGAATAGCAAGAAAATGAGAGAGCTGAATGTTCAATTCTAAGTATGAGTTGTATCAGCCATGTTGTAAAGTAAGGACAATGGCAATATAAACAAATCTGACAAAATATCAGCCAAAAATATTAGAAATTACCAAGGTTATTTGAAATATGGATTTAACATCTGCTGTTATTGTAAAACCTCATCCCACGAGTATTTGACTTATGTCTTGAAAGATATTAGTGATAAGATAAAACCACTGCAATTAGCAAGACATTCAAAAACTAAGCTTTTGCTTCTACAAGTGATTTAGATGTACCTAACTGATATATGCGCCCTTAAAAAAAGTTAGAACAGAATAGTAACCTTTAAAAAAAATCTTTCAGTCAAAGAATTTTGGTGAAATTTGATCCAATTTGACAAAAAAAAAAAAAAAAGCTTTAAAAACCCCAACCTTCTGATTGACATTAAGGGAAAAGGAAACCTAGCTGAATCTGAATGAAAACATTATCTTTTCGTAAGCATTACTGGTAGATGGAATTGAAAATGAGCACCATGATTAGTAGGAGCAGCCAATGATGCCTTTCTTCGATATGGATCTATGTATCTGCGTGAATTTTTTTTTAGGCATAGATAGCAACTAGACCTTTGATTTCATTGTGATAGGGAACTTCCAGGTGGGTAAATTCTGTCTACTAATGCAGATGTCAACTTGGGCAGTTTATAATCTCAGAGGGTTGCCTAGCACTGAAAGTTTAAACGACTTGCCCAGAGTCACATACATGTATGCATCAGATCTTCCTGACTGGAAACCAGTTTTCTATCCACTACAGTATATTGCCCCTTATTTCAGCTGGGACAACCATTAAAACCAAGTGCCAAATTAGAATACTACCTTTGCATTGCTGTATCACAGTATTAAGTCAAGATTTTCTAAAATTATGAAGTTTATTCAGTCATGTTGGTGTTACCAATAATATTTTAGGATGTAAATAATTATAATTATTATTTTAGTGAGAGCCAAAAAGGTGTTGTATCATTTAATAAATAAAATGAAATTGGAAGTGTATTTTTAAAATTTATTCATTTCATCTTATCATTCTTTAAAATTTTTGTTATGTATGTTTTCAAATTATATACTGCATGAAATGTACAAATTGAAATATATTATATACCTTTCAAATGTATATGTTGCAATATATAATATATTGTAGTACATCTGCATAATTAACAAATATATGCATATTACTTAGAGGCAACTGGCCTGAGGTTTCTTCTTACTCTGCTAGTCTGTGAATCTATATTTCTAAGTGCTAAAAAGATGTAGAACTAAAGGAGGGGTCAAAATGTGGTGGGGTTATTCCAATTATTTCTGAAAGAATAAGACAAAAACTGGAGGATAGGCTTGAGTGTAGTTTTGAAAGGGGTGTTTGTCTTTATTTCCACAGTTCTTGTAGTTAGTAGGGTCTTAATAAATATGTACTGAACTGCAAAAGGGAAACATGGGTTAGTCATGCAAAAGACATCGACATTCCAAGTGGTAAAGGCATGTCTAAAGATCTAACGAAAAGAATGAAAAGGTCATGTTTGGGGAAAAGGGAGTGGATTGCTCAGGTTAGGACAGAGATTTGGACAGAGGCAGGGGTGATAAAGAAGGGGAATAACAGGAGATGAGCATTTGATCTTGTTGGCTGCATTTCATGAAGATGCCATGGCATTGGGACCTTTCCCAGGTATGTATGTAGGCAGGTGGATTCTGAGTATAGTTGGTTCTATTTCTTGGCTAGACAGACTGTCTTGATTCTAGGAATTACATTTCTGTAACTTAATACTCCATTTGGATTAAATTGGCTCACAGACAGAAAGAAACCATTTATTGCAAAAAGTGGGGAGGGTGTGGAATCAGTAGGGGCAAGTTAAAGGAAAGGTACTTGGGAATAAAAGACAAAGTTCAAACAGTCTAGAATTCAAGGTGATTTTCAGGTCATCTTCTCCCCACTACCTACTTTTCTTATAACCTAATCTCTTGTTACGCCTCAAAATAGATGCCCCTACTTCAGCCAAGCTTTTTAATTTTCTCTGCTTTGTAAATGTCATGCTCATCCCTCTCCTTCCATTTCTATGTCTGCAGTAACCTTGCTGTGAGCCAACAGTAACATGCCTTTCCCTTCCTTCAGAACATGTTCAAACATCATCTCTTGTGGGAGGCCTTCTGTAACTAATCCTACTCAAATTAATCTGTCCCTTATTATATGTCCTCTCAGGATTGACATACAGTTCATACTCTTTTATCTGGTGCTTAATCATATGGCCCTGATAAAATTACAGATTAAGCTGTTAGTTTTTGAAGCCTTCCCTTTTTCCTTTCTTTTCCCTTCTATTGCTACTAAGTATTGGCTGCTAATCACTCTTTGAGCTTCCTGTCCTCTAATACTCCTGGGTATTTTTTTTGTGTGTGTGAACTACTGTCTAGTTGTTTGCTTTATGTAATAGTGTAAGTAGGAGCCATTCAGTAAAATAGCTTAGAAAATTTTGTTTGATAAGAAGTCTTTCCAGGATTTCCCCAGACAACTTATTTATCCATATAAATCTGACTAGTGATACATGAAATGACATATCCAAAAAAGGAGATCCAGAAAAAGTAACAGGGGATCCAGAATCAAGGAATCCAGACCCCAAGGAAACAGTTACAACAGGAACTAGTACCTGGCCCAAGGTGCTCATTGCGACTAGAATTTAGGAATCAGGGAGATCTTTTTATATATGATTCTAACTCCTGACTACCTTTGCATCTGGTGGGTCTTAGACCTCCTCTTCTCTCCTAGAGGCCACTGTGGGATGTTAAAGATGTTTGGGAGTATTGAGGCTACTAGTCAGTTTCCTACTCCTATCATTATAACCATTCCTTTATGATTTATTGAAATATATAGGGGTGGCTAGGTGGCGCAGTGAATAGAGTACTGGCCCTGGAATCAGGAGGACCTGAGTTCAAATCCGGCCTCAGACACTTAACACAAAACTAACCTTGACCTTGGGCAAGTCACTTAACCCCAACTGCCCTACCTTCCCCTCTCCAAAAAGAAAAAAAATATATATATTATGTATATAGATATGTGTATATATATATTCCAAATATATATAATCCTAGATTTTTCTTAGCATGGTTTTCAGGGAATTCGATGATTTTTAAGTTCTCTTGACCGGTTTGCAGTCAATTTTTTAATATCAGATGCTTATCTTTTCTACTTTTTCAGTCTTTTGATTTTGTTCTAATATTTCTTGCTGTCTTATTGATTCTTGTTTGGTCTGTTCTAATTTTTAGAGTCAATTACTTAGGCAAGGTTTACCGCCTTCTTTTCTAAACTATTCTCCTTCTGAGTCTTTCTTCAGGAGCTTTTATTCCAAATCTCTTGCTTTATTTCTTCCAGTAATCCTATATAGCCTTTGTGGAAAATACTGTTTTTTCTTTTGGATCATTGCTTGCAGTTGTTTCAGAGTTACTCTCTCCTTTTTAGAAGGGAATTTCTAGATTTGTAATGATTTTTGGTACTGCTTGGTGTTTTCTTTGATTTCTTCAGTTTTATTTCCTGAATTAGGGCTTTGTTCTAATGCCAGGCTCTGCTACAATTTTGTGTAAGGTGGTCAGGCCTGTTTCATATTGGCCCTGCTTGACCCTGACCCTGTTTAGTCTTTTTTTTTCTTTTTTTTTTTTGAGGCATTTGGGGTTAAAGGACTTGCCCAGGGTTCCACAGCTAGTAAGTGTCTGAGACCAGCTTTGAATTTAGGTACTCCTAACTCCAGGGCTGGTGCTCCATTCACTGTACAACCTAGCTGTCCCAACCCTGTTTAGTCTTGCCCTGAGTTCCTTGGGTTCCTGCACTGACCTTCACCTCTCAGGGTCAATGTCCTCTGTATCCTGGAGATTTAAGGTCCCTTGGGGCATTTTAGGATAGAAAGTTAAGCTCTGAATCCCTGGGTTATTAGAATCTTTATGCTACCACACCCACATAGATTGTTACTGTTCCTGAAGGCTTCACTGTGGATTTACAAATGCCCCTGGGCTTTATGGGGTAGAAGAGTTTCTGCTCTTGCTTCCTCTGGACAAAGAATCCTGGAGTCTACATTTGTCTCTCGACCTTCTCCAGACATACTGTGAGGTTATGGGTTTATTTGCCTGCATTGGCACTTGCTTTGGGGGCAGCCCACTTTCATAGTGCCTATGGGCTGTTGGCTGACTTTTTGTGCAGTTCTGGAGTGGAAGAAGTTATTTATTATAGTTTCTCATTGGATTCCTTGACCATCATTCTGTTTGGTGTGAATTTCAGGTTTCTTCTGGATTAGGTGTGGGAGGGATCTGGGAAGACTGACAGTTCAGGCACCTCTCTTGGTGGAAGTTGCTTAATAATCCTTTCTAATCAGTGGCATATTGAAATTGCCTTAGTTGCTTTTAAGTCTAGTATTTCCTTGATCATGAACTTCTCTTAATATTAATAATAGCTCACATTTATATAGTGCTTTATAGTTAGTTTATAAAACACTTTACTTAAACACATTTGATAATGGCCACCAATAGACAGAAGATGGGAAGAGAGAATGAATATATATTCTTTTTGGGCCTTCTGGGACAATTACCAGTGATAAATAAGTAAATAAGCAAGTAATAAATACTTGCTGATTGACTAATTAAAAGACTGTTTGGGTCTGTGTCATTCCAAGGAACTTAAGTTGAAAGGTCTTAATGCCTATGCAATTGGAAAGGACCTGTTCTGGTCTGCTGGTCTAATTTTTGTTGCCAGCTTAAAGGGGTTTTCTGGGTGTCTGTTGACAGTGGTAAATTTATATATGACCATGACAGCCGCAGGGCAGTTTGTGAATCTCACTGGGGGTTTTCAGCTCTTCCAGTAGGAGTTGACTTCCTAAATGTTGTGTGAACTGTGAGGGAGGGAAAGAAATTAGTGTGAAATGTGAAGACCGTGGTTCATTCTGGTTTAGGTGTAAATGGAATAACCAAGTCAGAATCAGCAGTAACAAATAAAGCCCATTATCTTTATGGTAATTAATGTAGCAGTTTTTGTTGTTCAGTCATTTTGGTTGGGTCTGACTTTGTGACCATATTTGGGGTTTTCTTGGCAAAGATTCTATATTGGTTTGCCATTGACTTTTCCAGCTCATTTTCCAGAAGAGAAAACTGAAGCAAATAGGATTAAGTGACTTGCCCAGGGTCACACAGCTAGTAAGTGTTTGAGGTCATAAATGAACTCATGTTTTCCAGACTCAAGGCCCAGCAGTCTATATCCACTGTGCCACCAATTGCCTCAATGTACCAGTGTTGGTACTAATTTACTGTATAGTTTGTTATTTCCATCTAATTGTTGGTTTAAAGGTAAATAGAGTATAAGATGAATCTTGATTTGTAATGTGGAAGAAAGGATGGGCTATCATTAGATGAACTGTTGTCTGTATTTGGAGATAAATAGATAGAAAATGGTAGATAGAAAATGATTTCCCCAGAGGGAAAAAATTATGTATGCCACCCCTCTGATATTGAGAAGTCCATTATGGAAGAGAAAATGGGACACCTTAAAAATGTTCAGTCACCAACACCATCATAATGTCTTGACTATTAGAAGAAAATAAGTCAGTAATAAATTATGAGGCTCACCAGGAAGAGGGATTTCTTGCTGTAGTTTTGCTGAAGTAGCTTTTGGCTTTGAATTAGTGTCCTTAGTCTAGATGTAGGCCATATATGATTGAACAAAATGAAGTATGCTGTGCCAGACCCCCATGATATTGAAAATCCTTGGTGATTAGATGAAAAGCATTTTTTGTCTTTCTTTTTTTTAAGTTTTCATAATTTAATCCCCCCCCCGCAATTACATGCACAAATAATTTTAACATTATTTTTCATGAAAGGTTTCTCATAACCCCACTGTCACCTCATGTAAAGCTCATGTGGTACTTCTACTCATCCCTTCTAGGAAACACATAACAGGGCAGCATATGTGTAGTAGTATCAGTGGTAGATTCTCACTCAATGGGAGAGTTTGGGTCCTCCCATAGAGTGAAAAAGCAAATCTGGATGATGGTATCTTGCTCAAGAGTCACTGGATGAATTCTTTTATTTGGGATTTTCAAGGTAGTTGCAAAGTTCTTGGATCTTAAGATTGCTCTGATGAAAGAGTTGGCTCTCCATTCAAAGCTCCCAAAATTAGATCTCTTTGATAAAGCATCAATCAGCTCAAGAGTTCCATTGCCCAGAAACAATGGAACCAGAAATCAAATGTTAACTCAAAGGGATGGAGATGTTTTTGAGTTTTTGGACTGACTTGTGTGCTTGAGATTGCACAGGTCATCCTGGACCACTCCTGGATGTTGCATTTTTTTTTTTTGAGATGGTGTTACCATACCTTAATGACCAGTGAGTCCCAGGACATATGGTTCGATTTCATTGTGGACAGTTTCTGGGAAAAGAATGCACAGGGATAAAATGTGACTGATCATGAAGTATAGTCATTTTATGTACCATTGTCAGAGGTAACTATTTCTACTATGTCTTGAGGGTAGTGTGGATCAGAGTAGATCAGGAGGGTAGCTGGGTGTAATGTTAATAGGATATAAGATCTTCCCACCCATTAATAGACCTCACATGGAACTCATTAAGGGAAGCTTGCTTAGGGGATGCTTCCTTGTAGGAAGGCTTTCACACCTTTTGTTAATTTCTAATTAGGCACTGAGTCACTGAGGGTTGTGATGCCCACTGACTCCAAAAAGGAAATATATACTCTGAGATTAGCATTTTGCTTTGGGGCTCACTCATTGGAAGGGTTTTCTTGTGATTTGACCAGATGAGACTCTGGGTAGCCATTAAGGAGCCCCCCAGCTTTGAAAAACACAGATGTTAGGGCTTCTCTCTCTGGTAATTATGTATGTATTGCCTTGGTCAAACAATTGGATCTATTGATGTGTGCTAATTTCTCAGACAGTTAGAAGCCCTATCTATTGGTTTTTATTTCTCTGAAGTCCAGGATGCTGATTTTTCCCCTGAACTAATGAATGTAATTTAAAAAGGTTGTTAGGGCAGCCGGCCTCAGAGTTGGGATGACCCGAGATCGAATTTGGCCTCAGAAAATGAGCACCCACACATAAATAATGACTAGCCATGTAACCTTGAGCAAGTTACTTAACCCCAATTGCTTAAAAAAAAAAAAAAGATTGTTAGGGCAGCAATGGTGGCACAGTGAGTAGAGCACCAGCCCTGGAGTTAGGAGGACCTGAGTTCAAATCCGGAGTCAGACACTTGACACACTTACTAGCTGTGTGACCTTGGGCAAATCACTTAGCCCTAATTGCCTTGCCTTCCCCCCTCCAAAAAAAAAAAAAGAGCAAGAGAGAGATTGTTGACCCCTTGAATCTTTCCTAGTAAAGCAGATCTAAGAACCTATGCTAGTAGCCATCCTGGGGATAGCAGTGTGGTTACTGTTCCACTGGGGCAAAGAACCTTAAAATCCCATAACTTATGTCTGGCTGTTGTAAATTCTCAGGATGCTCTAGGAAATGGTAGTGGGAAGGATGATAGTGGTAAGTCTCATTATCCTGTGATGCAACAATCACAGAATCCCAATAACTGGTGCAGGTTTATGATAATCAGAGAATATATTTATGTCAAGACATCCTCTGCCTTTAGAGGTTCCAGCCACTGCTCAAAGAACTTCAGCTCTTCTGTGTTTTTGCCTTTCTTTGTGTCCCTGGTACTTAGCACAGTGTCTGGTATATAATAAATGTTTGTAGATTGACTGATGTTGACTATGCTGGCCTCTTTTAAGTTTGGCATGCAAATGGTGTTCATGGAGTTATGTCAGCAGCTCATATCATCTATATGTATGATGTATATGGTCCATGCAAGAGATATGTGTGTTGTCAAGGTGTATATTATTTCCCTCTTTGCTCTAGAAGGTGATGGTAAAGCATATCTGTTAACTGTTGAAACATGAGAAGTGCCTTATACAGTTCAGATGATGGCACACAGCATTTGTATTATTATCTAGCCTGTGTCTGAAATGTTATCTTCCATTTGATCCTATGCCAGATATTGTATGACCTCTTTAGATTTACGTTTATAAAAACCAAGGCATGCCTTTCTTACCACACCAGATCAGAAAGATTTCAAATCAGTAGGAGGGGCCTTTCTCTCAGATCGTATTGTATGAAGGGTTCAGGAGTTGTGGCAAAGTCAGAGTTTGCCATTTCTTTTCTTCTTTACAGAATGAACTGATACACCTTGGAATCCCCAGAAAATCCCCCATACATGCTTTTTGGATTCATATCTCTCCCAGTCCTCCAAATATTAAAGCTTCCAGCTTCATCGCCAGGAGTCTAGAATTCTCTGAACCATGGATTAACTGTTGTAGTTTAGTATCCAAGAGGATCTTCTGAAGCAGTGACTGATAGAACACAGGGTAGAACTGAACCAGGATGAGGAGCTTAGAAGTCCTTAGAAGTTACTTATAAGTCCACAGCGTTAACCAGTTAGACAAATGGGAGAAGTCCTATCCTCACCATGATAGATAACTGGATCAGAGAGAGTACAATGAGTAGCCACATTCATTCTGACTTAGAGCAATTAGCCATCAGTTTGCTGATTTGTCATGAAGTTCTTTCTGGCCATAGGGTTGTTTTCCCTTCACCTATTTGAAATCCCCAAATTCTGGTTTTCATGACAGATCAAAAGACTACAGATTCTTCTGCCCTTAGAGAGTATTTGAAATCAAGGCAGATGAAAAGAAAGGAGGCCATTTGAACCTGGCCTTGGCTTGGGTTCCAGGACCATTGGAGATGCTTCAGATTTCAATGGTTTAATTGTGTAGTGATGACAGGTGTTAGGTTGACTTCCTTTGTCTTGAGGAGTTCCTTTTTCCAGACCATAAGATTGTGCTCAATTGAAGACCCAGAGAGAATATGGTATTGGTAGAAAATGGGCTGGATTTAGAGTCAGGGACCTAGGTTCAGGTCCTAGCTCTGCCTTACTACCTGTTTGACCTTGGACAAACACTTAACCTCTCCGGGTCTCCACCTCCTTTTTTTATAGATGAGGAAAACTGAGAACCGGAGAAGTTGCCTAAGATTATACTGGTAGTAAGTGACTTGGAATTTGAACCTAGGGATGGGAAGAGACTGTATTCTCCTGTGACTCCCATTGGGTGAGTAATCTTTCAGTTTAGGGTGCAGTATGGGAAAGAGGTTGAAGGTAATTTATTTGGTGTCCTATTCTGGTTAAAGCTGTGAATATAAAAGGAGGTTGAATTGAGCCTTGTTTATCCTTAAATCTTCCCCAGCTCCTAGCACATTTCATTGCACAAGAGTAAGTACTTAATAAGTCTTTGTTAAATGAGTGAAGTAATGATTACAGCCTTGCACTCTCATCAGCACTAAGAAAAGGCAGGAAGTGATCTGGTCTAGAGTCAGTATTACCAGCTTGGAGCAAGCCAGTATCACAAGTCATTAGTTCTGATGGATGTGAAGAGACTGATAATTTTGGCTGTTACAAATGTCATTGAGGGATGACTCGTAAACACATAGAAATGTCCATTAATATACTAGATGATCTGAAGTCCACCAGAGGCTGTTATGGGAAGGGAGCTCTAGTTTAATGGGTTGAAACAGATGGCCAGCTGGACTTTGCTTGAGGAGAGAAAAGAGAGAGGCTGGAGTTCTGTGGGGAATTTCATCCCCATGGTGCCTAGCCATTTCTTTCCAAGGGCCTCAGCGGAGAGTTCACTGGGTACTAGTCAGACTGCCCACTGTAAAGATATTGCCCTCCTCTTTGCCAGTGAATCAGAAGAAATCAATGTTATTTAGCCAAAAGAAGAAATCTAAGGAGACCTGCTAGTTGTATTCAGCTATCAGAGGAGTTTTCATATAATTGCTAATAATAGTAACAGCTAACATTTATATAATAGTTTGATGTTTGCAAATCTTTTTACATGTTTACATTTGATTCCTCACAACTCTGAGAGGTAGGTGCTCCCTCTTATTATCCCCATTTTACAGATGAGGAAACAGAGGCAGGCAGGGGTTAAGTGGCAATTGCCCAGGGTCACAGAGCTACTAAGTGTCTGAAGCAGAATCTGAACTCAGGCCTTCTCACTCCAAGTACAGCACTCGAAGACCTGAGTTTAAATCTCACCTTAGATATTAAACACTATGCCAACTAGCTGTCCCATGAAAGAGGTAATAAATGAACCCTATTTTGCTTGTTCCAAGCAAGAAGAATTGGAAGCACTGGGTGGAAGTATCTGAGATGCCTCAAGGAGTAATGGTTTCCTTTTCACCAGAGGGCTTGAAGCAGATGCCTAATGACCATAATTGAGGGGTATTGTAGAAGGGATTTCAGATGTTCAGGAAGGTGTCAGATTAGATGACCTTGGAGGCCCCCATGATAGTCTCTGCCCTCTTTCTATCCTCTGGTTGCTGAAAGCATCCCACCATGTCATCTTTCCCAAACTTCTCCAGCACTCTGTATCAGTGTCTGGCATGTGTTAAAATTCATAGTAAATTGTGAATCACTCACAGCTTCCCCTTAACCCTCTTAGGATGTATTTGCATTTCAAAAGCAATCTTTGATTGGTTTAATTTCAAGTAACTTGTCAAAGGGAAATGAAAATTTTCAGACAGTGCAGGAATGAGGAATTCAGTGTCTTTTTTATTATAGTACACAGGCAGTGACCTACTATGTCTTCCCTTCTTGCTGGTGAGGCTAGGGTTTAATTGTAATTTTACTCCATTTGTTTGATGAATGAATATGCTCTAGAACTAGTTTGTGAAGCGTTCTTTTCTTTAATTCTCCTGTGTAGCATGCAGTGCTGGTATCTGCACATAATAAGTGCCCACTGTTTGTATGAATGAATGAATGAATGATAGCTAGAGAGATGAATAAATGGGTATAGATGTCAGATGGAACTAATTAAGCATAAGTTTGGTGAGGGAAGAGAGTTCAAGATCCAAATAACCTTGAACATGAGTGAGCATTGTAAGTTATATAATTTTTAAAAATAATAATAACACTAAAATCTGTAAATAGAATGTTTTCAGTGAGATATAATAGAAAAATTGAGATTTAGAGTCAGAGAAACTGAATTCAAATTTTGGCTCAAGTATTTAATTTCTTTGTGACACTGGGTGTATTAACAATGCAATATTCACTATGCCTATGGCAATTATAAATAGGCTTATGTGGTTATTAATCACAAAATATATCAGGCTCTCTATATGGAGGATAAAGCCAGAACATTTATTAAAATACCAAATAACTGAGTCCCAAAGCCAGAAAGTCAAAGCCATCAGAGTAGTTATGAAATTGGCACAAGTAGTTAATGTAGTAACCAACCACATTCTTAAGCCTTCAAAACAGAACAGGCTACCTCAGGCAAAGGTCCTTCTCTCCCCACTCACAGCAACTGCTCAGCGTCGGGAAGCGTGCTCACAACAGCTCTGGCCCCCCACAGTTCCAGTCCCTGGCAGTCCCCAACAAGAGTCCTTAGCAGAAATTCTGGCTGGCTCAAAAAGGGGTTTTGCGCCTCCACCTCTACCTCGGCCGTTACTGCTGCTGCTGCTGTTGCCGCCACCACCAACAGTCCCCACTGGAACTCTAGCTTTTTCTTTCTCTTCCTCTTGCCCCACCCCTTCCTGCTATGTCAGCAAGTCCAATGGGGCATGGAAGACCTTTAAATCCCATAACCCTTACACTGGGCAAATCACTTTGTCTGGGCCTTACTTTGCTCATTAATAAAATAATTTGACTGGGCCAGATGACCACAAAGGCCTTTTCTATAAATCTATAATCTTAAGTATGATGTGTAAGAAACAGCATGATATAATAGAAAGAACACTGAATTCACAATCAAAAGACATGAGTTGGAGTCCAAGCCCCATTTCTTATTCACTACATGATTCCAAGGGTCACTTAAACTTTCTAAGCATCAGTCATCTCATTTTTAAAATTGTGTGGTGATATTTATCATGGCAATGATAATGATAATTACTTGTATAAATGATAATACTTATACTACTGATATCACAAGTTTATAAGAGAAATTTATTTTTTTAGCCTTAAAGCTCTCCATATACTATGAGTTATTATTTTTACCCAATAGAGTGTCATTTTTTTGTTTCATTTTTTGTTTTAAAAGGGATATAGAGAAAATGGAGAGTTACGAAAGAGAATAACAAAAATAATTAAAAAGCTGGAAATCAATCAATTAATCAGTAATACTTATTAAGTACTATGTGTCAGGTATGGTGCTGGGGACACACAAAAGAGGTAAAAGATAGTCCCTGCCCTCAAGGAGCTTTAAAATCTAATTAGGGAGACAATATGCAAACAAATATATACAAGCTATATACAGAGTAAATAGGAAATAAATAATGGAAGAGGTACTGGATATAAGAGGGGTTGGAGAAAGCTTCCTAAAGAGGGTGAAATTTTAAGTTGAGACTTAAAGGAAGCAAGGCAGATCAATAGTTGGAGTGGAGGATGGAGAGCATTCTAGGCACGAGGGGCAATTCCCAGAGCCAAGAAACGGAATATCTTGTTCATGAAATAGTCAGGAGGTCCATGAAGAAAGCAGATTTTTTTTGAGACTTTCAATGTACAATTCATTTTTCCTTGTAAAAGGGTACAGAAAATTCAAACACTTAGGCTTTATTGAATATAAATCTTCATGTCTAATTTCCATTCATTTCTCCTAGTTCTGGTAGCTTATCAGTTCCTTGGTAAAATTTAGCACCTAAGACTGAGCACAGCACTCCAGATGAGATTTGACAAGGGACTATTGACAGGGGACTATACAGCAGGACTATTGCTGACCTAGCCCTGAATGCAATGACCCTTTTAATGTATCTCAAGTTCACTTTAGCTTTTGTGGCCCACTTAAAAATCTCAGATTTTTTTCACATCTCTAGCTAGGTCTCCTATATCTTGTACTTGTGAGGTTGATTTTTTCTTTAGCTTAAGTGTAAAGCTTTTCATGAGATCTCATCTTGGTAGATTCAGTCCACCATCCTTAGACTGTTATGATCTTTGGAGATCCTCATTCTGTTATTTAAGATGGTCTGTTAATCTTTCTTACTTTTGTGTCATCTGCAGATTTGGTAAACATGTAGTCTATACCTTAATCCAAATCACTAATAAAAATGTTAAGTAACCCAGGGCCACGAAGGGATTCCTGGAGGATTCTAATAGAGACATCCTTCCAAATTGATCAAAACATTAAAGACTTCACTTTTCCTTGGGTATAACCAGTTCTAATTCCACCTAAATGTACTCTTGTCTAGCCAGCAACTCCCAATCTTTTCCTTGCTGTAAAGGTCAAAATCTAGAGATGTTTATTTAAAACATTCATTTGATCCAACAGTCCTAGTAACTCTCTACTACTACTACTACTACTACTACTACCACCACCACCACCACCACCACCACTACTACTACTACTACTACTACTGCTACTGCTACTACAAAATAAGTTCTTCATGAAGCCATGTTGACTCTTTATAAATAAATAGAATTACTTCTTTTTCTAGGTATTTGTTAACCATACTTTTATTGATATATCCTGGAATTTGGACAGAAATGAAAGTTAAGCTCATTTGCCTGTTGTTTCCAGATTGTTTTCTTCCCTTTTCTGAAAATTGAGAGGTTTACCTTTCTCCAGTCTTGTGGTAACTCTCCTCTGTAATCTTTTAAAGACTGCTGACAGTAGCTCAGCAAGGATAATGCAACAATTCTTACAGTACCCGCAGCAGATTTAAGCCAAATGCCTCAAAATCATGGAGTGCAGCTAGATACTTTCTTATCCCCCTACTTATCTTGGGCTTCAGCTTATTAGCTATTTTGTTCTGATTCTTAAAGTCCAAAGGTCTTTCTCCTTTCTGTAGAAAATGGAAGCAAAGGAAGGGTTGAGTAGCACTCTCTTTCTCTGCTGGTGAAGACCCCATCCACCACGGGTCCTATCTTGTCTTGGACATTTCTCTTTTCTTTATAATTAATTTTCTTCCCAACCAAAGCTCATTCTGAGTTTTTATACTTTTGCCACTATTCTTTTTTTTTTTTACCATGACTGTCTGCTTTATTTCTTTAAAGTTTATATTATTCTGAACTTAAGAAATAAAACAAGTGTTTCCATAACATAGTAAAATAGAAAAAAAAGATGATTATACATGGAATTGAAAATCTACTTTGTACTACTTGCTTTTCCTTTTAAATATATGATAAAGTTATTGTGTTTTTTTTCCTCTCCCTCATCCCTTGAGATGGCTGCCTTTAGAGGTGTGTGTGTGTGTGTGTGTGTGTGTGTGTGTGTGTGTGTACACCATTCTGTACATACTTCTATTTGTCAGTTCTTTCTCTGGATGCAGGTAGTTCCTTCATGTGTCCTTTGTAGTTGATTTGGGTATTTATAATAATCTTAAAAGAATAGTACCATGCTATTGTGTTCATTCTCTTTTATCTAACCTTTTTTTATTTCATTTTTATCTATAATTTAAAAATATAAATTGGTCTGTAAGTTCTCTGTACATACATTCATGATTTTTAGACATCCTGTCCTCACCCTACCCCTTCTTTTTCCTTCTCATAATGGTCATTTCTCTTTGTGTTTCAGAATTTCATTCTTCAAAGCTTCCTTCCCCTGGGCTGGTTTCCCACTATACAATTTGAATCCATGGGATCCTACCTCTCTTTTGTCTGAAAGAATAGTTCTAAACCCCCTCACCATTTTCCTCATCCTCTGCTGTAAATTTCTAATTGTTCATGGCAAGTCATATCACATAGTGTTCTGAACGCTGTATTGAAAGAACATAGATCTGATTATTAGTTCCTTCATAGCATCATTGTAAGCTCCATGAGGTTAAAAAGAAATCATTCCCTAATAATTTTCTATCTTCCCCAATGCCTAGAGCAGTGTTATAGCATATTAGGTGCTTAAAGTCTTAAAAGTATATATGGTTGGGTATTTATAGATGGGTTAAATATTAGAGTAATTGGTTGTACGTCAGTATATATTTGGTAGCAGCTCAATAAAGAGTACCAAAGAAATACTAGCAGCCACATATTCCTAGCAGATGCCAGAGGTTTTCCCAGCACCTAATTTAGTACCAGGCACTTAGTAGGCATTTGATGATTGCTGAGTGATCCGTAGGTCCCAGCAGCTGAAGGGAGGCTGAAGGTGAAGCAGTCTTCTCATTCCAGTTTCATGGGAACACTCTTGTAGGGATGTTCTTGATCAAGCTGGTTTGTAGGGGATTTCCAGGTTTGTCTTTTTGAAAAACCACAATGTCCTATTCTTATCCACAAACTCCCCCTTCCCTAGGCAGGGAGGTTTCTCAGGTGCTAATTTGTTGTTGAATATATAAACCTAAAGCACAAGTCAGCTACTTTTGGGTGTGGATTCTTAGGAGAGGCCGTGATGCAAGGGGCAGGCCTTTTGTAGGTAGTACAATTCCAAGAGAATTCCTTGAAACTGCCAATGAAACATGCCAAGGCAAGGCTTTGAGTATGTTCATTTGCATTGGGTTATATTGTCCTTGTATCCCTCAAGTACCTAACATAAATTTTTTTTTCCTTTTTTTAAAAAAGATTGATTCTTTTGTTTTTACATTGCCTAGATTTCTCTCTGTACATCTTCCCTCACTGTTCCATCAAAGAGCTATCCTTTATAACATTTTTTTTTTAAGAAAAAAAGGAAGCCAGGGGCAGCTAGGTGATGCAGTGAATAGAGCACTGGCCCTGGAGTCAGGAGGACCCGAGTTCAAATTCGGCCTCAGACACTTAACACAAAAACTAGTCTTGTGACCTTGGCCAAGTCACTTAATTGCCCCTCCAAAAAGACAAAAAAAAAAAAAAAAGAACTTATTATTTAGGGGCAACTAGGTGGCGCAGTGAGTAAGAAGAGTGCTGGCCCTGGAGTCGGGAGGACAGGTTTGGTTCCAGCCTCAGTTACTTAACACCTACACAAAAATAACTTCCCTTGTAACCTTGAGCAAGTTACTTAGTCCCAATAGCTTTAAAAAGAAAGGAAAAGAAAAGAAAAAGAGGAAGCCAGGGGGCAGCTAGTTGGTGCAGTGAATAGAGCACCGGTCTTGGAGTCAGGAGGACCTGGGTTCAGATCCAGCCTCAGACACTTAACACAAAACCTAGCTGTGTGACCTTGGGCAAGTCACTTAACCCCAATGGCCCTCCAAAAAGCAAAAAAAAAAAAAAAAGAGGAAGCCAAGAAAAACAATTTGGCAAAACCACTTAATACAATGAAAAAATCTGACATTACATGTAATATTTTACACCTGTGGAAACTCCATCTCTGCAAAGGATGGGAGCTGCCCTCTCGTGATGTAATAAATTTAATAGGATCACAGATTTAGAGTTGGAAGGGACCTTAAACCTTAGGAAGGGACTTAGACCAATCCCTTCTTTTAACCAAAAAAGATAATTAGAGCCCATAATGTTAAGTGACTTGCCAGAGATGATAGCAGGTAAATTTCAGAAGTGGGATTTTAACCCAATTCCTAGGAATCCAAATCCACTGCTTTTTTCCATGATACCATAATGCCCATTGTATTCAGTAAGGTTCAACTGTCTATTCTGGAAATTATTTTTGTTGTGGATTATCTAGTTAGATTAGGAGTTTTTAACACTTTGTGTGTGTGTCCTGGTCCACTCTGGGTGTCTGGTAAGGTCTATGGACCCTTTCTCAGAATAATGCTTTTAAATGCATAAAAGATATAATATTACAGAGGAAACAAATTATATTGAAATACAGCTATCAAAAAGGTTTTCAAAAACAAGTTTACAGATCCCCAGGTAAGAACCCCTGACCAAGAGTAATAATAATAACTTGCTGTTATAAAATGCTTGAAGGTTTACAAAATGCTCCCCTAACAACAATTCTGTGAGTAGAGAGTAAATATGTTTCTATACTCATTTTCAGAGGGAGGTTAGTTGCCTTGCCTGGATAGCATAACTAGAAAGTGACAGCTGGGACTTGGAAATAGGCCTCCTTTCTCCAGGTCACTGATTTAGCAACCAAAAATGTCAATATAATCTTAGGTGCATCAAGAGAGACAAAGCCCATTTGTGTATGTGTGTTTTGTTTTGGGTGCCACATTTTAGGAAAGACATTGCTAAGTTAAAGTATGAAAAATTAGGTGACCAGCGTGATGAAAGGCCTCTGGGGCAGGCCAAATGAGAATCATTTGAAAGAAATAAAGGTGTCTAACTTGGAGAAGAGAAGAAAGAAAGGGCATGATGGTTGTACTGAAGGGACTGTATTTTATCTTTCTTTGAATCCCTATACATATCAGGTGCCTAATAAATTCATATTGACTGACCTGACCCCATACATACACACTTGTGTATCTATGTGTACCTATACACATGCATGTCCATATACACACATACATATACACACATTTTTCCTTATTCCTTTGGAGGAAGAGGTTGAGACCGTGGCAAATACCATTTATATATGGTCCCTACCCTCATGGAGTTTACAATGTACACAGGGATAAGACATGTAAATAGATAGACATAATGTGCACATTCATTCATTCATTCATATTTCAAATTTATTTGTGTCCATTCCTCATGGTTAGAAAGAAAAATTGAGTGACAACATATGCTTGTATATGCACATCTTTGTATTTTGAATTAGCATAACTGTTCATGGAATAGGTGTGTGAGGGGGATATATTTGTGTGTGTGAGGAAAAGGCAGAGGTGGAACCCATGATTCCTCTCACCTTAATTCACATTTTATATTGTGCTCAGGGGAAGAGAATAATCCAACAATGTTTGTTTAAATGAGTTATATATACTTTTTAAAAGCATTACGTGGTCAAGTTGTATGACTATGATGATAATAGATTTTAACTAAAGGAGGAAAAGGTGTACAACAAGGATCTGTGTTGTCACTGTATTGATTTAACTTGCATACAACTTGCATTATCATGTATTATATCATGCAAAATACCAGGCTAGATAAATCTAAAACTGGAATTAAGTCATCAAGAGAAATATCAACAGTCTCAGATATGCAGATAATACCACTCTGATGGCAGAAAGTAAAGAGGAATTAAGAAGCCTCTTGATGAGAGTGAAAGAGAAGTGTAAAAGCTGAAGTAAAGCTTAATATCAAAAAACCAAGATCTTAGTAACTGGTCCCATCACTTCCTGGCAGTTAGAGAGAAAAGAAATGGAAGCAGCAAAGATCACTGCAGACATGAAATTAAAAGACTCTTGCTCCTTGGAAGGAAAGCTATGGCAAATCTGGGCAGCATAATAAAAAGCAGAAATGTCACCTTGTTGACAAAAGTCCATATTGTCAAAGCTATGGCTTTTCCAGTAACGATGTATAGATGTGAGAGTTGGACTGTAAGGAAAGCTGAGCTCCGCAGAATCAATGCTATTGTTGTGGTACTGGACAACTTTTGAGAGTGCCTTGGACAGCAAGGAGGTCAAATTAGTCAATGTTTTAAAAAATTAATTCAGGCTATTCACTGGAAGGTCAAATACTGAAACTGAAGCTTAAAGGCTTTGGCCACATAATGAGAAGATGGGACCCAAGGGAAAAGACCTTGATGTTAGGAAAAATAGAAAGAAAAAGAAAAATAGGGTGGCAGAGAAGTGGAAACCATGAACATAAACTTGGACAGACTTTGAAAGATAGTGGAAGACAGAAGGGCCTGGCATGCTATGGTCCATGGGGTCATAAAGAGTAGGACAAGACTGAACAACAACAGCAAAACTAATTAGAATCCTAGATGACAGATAAAATCATTAAACCAATGTACAAATAGGATCTATTTCTATAAATCACCCTCTTATAATATATTTAATTATTTCTTTGATAGAGTATTATGAGATATTATGTTTTATCTTAAGTCTGCCTGTTTACATGCTGGACTTGAAGGAAGACCTGAATTCAAATGCTGCCTTAGTCATTTACTAGCTGTGTGATTTGGGGCAAGTCATTTAATCTTCCAGCCTGTTTCCTCATCTGTAAATCTGGAACAAAAATAGCACCTATCTCACAAGGTTGTTGTAAGGATAAAATGAAATACAAAGCATTATATAACTGCTTATCATCATCATCATCATCATCATCATCATCATCATCATTATATATCTGGTGATAGTCAATAACCAGTTCAGGTACATTTCTTATTAAAAAAAAAAACTACCATATACATACATGATACATATAATTCATTTTATTGCTTTTGGTATTTTAACATGGTATAGTTTCATGTTCTGTGTAATTACAACCACATATTTTAATAATAAAATTAGTGATATTGAAATAATTCATATAGCCTATTGAAAAATAAAAAATAATTAAAATCCCCTTTCCATTAGGACAAGTAAACAAAATCTAAGCAAACCAACCTACACAAAATTAAAATTAACTTTGCTAAATTTTAGCATAACGGTCCATAACTAGTGTGTTTCTCCCTCTCCTCCCATCCCCAGCACTGCTATTCATCTTCAGAGCTAAGAATTTTTTTTTATTTTATTAAGATTTTATTATGTTGACATGCTTTTCATTCCACATCATCTTCAAGAAAACTTTGCAGATTTAACAATTCTCTGGCTAGTTGTTGGTAACTTAGTCAGAAGCATCTGGGACTTTGGTAGAAGAGTTTGCTATAAAACTTGTAATAACTGCAAAAAGGACATATAAGTACAAAAATCATTATAGCAGCTCTTTTCTGGTGTCAAAGAATTGGAAACTGAGGGCAGTTTCATCAATTGGGGAATGACTGAACAAATTGTGGTATGTGATTATGATGGAATATTATTGTGCTGTGGGAAATGATGAGCAGGATGTTGTTAGAGAAACCTAGAAAGACTTGTGTGAGCTGATGCAAAATGAAATATACTATGTACAGAATAACAGAAATAGTACAAGATGATCAGCTGTGAATGACGTGGCTATCTCAGCAATACAAATCCCAGACAACTCTGAAGGACATATGATGAAAAATGCTATCCATCCCCAGAGAAAGAATTGATGGTGTCTGAATACAGATTGAAGCATACTTTTATTTAACTTTCTTTGTTTTTCTTGAGGTTTTATTTTTTTTTTTTTGGTCTGTGTTTTCTTCCACAGCATGACTAATGTGGAAGCATGACTACACACATATGGCCTATATTGAATTGCTTGCCTTCTGATGGGGGGATGGGGAGGAAGGGAGAGAATTTGAAACTCAAAGTTTTAGAAAAGAATGTTAAGAATTGTTTTTACGTGTAACTGAGGGAAAATAAAATACTAAACATATTTTTAAAAACTTAATAACTGTTGTGCCTACCTGTAGGGAGCAGAAACATTGGTCAGATGGTCCACACCTTTTTAATATTCACTTTGGGCTAGTGATTCCTCACCAAGATATTATTTCCTCAAGAAAGAGCTGAACAGAAATAGCATCTTTAAAGTTGGGTAACTTGGAAAGCTCAACTCTCTCTTCAGTGAGTTTACATTTCTGACTCTTCTTGCAGACTGTCTTTTAAAGTTGGGGTGTTCAGTGTAGATGTAGTAGCTGAGGAAAAGGGCCCCACACGTGACCAGTGACAGTGCTCTTCCGTGTGTGACCTACCATGTTTCCTGCTGCTGAAGGTGATAATTCTAGTCTTTATCTCATGGTTCATTTATTTAAGTAATGGCTGCTGTCCTCATTAAGGTTATTAGTACTCCCTAGTCTCATAATTTTTGAAGTTTGAGGTACAAAGAAACCCTAATGAGAAAGGGCAAATACATCATTATAAAGAAATTGAAAAAAAAAATTACTTGATTTCTTTTGGTGTTGATATCTGGGCATTTTTTCTCCCCCAGCATGGCATCCTCAACCTCTGAAGAACAGGGGAGTGCCTCCAGCAGCTTCCTCCCTCAGAATTCCAGTAACTACATATCCTTGGACTTTGAACCCAACATGGAATACCAATTTGTGGAACAATTAGAAGAGCGTTATAAATGTGCATCATGCCATTCTGTCCTTCACAACCCACATCAGACTGGCTGTGGACATCGATTCTGTGAGAACTGTATCCTTTCCTTGAGGTAAGGAGAAGGTCTGTGACCTGAGTTGAGTTAGTCAAGGACCAGATACAATCAGGAAGGTATTTCTGGCATGCAAACATCAGTCATAGATATTCACCAGCATTCAGAGTTTTCTGAAACAAAAAGGGTGAGTTTTCTAGTATACTTCTTGGGGGCACTTCTATGGGGACCTAAGTATTTTTGTATTTATGAGTGGATTTGCATATATTTTTTGTTTCTTAAAATATAGAGTTTCACTTTTAGTATACAAAGTGCAAATTTATATTGAGGGTTGGTCAGGAATGCAGTATATTAAGGGATAAAAGTGCTTGCTCCCCAGAATTCTCCTTTCTGTACTCAAAGTATAAAACTATGATAAGAATGGATCGTAACCTAAATTAGCTTTTGTAAGCAAAGAAGAGGTTAGCTTCCAGTTACCGATTGTCTTCTTGAACTGAATCACAATATTTTGGTAGATTTTCTCTTTTTGGACTCTGGGGACCAAATTGTTGCATTCTTTAGGGCTAGAAGAGGGGCAATTTGGGATAATGTTTATGTGTTTGGGATATAAACATTTACCTGTTAGGAAGGTAAATACTATTAGCTTTTTTTTTTTATTCTAGAGAATTAAATGCTGTGTCCTTCTGCCCTGTAGACAAGGAGATTATCAAACCCCAGGAGGTAAGCAGGTCAGCACTTAGCACAGTGCTTGGCACATAAGCAGGCGCTGAATAAATGTTTATTGATTGATTGTCAGTCTCAGTTTTATTTGGGGTCATATAAAAGTTAGCCAGCATCTCTCCTAAGGTAAATAATGTGTGATTTATAGTTTGGGACAAAAGATTGGGAGACAAAGACCTTTCTAGTGCCCAAGGTTCTCTTGAGTTTCTGTTCTTAAAGTCTTTCAAGTGACTCAGGTCCCTCAACTCTAACAGCAGGTCAGAGCACCAAGATATATTGCGGTTCATTGAACATATTAAACTGTCACATATACACTTGTGCTGTTCCCCGCCTCATTCACCCACACACAGAGATACGTGTATACAGTGTCATTATTGTTATTTCCTAGAGATGGAAATTCTGCTATCAAAGCTTAGGTAGAGGAATGTAATATAGCTAAAATGCCTCCCCTACCCACTCCATGCTCCCCACCTCAATACAGTGAATTCATGGCACTATATTATAATTATCCCTATTTTATTGTTTTGATGATATAACATGGAGTCAAAAGGTTTGAGGTTGTCAGCCATTTATTGCCTGTGTAACCCTGACCAGAACAGTTCACCTCCTTGGTTTCCAGTGTCCCTTTCTATAAAATAATGGGGATAAGATGATTCTCACCATCCTATCACAATCTAATTTGTGATTGTACCCCTCAATAAGTACTGGCACCACCCATCCAGGTCCCAGGATCTTCTTTACTCTTCCCATAAGATTGAATATGACTTTCCTTGTTGGTCAGTAGAGTAACAGTAACATTTAGGAATACAGATACCACAATCTAGTACAGAATGAAGGAATCTCCACCAAATTTTAGAGCAAAGTGTTATCTTAGGACTCATTTCATCCAACTTCTTCATTTTTATTGATCCTACAAGCTAAGTGACTGGCCCAAAGACACCAAGACACTGAATATGGTAGAACTGGACCTAGAGCCCAGCTTTCTGATTCTTGTCTGTTGCCTTTTATATTATGATACGCTGGGCCAGACATGGGTGTGTGCTTATGTATGTGTTTGTGTAAATAAGTGTTAGTAAATGAATAAGTAATGATTTTCAGATTCCTCTGTAGTATGAGATTTTCTAACAATTGGCATTCTTTCTCCCCCTCATTTCCATTCCTATATACAATAATTGAGTTGACTTTATTCCAAATTCAGCTAATTTTGCAGGTATAATTTGGCTTATAAATTCTGGAATTTTATTTTGCCTTCTGTTAGGTCTGCATTTGGCCAACTTCAGTGTTTCTCGGTGCTTTTTAGTGACCCTTCCAAGCCTTCAACCATAGCTATCCTTTTTCCAGTTGTGTACGAGCAGTTACTGGCGAAGCAGAGGCAAAGTGGCCCTACTAAACTCTCTTTAGGAAGAGTTAGAGCACCTAGTAGGGTATATGTGTTTTTGGAGAAAATGGCAAGATTGAAGCTGAAAGGGGCTTCACTCTTTGATCCGAAAAAGTTCTTAAAGGACTAGAGATATGTAGAGAGGCCAGTCTTTGTGAAGTTCAAGAAGCTTTGTGTTCAACTTTGTTCGATTTCTTCCTAGCTAAGAAATGTGGTTAGGATGCCCCTGTGGTTTAATCTCATGGAAGGATGCTGAAAAACAACATAGCCAGATTAATATAGTGTGCCACCTGTGGCCCTCTAGGTCCTCAAGTGTGGCCCTTTGACTGTTCTGTGAAGTTTGGATTCAGTCAAAGGGCTGCACTTGAGGACCCAGAGGGCCACAGGTTCCTCACTTCTGGTTTAAGCTAAGTACATGAGTTCCTAGAGGATGCTGATTTGTTAGACAGGGTTGTTAATCTAGAAGAACTCCCTGAAGAAGTAAAGTATTGAATGGAGGAATGCATTTGGATTGGCAAAAAGGAGAGTTAAAAGACATGCTAACTTAGTCCCACAAAAATAGCTTTCTGAAATCTTGATGTTGCCCTAAGCCAGTAACTACGCACTAATAGATGCTCATCTTTGTGAGTAAGGTAATTGTCTCCTCTGAGGCAGGAAGTCTCACCTCACCCACAGCCCCACCTCCTATGAGAGTCTGAGGTCGAGTTTACAACTAGGTTCCTCATGCAACAGATCACTGGCTGTAAATGCTCCATCAGAGCTATGTGTCTGACAGACTTTCTTTTTTCAGTTTTGTGGTGAGTCAGATTTTTCCTTTCAAGGAAAGAAAAACGTTTCCTGTTGAAGTTTTCAAGCCTCTCTCTGGAATTCCATCTATAGATTTAGCCGATACCCCTCCTTCTTTGAAGTATGTCTGGCCAAGTGTGTCTTCATTACCCTTGATGTGTGTATGTGTGACGACAATGCTTTTCTTTCAGGTATTTAAAGATAATTGCTGCAAACGAGAAGTCCTCAACTTACAGGTTTTTTGCAAAAATGCTCCCCATTGTGCTGCTAAAATGATTCTGGGGCGATTCCAGGTGGGTCTGAGATAATCTGCCTTTAATTCACATTAAGGTTCCATCATTAAGACCATTTTGGGCACACAGCACTGTAACAGATGTTCTATAATAGTCATTGTTCTTTCTATGAGCTCATAGCTGGAGATAATACTCACTTAACGAGAGAGAGTAGGTATATTCATTAAAGAAAGGCCATTGTAAGGGAAGGAGCGGCACAAAGTACCAATGGAGGAAATGGTACATTCTGGGGGAGAGGGAGAGGGTGCTTACGAGAAGAGGGAGCCGTAGTGAGTTTCTCTTCAAAGGTTTCACTTCAAGCTTTTGTTCAATTTCACTTTTCCATTTAGCTGAAGAAACATTCTGTTAAATAGAAACCTCAAGCTGAAGATGTAATGGTTTTATTTTGGCAGGTCTATACGTCAGGTATATCCACAGAGTAAATAAGTACCAACGTTAGTGTTGCTAACATTCACCAAACTGCCAGGAGGTTTTTGAAACTTTTCTTTAGATACATGTCTTTCATGTGTTTCATTCATTCACAAGATTCATTCTTAATTCTGTTGTTGTTACTGTTCAGTCGTTTTAAGTAATGTCTGACTCCTGGTGACCCCATTTGAGGTTTTCTTGGCAGAGATACTGGAATAGTTTGCCATTCACTTCTCTGGCTTGTTTTACTGATGAAGAAACTGAGGCAAACAGGGTTAAATGACTTGTCCAGGGTCACAGAGCAAGTAAGTGTCTAAGGCTAGATTTGAACTCAGAAAAATTAGTGTTCCTGACTCTGGGCCTTGTACCCTATGCACTATGCCACTCAGCTGCCCTATCACTTCATTAGTGAGAACCAACCACAGTATAAGTTAATAAAATTAGCGATTTCTCATTTTTAAAAACTTCTGAACTAATCTAGATATGATGGCAATTACAAGTTGTTATTGTTGCAAGGAATGAATCTCCCAGCAAGATCTATTAAAGGAAAAGGAAGAAACAAGCCATTTGCTACAATAAAATGTAATATTGATAAAGGAACAAAGTTTTATTACAGGTTCAGGATTACCTAGTTATGGCCTAGCAAGTTAAATAAGGGCAGTAATAGCGATTATCTGCCCAAACCATGACCCAGCCCTGATTTAATTTACAAGACCATAACTAGGTAATCCTGAGCTTATGATAAAAAGTTGTTCCTTTGTCAAGTTAATTGACTTTAGTATGAGGAGCTGCTTGCCTTTTCCTATTCTCTATTCCCCTTCTTGTTTATCTGACTGCATTTTTTGAGGATCTACTTTGCATAGACCTGTGCCCTGTGAGACAAAAATCAATAAAAGATCTAGTTTATTATGGGGAGGGGGGAGTGGAGTGGGGGCAGGAGGAGCGGGGCATGTAGAGTAAAAACGAGTTGCACATGTGGGATGGTATGTCCCATTCTTGATCTTATATTCACCCACAAGTTTCCATCTCCATGATACAGAACTCTGAAATTTTTCTGTCTGGTCACAACGTCCAGTCTTTATATTTCACTAGTCCCAAATCTATTCTCTGTCCTCATCCCAACTTCCTGCCACTCTTCCCAGCTTTCCCAGTTCATTATCTCTGTTCTCCTCACTTTTCTCTTTGAAATATTTTTATATGTAACTGCAAATATCTATTACATATCATTTATTTTTTAAAAAACATAGAACAAGTCCAACACATTGTTTCCAAAGCTACTCTGCTTTTATTCCCCTCTGAATTTCCTTTTGTTCTCTTCTATGCTTTAAAAAAAAGTTTCATTGATGTTCTTTTTTTTTTTTGCATCACTCTCATTTCCTTCACATTTATTCTTACCCACCAAAAAGGGGGGGAAGGGATCTCTTGTAATAAATTTTAACAAAAAAATGAATATGTATACACATTGACCATGTCTGAAAATGTGTGGCACCTCAGTCTACCACCTCTTTGCCAAAAGGAAGAAAGTATGCTTTATGTGGGTCATCAGTGGTTATGGCTGGTCATTGCATTGATTAGTTACTAATCTTTGTGATTGTTTTTCTTTACAGTGTGGTAGTCACTGTATAAATTGTTCTCCAGGTGCTGCTCACTTTACTGTTATTTCTTACAAGTCTGCCTAGTTTTCTTTAAACTCATCCGTTTTGTCATTTCTATGGGTACCCCAGTTGACAGGTTCTCCCTTTGTTTCCAATTATTTGCTACAATAAAATGTTCTGTTTTACATTTTTTTACGTATGGGTTGTTTCCTTTTTCTCCTGATCTCTTTGGAGGTATATGCCTAGTACTGGTATTACTGAGTTAAAGGGTATGTAGCTTAATGTCTTTTGAGTATAATTCCAAAACACTTTTCAGAATAGCTGGTTCATAGCTCCACCAACAGTGCAATACCTCTCACAATGATCATTTTCCTTTTTTGTTATCTTTGCCAATCTAAGGGATGTCAGATGGAAGATTTAATTTGCATTTCTCGTATTAGTGATTTGAGGCATTTTTTCATATGGTTGGTGCTATCTTGCTTTTCTTCTTTTGAGAACTACCTGACCACATACTTTGCTCACTTATTTACTGGGGGAATGGTCCTTGTTCTTAAATATTTGAATAAATACCCCGTTTTCCTTTCTAACTTTAATTGCATTTTTTTGTGTGTGTACAAAAACTTTTTAGGGCAGGTAGGTGGCATAGTGGATAGAGTGCTGTGCCAGGAGTTAGACTCATCTTCCCAAGTTCAAATCCAGCCTCAGATATGAACTAGTTATATGACTCTAGGTAAGTCACTTAATCCTGTTTGCCTCAGTTTCCTCATCTGTAAAATGATCTGGAGAAGGAAATGGTGAACCACTCCAGTATCTTTGCCAAGAAAACCCCAAATGGGCTCATGAAGAGTCAGAAATAACTGAATGACAAAAACTTTTCAAATCTGATATAATAAAAATTGTCCATTTTATCATCTGTGATCATCTCTGTCCCTTATTTGGTCAAGAGCTCTTTCCCTGTAGTTAATTATGAAAAATATCTCCTTCCCTAGCACATTGCCTGGCACATTATATGATCAAGAAATGCTTGAATTTAATTGAAATATGATTGAATACAAACTATATCTCTTTACTTGCCTCTTCTTTCCTAATCTTCTATTTCTCAATAACAAAGGCAGTTTCTACATTCCCTAGTCACAGTAGCTCTTCTTTCTCCTTCTTCCCACTGCCTACCTTCTTAGCAGAAACAATTTACAGCTTTAAAATAGTAAACTTAGAAGATGGCAAGACCAAATACCATGGCATTCATCACATTGTTAATATTTTCCACATGTCTTTTGTAGTTCCTTCTGTAGAACTGGAGGCAGCTAGGTAGCACAATGGATAGACGACTGGACCTGGAGTAAAAAAGACCTGAGTTCAAATCCAGACTCAAACACTAGCTGTGTGATCCTAGGCAAGTCATTGTAAGGGTTATGGGATTTAAAGATCTTCCCTGCCCCTAGGCTCTTTGTTAGGCTTAAGTGCACCTGGAGCCAGTGGTGGGAGGCTTGTTTTTCAGGAGATACTTTGTGATTGGGCAGTGGGTCAAGAGGGTTGTGACATTCTCTGATCCAGGAGAAGGCTATATAAACCTTGATGTGAGGCTTTGTTTTGGGGCTCACTTTGAGAAGTGTTGTGTGATTTGACCAGACAAGATTCTGGGCAGTCGTTGAGAGCTCCCCGCCCCGGCCTTGAAAAACCAGATATTGATCCTTCCCTCTCTGGTAACTGTGACTAGGTATCTATTTAATGGTCAGATAGTTGGAGGCCTGTCTGCTTGAAATGTTTCTCTATCTTTTTGTAACTTCTGTTTGTATTCTCTGAAGTTCAGGGTGCTGACTTTTCCCCCTGAACTAGTTAAACATATGTTTGATTGATTAAAGCAAGATTGTTAACCCATTTTGAGTTGCTTTCCTTTAGAAAAGCAGATCTAAGAACCTGTGTTGGCAGCCACCCTGGGGACGCTGGGGTGCTTGCTGCTATAGCCTGTCTTAATTTCCTCACCTATAAAATGGAAGTAAAAATAGCACCTTCTTCACAAGGTTGTTGTGAGGATAAAATGAGATAATTTTGGTGAAGTGCTTAGCTCAGAGGCTAGCACATCAGTGCTGCTTAACCATGGTTGTTATTTTTCCACCTTTTCCCTTTTCCCCATTAGGGTGATCATTGTGTGTCTTCTTTCTATACTGATGCTAATTTATTGAGAATACAGTTATATTAATATGTGTTTTAGGATCACCTTCTACAGTGTCTGTTTCAATCTGTGCAATGTTCTAATGAGTGCTGTAAGGAAAGAGTCCTTCGAAAAGACTTGAAAGACCACTTGGGCTTGCATTGTCAATTTCGAGAGGAAACATGCCCATATTGCAAAAAGGACATAGTGGTAATCAATTTACAGGTAAGTCTGAATATTTTGAATAACTGTAATAAAATAGTTACTGTATAAAGAACATATTACTAAGCCCAAAATTTCTAGCTTTAAAAACCTATTGCTCTGTGGGTTATACAGCTTATTTACAGAATCAAAAGATTTCAATTATAGAAAGGTATCTAACAAACTCCTCAGTTTGTTCCTCTTACCAAAAGAATATTCCTTCTTTGGATAAATGTATTTCAGCTTTAATTCACTTAAAAAGTAGAGATATATGTCTATGGTTATAGGTAATGTGACATAAATATCAATGGGCTGTTAAATTTTTTGAATACTTTATGTAAGGTTTCAGCTAACAACCAGAGAAATGGGTCTTTTTTCAGATTAGCTCTCAAAAACATCATTATTGATGTGTTTCTCTGTGTCACTATGTCAGCCACTAATGTGTTTGAGAACTGTATTACCTCCCAAAATGGAAACCCTGACTTAACCATCTCCTAAAGTCAGATAGCCCTTGTGGCATTGTGTCATCCATCACTAAGCCAGTAATTTTAAAATGATAAAATGTTTGGAAGCATTTTTTTCCTGTCTCATCAGATTGTTTTGGATCAATGGTTTAAAATTTAGCAAAAGTATTATATTATTAATTTTCATTTAAGAATCATCACTGTTTGGAAGAGACAACAGCTTATACTTTCTGGTTTTCAAGAATTTCCACAATAGAAAAAAAATAGATATTTATAAACATAGACACACAATGAGACCTCCCTTTTTAACCTCTACTGAAAGAAAAGAGGCCTTATGTATTTTATTTTCCTTTCATCATCTCTTCTGTTTTTCAGAATCACAAGGAAAAGTTTTGCCCTGACTATCCTGTATGTTGTCCCAATAACTGTTTACAGATTATTCCAAGAACTAAGGTACTGTAAATGAGCAGTTTGAGTAGAATTACTAAATACTTTTAGTTTTCAGTACTATAGAGTTGATAATACTACCGATCTAAGGTTATTGTTAGGACCTGTCTGCCTGCTTCTCTGTGATTTTCCTCCTTTCTGTAGTACTAAGGATTCTCTTTTTTTCATCACAGCCTTAGCGTTGCAAGTCTAAGCATCAGTTTTTTCCTCCTATTACTTATCCAAAGGTCTGTCTCTTCTTTTTCTCCCTACCTAGCCCAATCTTTGCCTTTCTAACTTTTATATGTGTGTGTGTGTGTGTGTGTGTGTGTGTGTGTGTGTATATATATATATATATATATATATATATATATATATATAATATACCTACTTCCTTATTTTTATGAATATTACGATCTCATCAATATGGTGGGAGTTTCTCCATTGTTGTAACCCATTTATACCATTCTGTCTAGGTTCTCCCATAAATATCCCATGGTAGTCCACTCATTGTGTGAGGGCCTTCCTCAGTACCTCTTGACATTGTGTGGAAGAGCCTGTCAGGCACGCAGGCTGTCTATTGGTATTATTGGTCTATTGGTCTATTGGTATCCCTTGCTATTACTACATAACAGGCTCACCTCCCTTGTGCTGCCATACACCTCCCTGATGACATCCTTTATATTGATTGCCCTGCAGAGTTAGTTCTTCATATATTGCAGCCTTTTCACCCCATCATGCATTTCTCCACTGCTCTTTGGGTGACCAGCAACCTTGCTGCTGCTGACACTGTGGTGTGCCATGATTCATGGTCATAAAACATTGCTAGAAAAATACTAGTATTAAAAAAGATGGATCTCAGAAATCCTGTGCTGCAAGTAAATGTCTCCTGCCACTGTGTCTCTCTTCTCCTTGAATTTTCTCACTTGTGGACATTTGTTCATGACATTTCCCTCCTTCCCCCATTGCTAATCAAAATTCAACCCCTCATTCAGGACCTAATTCAAATCTTATGCATGCCATTAAACTCTCCCATATCACAAGGTGATCTCCTTGGAATTCCTGTAGTACTTAGTATCTGTACCACCCAAAGGGCATTTAACATATATTCTATTTTGTTACAGGTATGGCCACTTTCTAAAGCCCTACTCATAATGGCATTGAGAAGACTGAATTCTCAAAGGCTGTGTCAATAGCTCATGTAGGTCCTACTGGCTAGTACAGGCCTGGTGACAATTAGATACCACCCTAGTTGTTAGTAGTCTAGGCCCCCTTGATTCAATTTATATTTACTTATCTGTGTTATTACTTTCTGTTTGTTAAACAGAAATAATTAACCATGAAGGTGTGCTACTGTGTATATAGCTTATTTTCATGTTGTCTTCCCTATTAGAATGGAAGCTTCTTGAGGGCAGGGACTGGTTTTGCTTTTCTTTGTATTCCTAGCATGGAGCACAGAGCTTGACACATAATAACTTAATAAATACTTGTTGATAGACTAATTGTTTATACTTGAATTAGTAATGTTGAATCTCTTTGGGCCTGTTCATATTCACAGGTTGATGAGCATATTACTGTGTGTCCTGAGGTGGAACAGGAATGCCCCTATAAGCATTATGGCTGTCCTGTAAAGGTACGGAAGTTAATGTTTTTTAATTTGGCTCTCCCTCCCCCCCACTCCACTACTATGCAATTTATTTCAGTCCTTGACAGTATTTTTGCATGCAGTCTGAAAACTGAAGTTTCCATTTAGGGTCTAGAATAATCTCCTAAAGTTCTAGAAATATAGCAGGGATATTCATTCACAGTTTTTACTCCAACTCTTCCAGTGTTTCTGGGATTTCTTGAGTTTCTTACAATAAATTGATTCCCATGTGTACAAAATAATTTTTTCCTGAAATAATTTTTATTATAATATCAAATAAACAATAATAAGTCAAATAATCCCCCAAAGAGCTATAAAACTATATATATGCATATCCTTTGATCCAGCAATACGACTACTAGGTCTTATATTCCAGAGAGATTATAAAAAAGCAAAAAGGACCCACATGTACAAAAATGTTTATAGCAGCTTTTTTGTGGTGGTAAAGAATTGGAAATTGAAGGGATGCCCATCAACTTGGGAATGGCTGGACAAGTGTACATGATTTTGATGGAGTACTACTGTTCTATAAGAAATGATGAACAGGTGGAAAGACTTACAAGAAATGATGCTGAGTGAAGTGAGCAGAACCAAGAGAACTTTGTACATAGTAACAGCACCATTGTGTGATGATCAACTATGATAGACTTAGCTCTTCTCAGCAATACAATAATCCAAGACAATTCCAAAAGACTTATGATGGAAAATGCTATCCACATCCAGAGAAAGAACTTTGGAGTCTGAATGCAGATCGATGCATACTATTTTCACTTTTTTGTGTGTGGTTTTTCCCTTTTGTTCTGATTCTTCTTTCACAACATTATTAATGTAGAAATCTGTTTAACATAAGATTATACATGTATAACCTATATTAGATTGCTTGCTGTCTTGGGGAGGTGGGAGGGGCAAGGGGAAGGAGAAAATTTTGAAGGAGAAAAATTTGAAACTCAAAATCCTACAAAATGATTGTTGAAAACTACCGTTACATGTAATTAGAAAAAAAATAAAACACTATTAAGTGCAAAAAAAATAATGTTAAATCATCCAAAAGGTCAAGAATCATTGAAAATGTAGTAAGTGGAAGTCTTACCTATCAGTGCCTATTGCCTTAGAAAGTTGTCCCTGGATACCACCCTAAACCTCTGGTTGTGATGAAATAGGGTCAGGTATAGAAAACAATTTCAGAGATCACTTTTTGATACAACCTACTGCTCAATATGTCAGCTCTAAAAGAGAATGGATGATTCATTTGAAGTTTGACTACAAATATTATGTTTGCTTTATTATGTATACTAATTAGAATCAATAATCACACAGAGAAACAACAAATCATGCCCTTTGGATTGGAAATACATTGTGGTTTTTAGGTCCAGTTAACTTGAGCTGAAATTTACATTAGGGTGTACCCTTTGTGCACATTAGTTGGCTAATGAAAGAAGGTTATCCAGGTTCTTGGTATTACAAATTTGATGGATCTAATCCACCAAGTAGATAAGAAATTTTTGGATATAATGGCAAGTTGAGTGCAGCTATGTGTTGTACAGAAGGCATGTGACCTCAAGGACAAGGAAGAATCCTTAATTAGACATTCCATGAATGATCAGATCTTCTTATCTTCCCCTTTGGAGAACCTAATATCATCTTTTGCCATTGTCACATATTATAGTAGATTCACAGAATTTCAAAGTTATGAGTCTTTACTAACTATTTAGCCCAATTCATAAACTAAAAAAGAGGTTGTTTTTTTTTACTACACAGCACATCTGACAAATGGTCAGTTGGCATTGGCTTGAAGACTTCCAATGGGGCAGCCCAATCAACCTTTGAATAGCTTGAAATAGTAGGAAGTTTTTCCTTATAAGTCTAAATTTGTTTCTCTGAAGCTTCCTCCTACTCCTCCTATTTTGGTCTTCTGCAGTCAAAAAGAATAATTTATTCCTCCCTCCACCTGATCACTTTCCATCCTGTTGATGAGAATCAGAAACAGAATAGCATCCCCCCTTGTTAATTCCTCTACCTTTTAAAGGACAAAATCATCATTAAGACGAGTCAAGAATCTATTGGCTACTGTGTTTGGGACAGATAGAAATGGCAACTTTTAACAGATGTCTGGATAATTGAGGGAGCTAGGTGGTTCAGAGGATAGAGCACTGGGCCTGGAGTCAGGAGGACATGAGTTGAAATTCAGTTTTTAAAAGGGATGGACTTGGGAGTCAGGAAAACCTGAGCTCAAATTCTTCTTCATACACTCAATAAATAGGTGACCCAATCCATTGGAGAAGGAAATGCTAAATTACTCTAATATCTTTGCTAAGGAAACCCCATAAGGAGTCATGAAGAGTTGGATATGACTGAGCTAATGAAAAACAATCATTACTATTGCTTGTCTCTGTGCCAGGCTTGTAATCTGTTTGTTAAACTCATCTACTTCCTTTTTCTATCCATGTGGTCTATAGTATACTCATAATAAAACTGCTTCCATATATATCTCCAGTGACCTTCACCCAAATGATCTCCACTGTATTTTGCCCCTCTGACTCTTGGATCTCTTTACAAGTTGCCTCCTTAGCAAACAATGCTTCCTTTATCACCCTGTAACATCTTTTTTCTTTTGAATATGCTGTATCCATTCATATCTGCATTACAGTAATGATTCTCGTCTCACAAAGTCTTACTGATAAACCTATGAGATCAAAAAGGCTTTTTTTACATTGGAACCCACAGTTCATCTTGCTTGTTGCCTACACTGCATGCATCTATAATATGGATATTTGAAGCCATTCATTTTAACCCTGACTCCTTTTCTATATTTTTTTGTTTCCTATGAACATCTGGGTATCTCAATGGTTATTTGTCCTCCTATATCATAGTCTCTCTACTGTGTCTATGTTTTCAGCCATGATCCAGAAATGCAAATCACAATTTCTTAACCAGCAGTTTATGACCCATTGCTTCTCTTTTGTATCTCCTTCCTTCAGTGAGTGGCAGTGATTAAAAATATCATTAGTGTTGCTGTTATTTAACAAGATTTTATAATCTTTGGCAATACTTTTTAGGTTCTATCTACACTTTATAAGCCTAAATATAGTCATGTAAACTACCAGAAGTAGGTAACAGTCATCTTTTTTGACAAGTCTTGGGATGTTCTCTGTTGTTACAACACCCACAGATGGATGCTTCTCCTTAAAATACCAAAGAGTGCTCCCCATTCTTCAGAAATTTTCAAATTTCTTTTTTAGATTATCAGGTAATCCTGAAACTGGAAGGGAACCCTGCCTTTAAAGCAAGTGAATATGAAAACTCTAGAAGTGAGCAAAGACATTAAGGCTATCCTTAATGACAAAAATGTCCCTAATTTCTCATTTCTAAGGCATGCTTTTTAACTGCTTGTCTTTTTCTCTATCTTTACTCCTAAGGACAAACGGGTAAATCTTAAGGAACATGAGAATTCTGCCTTGAGAGAACACATGCTCCTGGTTTTAGAAAAGAATTCAAGATTAGAAGAGCAGGTAAACTTTAAAGAATAATTTTTTTAAAAATAGGATTTAGCTTTCTTTTGTAAATCCCTAAGTATTTATATTTTACTATACCTCAATATTAGCTAACTGGAAGTAGATGTTTTTCTGTGAGGTATTTAAAAATTTTTTAATTTAAATTTGTTTTAAATTTAAAAATTAAAAAAACACTTTAAAAAAGATTATTGACAAATGCTTTCATGCCATCCTTACATATTATGAACCAGCACAAATCACAAGAGAATCCAGTGGGTAAGAGCTCTGAAGAAGTCAGGAAGACCTAATTCCAGATCCTGACTCAGACAGCTATATTTCCTTGGACAAGTCACTTTCCCCTCTCAGCCAGTTTTCCCATCCATAACACTGAAATAAAAATAGAACATATCTCATAGTCATGATGTGAGGATCAAATAAGATAACCTATATATAGTGCTTTGCAAACCTTAAGGCTCTATATAAGTGCTAGTAATAACTAGCTAGTACTAATACTGCCATCAAGGACAGCTAGGAAACTATGAAATTTGCAGATCTTTTTGTTAGATTTTTAGCTTCTTCCCTTGAAAAGGATGCATACATGACATGATTAACTGGATGCATACATGACATGATTACCCAGGGTTAGTTCTGTTTCAGGTCCATGGAGCTTTATCTTTCAAAATCAACCTTCTCTGTCAATAGGAACAAAGAAGAATTCCACCCCCCCCCCACCTTGTATTACTATCTTGATATAGCCCCAAATTAGTCTTATAAATCCCCACAAAATTAAATATGACCTAAATGAAATCAGGCTACAATCAACTGATTAAAAACAAATTGCTGATAGTATGGCATAAGTTGCACTGCTTTGTACGTATTTTCTGTTTGCTTTGTGTACTTTGTGGGATAGTGGGAAAACCACTGGACTTTAAATTAAAAGATATAGTTTCAAGACCCAGCTTCATCCCCAAATACCTGTATGCACTTGACAAATAATTTTACTTCTCTAAACCTCAGTTTTTCTGTCACTAAAATGGAGGTAACAAATAATAGTCTGCCTACTTTACAAGGTTGGGAAGATTTATTTGAATGTTATCATAAAATATAGTGCTATCCAAATATAAAGGGGTGGCTAGGTGGCACAGTAAATAGAGCACCAGCCCTGGAGTCAGGAGTATCTAAGTTCAAATCCAGTCTCAGACACTTAACACAACACTTACTAGCCCTGTGAGCTTGGACAAGTCACTTAACCCCAATTGACACTCCCAAAGAATATATATATAAGGCATTATTATTGCTGTTGCATGCCTTCTCTACCTCTCTAGATTATAAACATTCTTGAGAACTGGGGCTTTTGCATTCCACATAACACCTCATGGTGGCCATTCCCTAAATACATATAGAATGGATGAATAAACTTGGTACCGCTCTTATAATTCTTTAGGTTTTGCTACAAGAGGCACTATATTACCATATCATTGGTTAATTTTTTCTAAAGCTGATAAAAAAATTTTGAGATCTTATAGAATTTTAGGGAACCTTACTGCAAAATTGCCTTTTTCCCCATACTATTTATTTTAACTTAATTATGTATTTTAAATGACCTATTTTTTTCTCTATTCTAATTTCTTTTATTAGATTTCTGACTTGCACAAGAACTTAGAATTAAAAGAAAGTAAAATTCAGCAGTTAAGTGAAACTGTGAAGAAATTTGAAAAGGAATTTAGGCAGTTTGTACAGCTCTTTGGCAAAAATGGTAACTTACTGGCAAGTACCCAGGTGAGATACTAAGTATCCAAGATCAGTTTTTTCCTCTCATTTGCATACAAAGTTCAGTAATAACTATTATGATCTATTGGACCAACAATATTCTCTTGATCTCAGGGTCACGGCAAGGATATGTAGTTTTGTGTTGTATAGTCAATAAAATAAAGTTAATTCCTTTGAAAAGAAAATGCTATAGTCTTTCTAAAATCCCTAAAGTAAAGCTAAAATGACACAGAAATTGACAAATGTTAATAAATTATTAATGAACTCCCAATGTATAGTGACTCTTAACATAGGATATATGATATTTGAAAACACTCCAGAAGTTGGTTTACATATGAGTCTAAATGTAGTCCATCAGCTAGACAGAAAGCACCTGCTCAGAGGTATTTGACAATACCTTCCTGCTTTCTCCCCCTCTCCCATACCAGCTCAGGCTAAGATATTTGCCTGTTTCTTAAAGATTTCAGAAAAAAAAGTTCTGAGGTTTCTAAGTTTTCACTGACATTATTCTACTTAATATTTCAAATTTATTATTGAATGTTGAATCATTTCTCTTACCTTTCCTTTCTTCTCCCCAGCCCTAAATCTGAGAGCCATTGATACTATAGGGCCTACTTCCATGGCATATAGATGATGGGCACACTTAGGTTTTAGTTTCTTCATCTATAAAATAAGGAATTTGGACTGTATGATCCCAGAGCAGAGATATTCTGAGACTTAAATGAGAGGTTAATAGAAGGGAAGCATTTTGCAAACCTTAAAGTGTAATATAAGTGCAAGTTATTATTATTAGCTAATAAGTCCTCAAGCTGCAGTCTGGTGATGACTTCATTCCCTGGGACTTTTACTGCACTCCTGCTGAGCTCAAACAAGTTTTTTAGAGACACACAGAGGTGTGCTAATAAATGTTTAACAACAGGACTTTATGGAAAATATTTTAAAAGTATACACATACACAAGTTTAACTGCATTAAGATTTTTTTAAATCTATAAACTCAACAAGTCAAAAATTGTGATTTATTTGTAGAGGTGAAAGATACCTTGGAGACAGAGTTATGCTGAAGCCAGCTTACCCCTGTCCCCAAGGTATCTTTTAGTTCTAAATACTGTGATCCATTTGTTTTAGTTTCTATCTATTCTTAGCACTGTTATGGGTGGATTGGAAGTATGGGGTGGGAGTGGGAGGGAAGGAAGGATGGAGGGTTACTTTGGAAATCACGAGTATCAATGAATTATGAATGTTTCATTTATTATGATGAGACATTGAGTATTTTTGGAGATTAAACAAAATGGTTTACCTGTAAAACTAAATTTAGCTCATCTGATAGACAGAAGGTACATGGTATAGTGAAAATAGTGTTATATTTGAGTATAAGCTCAAACTTTTGTTAGCCTTTATCCCATAGGAAAGCAATTTAACTTTTGCTCCTAAATTTCCTCTTCTACAAATGCGAATATTTCTATTATCTACCTATCCCTCAGAATTGATATAAATCTGTGTGTGCGTGCACACATACACATACATACATATATACGTATATGTATGTATGTGTATATACATATATACATACATATATATGTATATGTACGTATATATGTATGTAAAGTGCTATATATGTGACCTGTTTGTAGAAAGAAATACTTTTGTGGAATATAGATGATGGCAATAAACCTATCCAAGGAAATGGGATATATATTACCTGAAATTCTGTGTTCTCTCTCTCTCTCTCTCTCTCCCTCTCTCTCAAATTTTATGAACCTTATTACACTCGAAGGTTCTTGCCAGTCACATTGATAAATCTGCTTGGCTGGAAACACAAGTAAGAGAGTTAGTAGAGGTGGCTAACCAGCAGCAAAACAAATTTGATCTAAGACCTTTGATGAGTACAATTGATACTATAAAGCAGAAGATCACTTTGCTGGAAACCTATGACCAGAGATTGGGTATGTTGATGTTTTATTTATTGCTTTTGGTCATTTTGGAAAGTAGGGCCAAATTAGTATGAATTTATGAAACAGAGATAGTTAGGTGGCAGAAAAAGTAAGAGTGCCAGATGTGAAATTGAAAAGTTGCACGTTTGAATCTTGCCTCAGACTAGTTATATAACCCTGCACTTACCTTCCTCTCAATTTCCTTAACTGTAAAATGGGGATAATAATACACCTGCCTCCTAAGGTAATTGTGAGGATTAAAATGAGATAATAATGTATGTAAAGCACATTGCAAACCTTAAAACACTATATAAATGGTAGTTGTTAGTATTAGAAACAATTAAAAATAAGAACCCAGGCAAAACAAATTAAAAACTACTCTCCCCAGCTATGATTAGAAGCAAAACATATAAGATGTATTGTATCTGGTGTTCATGAAGCTGATCAGTATTTTAAAAAAATAAGATCTCTATAATTGGCAGGTCTATTGAAGGCCAATGGATGAAGAAACAGGACTCAGAAATGAGACCATAAAGTGAATGGGGAGGGTGGCAGATGCCCATATAAAGGACAGAAAAAGTGGTTGCCTTGCGTTCTTTATACAAAACTTTAGGCAATCACTTTACTCAGGCTGTGTTGATTGAAGTCTTAAGCACAGTCCTCTCAATCCCCAGCTTTCTATAGCACAGAGAATAAGCAGAGGTTTTTTGGTTTTTTTTTTGTTTTGTTTTGTTTTGTTTTTTAAACAACAAGTTCGGCAAGGGAGTCATTGAAAAATAAGTGAGCTTAAATTATCCATTTGTGGTCTTTGTATACATAGAGTTTGTGTTGATTGTGTTAGATTTCAGGATCAGATAATGACATTTTGGGTGAATTCTAATGGCAGCTTTGTCTAAATGGACATGTGGCACTCTTTTCTCTTTGTAGTCACTTTGGAAGGCCAAACTAACAGACATGATGCACACATTAATGTCCACAAAGCCCAGCTGAATAAAAATGAAGAACGATTCAAAATGTTAGAGGGTACTTGTTATAATGGCAAATTGATATGGAAGGTGACAGACTACAAGATGAAAAAGAGAGAAGCCACAGAAGGGCGCACGGTGTCCATATTCAGCCAGCCTTTCTACACCAGCCGCTGTGGCTACCGACTCTGTGCAAGAGCTTACTTGAATGGGGATGGCTCAGGGAAAGGGACACATTTATCACTGTATTTTGTGGTGATGAAAGGGGAATTCGACTCATTGTTGCAATGGCCTTTCAAGCAAAGGGTTACCATGATGCTTTTGGACCAGAGTGGAAAAAAGAACCACATTACAGAGATCTTCAAGGCTGACCCCAATAGCAGTAGTTTTAAAAGGCCTGATGGAGAGATGAACATTGCATCTGGCTGTCCTCGCTTTGTGGCACACTCCATTCTGGAGAACACCAAGAACACCTACATCAAAGAAGATACCCTGTTTATGAAAGTGGTTGTAGATTTATCTGATCTCGAGGACCTATAAAAAGTATCCACATTCATCTTTCTATGATGAAAGAAGCTTTTGGGTTCACAGTAGTGGTCAGACAATTGCCAGAGCGAACTATATTTCAACCCATTGTTAAGGGTTTAGATTTCTTCTCTTAATATTATAAAAATGAGAAAGTACTAGCTTGTCTTTTCTTATCAGTAGCCTGAATGTATGCCCTATTTTGATTGTTTAGAACACTCACCCTATTCTCTTTCATGTTATTATATATCATTTGATTTATGTACTTTTCTATCAAATTAGATTGTGGGTTCCTTGAGGGCAGGACCTTTTATATCTTTAGCACCCACAAAGGTGCTTCTTATTATGTTTGCTGATGGTGTTACTAATGATGATGATAAGATAAAATTATGTCTCTAGATCTGACTTTGTGACTGAAGAAATGCCTTTCATGAAGGTACTCTTATTTTCTAAATGAGTGGTTTTATTACAGGTCTAAGATATCTAATTAGGACCAGACCCTTTTGGACAATGTGCTAAACCCATAATTACTTGGGCTCTATTAAAAATTTTATGAAGCTCTTCAGTATAAGCATAGTGCTATAAAGTTACTGGAAGAAAGACAAATATATTAAACATTTGCCCTTCCTTCCCAGGGTGGAGTAAAAAGATGCTGAAAAGCACAAAAAACAGGGCAATACGGAGGTGTGTCTAGCTAATATTTAGCCTCTATAAAAGGAAAAGGATTTTATTACTTCTAGTTAGAGATGAAGAATCTATAGGTTAGTAGGATGAAAAACACTTTGAAACTCCCAACTGAATTACTTGGGAGATGGGGAAAATTTTGTGTGATGAAGAAAAAAGTGAGGATAATGATGTGTCTAGTCAGGTACCAAAAGCCAGGAATAATCAATGGGGAGTCCATGTGCTCCACTGGTATCCTCACAGTGCCAAGAGAAATCCAAGAAGATCCCCAGCATATCGAGTGGATTCTTTGGGTGAACATGGACATGAGTATCACAGGATGGTAAGGCATGGATGGATTGTGTGCCTCATTAGATGACATCATAGACCCATTTGAGTATTATTGAAGGAAATAGACTCAGGAGATTCCAAAAAGGGCTTTAAAATGAAAGATTAGTTTCATTTGGGTTTTGAAATTTATTTTAAAAAATAGTACATCTATTAAATAATGATTTCAAAAAATGATATATTTTTTGAGAGGACTATGGAATTGAAAGTGTAGTATAATGGATATTGGATTGGACTTGGGGTCAGGAAAATCTGGGTACAAATCCCAACTCTAACACTTATTAGCTATGTGACCATGGGCAAATCACTTAATCTTTATGAGCTTCAGTCTCCTCATGTGCAAAATGGGGATGATACATGTACTACCTACCTCATAGGCTTGTTAGGAGGTGGAAATAATACATATCAAGTGTTTGGCACACTTTGAAATGAGATATATATATATATATATATATAGTGTGTGTCAGTTATTGTTATGTGAAAATGGGCATAATAGGAATGCATAAAATCTATTTGCGTCATCATTAATTATTTCAGACATATTCCTGACAGGAACTTTGTATAGAATGGAAAGGATAAAGTTCTCGTGCATATATGTAGTTGTAAGAGTGGATATAACTCTGGATATAATATAAAGAGTATTTATTCCTTCTGCCAAAGAATGACAGTTCTACTGACTGCAATATTCCCTGTTACCTTGTTGTCATATCCAGTATTTTCTTATGTTATTTAAAATCTAGATGTTTTAGGGGTGGCTAGATGGCGCAGTGAGTAGCGCATCAGCCCTGGAGTCAGAAGGACCTGAGTTCAGATCCAGCCTCAGACACTTAATGCACACACAAACAAAAACCTAGCCGTGTGGCCTTGGGCAAGTTACTTAACCCCAATTGCCCTCAAAAAAAAAAAAAAAAGAAATCTAGTTGTTTTTACAAATGCATGCAAAGGACAATATTTCATGCAAAAATAGTTTATTCACATCAGAAAGTAAATAGCTCAGCTGTATAAAGGTAATAATGGCCTACTAAATAATAACTGCAGTATCAACTTTTAAAAATATCAACTGTGTAAGTATCTCCTAAGACTGATGGAAACTTTCATAGTCATTTCCTGTAAAACATTAAGATGTTGAAAAGAGTTGTAAAGCAATTAGTTTTCAGAAGGGTCAAACTATTTATAAAGACATATGGAAACAACAGCCTTTCACTGGAATCCCTCTGTAACTTCTGGTGAATTTTGTTGTGTTTTATGGATTTATAATGTGAACAGATGCTCTCAGACTGAAAGCATTTTATTATTTTTTAATTCATATTAAGCCCAGGTGGCTACAATTATTTATGATAATTTTTCCATTTTTTTAATCACTTTTTTAAGCCACCATGGTCTGTTCTGAAGGGTCATGAAAACATGTTTATAATGGGCTTGATTGATGTAAAGTAAAAAACTCAAGTGTTTGACAAAAAGCTGTTATTTTCATCAAACTATATATAAAAAGTCTGATTATGAACTGATTTGCTTATTGGTTCAAACTACCATCAATCAATTATTAAGATATGGAAAGAATTGTGGTAGAAAACGTATCATTTTTGTTGACAAAATAAAACTGACCTGTGTTTTTAAAAAGATGAATCCATTGAGACATTTATTTTATCCTTCCATCCAAGTTATGAAATGTTAAGTTACTTTTAAACTTTTCAAGTTAATGTAAATTTTTTAAATAGTATTTTCTAAATGTATTTACAGTTTGGCTTCACTGAATTTCATAGGAATCAAAGATACAGGGTTAAAAGGAACCTCACAGGCCATTTAGTCCAACAGCTTCATTTTACAATTGAGAAAACTGAGACAGACAGATTAAGTAACTTAAGGTAATAGATATGCATTCTAAAACTACAAGGTATTGTCATCCAGGTTACAGGAATACACTTAAGAGCCCATGTAGTGAAGTCTGCCTTCTCCTCCAAATGATCCTCAAATTTGGTAGTATATGAGAACTAGCTAGAAATTAGCATAATGATATTCACAACTTTCTATTTTTAAGAAAAGTATTTTTTAATCACATGTAAAGGCAATTTTTAAGATATTTTAAATTTTGAATTCCAAATTTTCTCTCTCCTTCCCCTCCCTCTCCTCTTCCTAATACAGTAAGCAATTTCACAACTTTTTGATAGATAATTTTCTGAAAACAAAACAATTAAATATTAAGCATTTACTATGTGCAAAGTACTATGATGGGTTCAGAATGATAAAGAAAATTTTAGAAGATACAGTTCTGATGTAATAGACTTTACAGCCAGTACTCAGTGAACTCTAGTGGCTTCCTGTTGCCTCTAGGAGAGAGAGCAAAATGCTGTGTTTGGCATTCAAACCCCTTTAAAACCTAACCCCTTCCTACCTTACTCCCCAACAGGCACTCATCCATACAGTGACACTGGCCTTCTGGATGTTGCACAAACAAGATACCCCATCTCTTGAGTTCTGGGCATTTTCTCTGGCTGTCTGCCATGTTTGGAATGCACTCCCTCCTCTATTCTGACTACTGACCTCCCTGGCTTCCTTCAAATCCTGATTAAAATTCCACCTTCTACAGGAAGCCTTGCCTCTTAATTTCAGTACTTTTCCTCTGTTAATTTTTCTTATTTATCCTGCATATAGCTTGCTTTGTATATATTTGTTTACATGTTGTTTTGCCCACTAGATTACAAACTCCTTGAGGACAAGGACTATCTTTTACCTCTTTTTGTATTCCCTGTGCTTAGCACATGGCCTGGCTATGTGAATGTCAATAGTAACTGTTTCTCTGCAATCATGAGGGTCTTCCCCTCCCAGTTTGATTTTTTTTTTATTAAAGGGGCCATCCCCTTGACTCACTTCTTAAAGAGGCCTATTCACTGAATGAGCTTTACCTCACTCAAAGTGAGAACCTGAAAAGGCCTTGGCCTAAAAGGGCCAGGGTCTCCCATTGCTTCCTGAGCCATCTCCAGTTCTCTTAATGAATATCTGGCCACTGGACCCAGATGGCTCTGGAGGAGAAAGTGAGGCTGGAGACTTTGCACAGCCCTCCCTCACTCAAAGTCAACTCCGAGTCATGTCATCATTTCCCTGATGTCACGGTCCTCTTCAAGAATGAAGGACAAACACAGAAGGCACTTAATAAATGTTTACAGAATTGAATTGAGTGCTGACCCCTATCCAAATAGAAATAATACCAAATAATATAATAAGGAAGAGAAATATGTGAAAAGTTTTATGAAAGGAAAGTCATTACTGACTAATGGGTTCAGAGAAGTTTTCCCAAAAGAGGTGCTATCTTCACTGAGCTTTAAAGAACAGGTAGAAATCCAAAGGGAGCAAATGGTATTATAGGCATAAGATAGGAATGAACAAAGAAACAGAGGTACGAAAGCTCAGGACATGTGACCATGAGCTTGTCCATTAGATTGTGAACTCAATGAAGGCAAAGTACTGTTTTTGTCTTTCTTTTTATTCCCAGCTCTTAAGCATAGTCCCTGACACATAGTAAACGCATAATACTTATTCACTGTTGACAGGGCATAGTGACTAGTCCTGATACATGGAGGACAGCAGCACCAAAATATTTGTAGTAGTACTTTTTAGTGGCAGCAAAAATTTACAAAAAAGTGAAAATAATAGAATTCTCATCAGGGAATAGCTAAAGAAGATGCAGTACATGTATGTAATGAAGCATTACTATATTTGATAACAAATGGAGAACATGAAGAATGCAGAAAAACACAAGAAACACATGAAGGAGGTCGAGCCAAATGAGCAAAACTAATACTACACATAGTGACTACAATAATGTAAACAAAAGCAATACTGAAAAGCAGTTGAAATATAAACATTTAACTTAAAAGAGACCAAAGAAAGAGGGAAAAGAGCCGTATGTAAAGGGCATTCAGAATGAGACCTTTTGTTACAGCAAAAATTTTTTAATCTGGAAATAAAGGGGTATCCATCACTTGGGGAGTGACTGAACAAATGACTCAAATGGAATATTACTGCACCCTAAAAAAGGATGAAAGGGACAGATTCATAGAAACCTAGCAAGACCTGTAAGAACCAACACAGGGTGAAGTGTACAGAATCAGAGTAATTTATATGATTACAACTTGTAAAGGAAAATTGATGCAGGAATCAACGAGGTGCAGCATGAAACAGAAGAGTGTGCAATGATGGACATGAGCCAGGCGGGAAGCTTGTCAATACAAGTCTGTTTATTCATCTGAGGGCCAAGATATTTATGCACTTTTGCAGTAGGGAGGACAAAGCTTTCCCATGAGAAAATGTTGTAGAGAAACAAAATGTAGCAGACAATGTTGCTTGCTCCTTAATAACCATGTTGCTTCTCAGCATCTCCTTTCCACTTCCCAGTACTTTGACCCCTTGCGCTCCTTGTTATCTTGGTCAACATGATCTGTTCTCATCTAGAAGGCACCTAATTAGTAACTTTGCAGCAGGCTACTCCTGTGGGACCCTTCCTTGCTTTCTTATCTCATGCATCACAACTTTATCTAAATCACTCAAGTGGCCAGGGTCTCAGGGACTAAGGATGAGTAACCTGGGAGGGGGGAGTCAACATCCTGAGATACAGTGGGCCCAGGCAGGTGGGAAAAAGGCTCAAGGGGGTCCTTGGCCTGGATTCACGCCCATAGTAGACCCCTCAGAGCTAACCCTCGACATCACCCCCTATAGAAAATTACTTTGAAAAACTGAAAAAATGCAAGGACTAATTGGGACTCTGGAAAACTAAAGTGGAAGCTTGCTTCCCTCCTCTTGACAGAGAGGTAATGGATTAGATACACAAAATGAGATATTTTCAAAGATATGGCCCACCTGTGATTTTTTTTTTGTTTGGTCGTTTTGTTTATTTTGTTATAAGCAGGGGGCTTTATTTAAGAGAGAGTTACGGGAAAGGAACGGAGTTAATGATAATTATTCCATTAAAAAGGAAAAGAGAATATCAATGAAGTTTAAGAAGAGAGCAGAAGGAAGTTGGAATGGGGTACAGATTAGCATGTCATTTCTGGTGCCATCATGTTAAATTTTAAAAATATTTTTAAAAACCAAAGCTCTACATAAGAGATTAACCGTTTCCTATACAATTCGCTTTTCTTATTACTAAAAATACTGATAATTATTAACATTTGTTAAATTCACAATTTGTTCAATTCAAAGAACCTACTACATGCCAGGTCCTATGCTAAATACTGACGATACAAAGACACAAGGGAGACAGTCTTTGCTCTCAAGAATCCTACATTCTTTTGGGATACAACATAAACATAAAATATATGCAAAATAATGCATATTCATTTCAAGAGGGAGAACCTTAACAACTGGAGAAATTAGGAGAGGTTGTATGTAAAAGGTGCTAGGGATCCTATAAGGTACAACTGAGGAAGAACACATTGCAGATGGTGGCCACTACTTCTTTCTGATTTCGTTGTCAGCAATACCAACATTATTCACCCAATATCCCACATTTGAAACTTTTGACTCTTTGACTCTTCCCTCTATTTCAATTCATACTATTACAATTCAACTAGTTACCAAGTCCTGTCAACCCTACTAATGCAATATCCCTTCCATCTATCTTCTCTGAAGTTTCCCACTGCAATCACCCCAACAGTGGTCATTCATTAGATATGCCTGGATTTTGCAGTCCTAGACTAACAGATCCCATTTGATCCTTCATACCATTACCAAACTAATCTTTATGCAAAGATTTAGTCATGTCTCTGCATAAAAATTTTCAGTGATTCCCTACTTGGTGCTAAATAAATATAATTTGCCTGGTTTTCAACACTCTCTACAACTTGGTATCATCCTAGTTCCCAGGTTCATTTCATACTACTCTTATCACATCTTTCCCTATTAGTCACCACCAATATTCTTTGTACTTTCAGGATCACCTTAGTATTTCTGTTCCCTGTACCTGCAATGCCCTTCCTCCTTCTTGCTGAATTACTCCCATACCATAAAGTCTAACTCAGATGCCACCTTCTCCATGAAGCTGCCAGGCCCTGGGTTAGGCAGCCTACATACCCTAGGGATTCCATCAGATCTTGTCTTTGTTTTCTCTAACCCTGGCATCTTGCACTGAGCTCAATACACCCTCTTTACACCTTCACTCCCTCACCCCAGGCAGACTGTGACAAGAGAAAATGCAAGGACCTCCCTGTCCCTTAGAGGTGATGCCCTAATGCCAGCACTCTCTTAATTCAGGTTCCATGTTGGGTGTCTTCATTTCACCCTCCCACTCAATAAATTCCAGTGCTGTCTCCAAGAGCAAACACAAAATGCTTTGGCATTCAGAGCCCTTCCTCCTCCTGCCTTTTCAGCCTTCCTACGCCAAACACACTGCTCAGCCCGTGATGCTGGCCCCCTGGCTGGTCCATGGCCAATTCACGGCATCTCCCAGCTCCAGGCATTTTCTCTGGCGGTGCCCCCACCAGGAATGCCATCCCTCTACACTCCAACTATGGACCTCCCTGGCTAAAATGCCAGCTTCTACAGGGCCTTCCCTCTGTTAATTATTTCCTATTTGTGCTGTACATGGCTTGCTTTATGTTCTTACTGGCCGCATGTGGCCTCCCCCGATGGCCTGTAAGTCCCTAGAGGGAAGGGGCTGTCTCTTGCCCCTTTTTGTGCCCCGAACTATTGGCACAGTGCCTGGCACACAGTAGGCACTTAAATGTCGATTGAATTGAAATGAGGCACTCGCAATGCGCAGGGAGATCTGTCGCACCAAAGCGTGAAAGTGCTTTGGTAGGTGTAACAAAGTTTCCCACGTCCCCAACCAGCGCACGCGCGTTGGCTCCTGCGCAGCAGCCCGGAGAACAGAGTGGGCGGTGGCTACAGTGGCAGCGCACGGGACCACCTTTCGCACCCCCACCCCCACTTCGGAGCAAGCGCAGAAGGCGCCGACCACCTCGAAGGATGCCCGCCCGCCCCTTACCTCCCCCCATCCCCGGGAGGGAGCGGAAAGAGAGCGGAAAAGTCGGTCTTGACTTCCGTTTCCGCTTCTGCTACGGTTTCACTCCTCTCTCCCAGCTCCGACTCTGTGGTAAACAGGGGTGGGGGGAGGACCCGGGGTGTTCTTCCGGTCAGCCTCGCCTTGAGGAGAGTGTCGCCTGAGAAAGATCCTGCGTCTTCCTTTTAGTGGCTGCGCTTCTCCTATCTCTCTCCCCCACTCCAGCTTCCGGCGCCGCTTAGTTTTGGTCCCATCTAGTTCCGGTTCGTATCCCTTCGGTTTAGACTGGAGAGAGAGAAAGGTGTCTTTGTTCGCTGCGGTTCATCTCCGGACGCCCTCTCCCCACCTCACCCCCGCCCAAACAGTCCTCACTTCCGCACATGCTGGAGCCCCCGGCATCTAGGGCAGCTGGCAGCTCACCCCATCTTTCCCCGCTAGAGAGTCTCCCCTCCTGCCCCTCTCCATCCTTTTTGAGGGGCCTTCTTTCAAAGGAGAAATTTATAAAGAGCTTAGCACGGTGCCTGGCATGTAGTAGGCGCTTAATAAATGCTTCTTTCAACAACAATAAAAGACATTCAGGGCGGCTAGGTGCTGCAGTGAATAGAGCACGGGCTCTGGAGTCTGGAGGACCCGAGTTCAAATTCAGCCTCAGACACGTAACACTTACTAGCCGTGTGATCTTGGGCAAGTCACTTAAACCCAATTTCCCTGACCTCCCCCCTCCAAAAAGCCATAAATAAATAAATGCCTTTCCTTCCCTTTAGGACACTGTACAAGGAGCTCGAATCCCGTGGAAATTCGATACGGTGATGGACAAGTCACAAATAACACGGACCCTAGTTACTAAGTTACTGCTTCCCTGGGCTGTCAGGATAAAACCAGATATTTGCAAAGCCTTAAAGTGCTATATGAATGCCAGCTGTAAGCTACAAAAGTATGGTGACTGATGTGACTGGATTGGCCTCTCAGGTCTCTTCCAGCTTTAAAACTGTGACGTTGTAAAGTGAGGGTAATGGCACAGGGTGGTTGTGTCCCAGTGACCTCAATGCACCCCCAGAATGGGTCCCTGGGGGTTTAGACTTGGAATCAAAGACCTGAGCTCGAATTCTGCCTTAGACACTAGCTGTGTGACTAGGCAAGTCACTTAACGTTTATCAGCTTCGGTTTTGTGGTGTTAAGAATGAGGTTAATAATGGCACACACATACACTTACCTTTGCCCTCCTCTCCTCCACCCTGCCTGGGATCCTAAGGTTGTTGTAAGGATCATATGAGAGAATAACCTTAAGGCACTAGCTAGAAGCTAGCTTTCATTCTGCACTTATGCTCCTTTCAATGATCTGTAGAAATTCTCCCTCTCCCCCATTCCCTGCACCCTTATTCTCCCGGTTTCTTTGGCTTCATTTCCCTCTACTGATCCTTTTAGGATCTTGGAATTTCCAAGTTTTGAGGCATCTCAGACAGCTAGTACACTCACCCACTCCCAATCCCACCCCTTATTTACAGAGGAAGAACATGAATCCTAGAATGGTCACAGACTGAGAAGGGCCCCTGAAAGCTGTCTAGTGTAACCCACACCTGCACAAAATCCCCGGGGATTACGATAGTTCCCTTTTATAAAGCTTAAGGTCTGCACAGCTTATTACCTACATGATCTTACTGCATCCTCACAACCCTGTGAAGTTATTAATCTCCATTTTAGAATGTACCTTGCAAGTGGTCATCCAGGCTTTGCTTTATGAACCCACACCCTCCTGAAGGAGCTCCTACTTCTTGATAACTCTGTTAGAAAGTTTCTCTACATCAAGCCCAAAGTTGTCTCTTGGCAACTTCTACTCACTGACAAACAGAATAAATCTGGGCTGACGCTTTGCTGTGGCATTCTCTAAAATATTTGAAAGGCATTTTTTCTCCAGACTAAACATTCCTAGTCTCTTAAACTGATCTTTGGTTGTCATAAATTTCAGATCCTTCACCATCTGAGTTTGAATCCTACTTCAGAAACTTACTAATTGTATGACCCTAGGCAAGTCACTTGACCTCTAAGTCTCAGTTTCCTCATCTATAAAATTTGGATAATAATAGTACCTGCCTGACTAGGTTGTTGTGAAAATCAAATGAGACGGGTAGCGGCGCGAGCTCGGGGAGAATGGCGGCGGGGGCTGCGGTGGCGGCTGCCGGGGGAGGCAGGTGCCCCGAGGTACCGTCCGCCTCCTTCCTCACGGCGCTACTGTCGCTGCTCGTGTCCGCGCCCCAACTCCTGCTGCCGCCCCCGCCGCCGCCGCCCGGGGAGCCCGAGGTGCCGCTGCCCCCCTCGGGCCTAGCCCTGCGGCCTGCGGCCTTGCGGCGAGACTGGGAAGCTGTCCACCGCACTCCAGCCCGGCATGCCTGTCTCCCTTAGGAAGGCCACTTCATTCCCACGACATCATCACTGCCCTTTCCATTCTCTTGCCCCTGCTCAGCTCTGAAAGGACTGAATGAGTAGGATCCACCTTCATCCTCCCTTCCTGAGCAGTTTACAGGCTGATAACCTACATTTTGGTCTATGAGCACCCCCTCTCCTTGCTCTCTGGCCTCGTCATCATCTGGCGCTTTGCTGGCAGCTTTGAGAAGAGTGTGGGCACTGTTCGCCACAGTTTCTTCACCTTGGTCTTCGCTTTCTTTTCTGCCCTTTTCTTCGTCCTGCTGGAAACCCTCTGGGCTCTGGTTGGCTTTGGAGGAGTAGAAGACCCCAGGGGCTTCACTCCAGTGGCTTTTGCCATGTTGGGTGTCAGCTCCATCCGCACTAGAATGAGAAGAACTTTATTCTTTGGGGTCCCTGTCTCTGCCTCAGTGATACCTTGGCTCCTGTTATTTGCCTCCTGGTTTATTCCCCAAACCTCTTTCCTCAGCAACATCTGTGGACTCTTCATTGGCTTTATTTATGGTCTTGGTTACTGTTCGTGCCTTGATCTCTCCGAGTCAGTCGCACTGAAACTAGATCAGAAGTTCCCCTTCACCCTGTTGAGGCAGGCCACGGTGCTCAACTATGTTTCAGGATCGTCAATTGAAAGAAGAGCTATCCAGACCAGGAAGATTAATCCAGTCCCAGGATCCTACCCTACACAGAGTTATCACTCTTACCCCATGCCGACCCTCCAGGTCATTCAGATGCAGCAACTTGACAGCACCCAGAGAGTGGGACCCTGGCCAAACACTGATCCTAGGAGCCCACCTGCCCCACCTCCCTACCACCCGACTTCTGGCCAGGTTTATGTGCAGAGCCCCTTCGGCATTAGTCCTGTCTCCTCTAACTTCTACCCCGCTGTCTCCTGCCCTTCCCAGGGGAGCTGCCCGCCACAGCCTCCAGTCTGCCAAGGGCCAGGGCAGCCGACCCTGGGCCACAGCGCAGTCTCAGCGCCCACGGAGGGGTCAAGGGTCCAGAAGCAATGACGGACTCTCAACGAGAGCAGCCTCAACTCACCACATCTGAGTACTTGCCCAGTCCACAAGGAGACGTCACAGGGCAAGCCACCACAGCAGCCTGTCCCTTCTGGGCTCTTAACTCCTGTGTGGTCACTGGCTGTTTCTCTTGTACCTTTCTCTTTGATGTTTTGAGTAATAGACCTTGTGTGTGTGTACCTTTGCCCTTCACTTCTCAGACTATCATACCATGTTCTCCCAACCTTCCCTGGCCTAGAGCCAATGAGCTAGGTCAACATAAATTTTATAGTAAAGCATGATTCCCTGGGAGTTTGGACCAATGTACTGTGTTAATTATTTTTTATTAAAAATATAATGATCCAACACACACAAAAAAAAAGAAAATCAAATGAGACAATATTTGCAAGTCGCTTTGCAAACCTTAAATTAGTAGGTAAATTCTGATTATTATATTGGTTACCTTCCTTAGAATGTTCTCCAACTTTTCAGTGCTTTTAAAACAACTTACCTAGAACTGCAGATAAAATAAGTTGCCCGATGTGACCAGGGCAAAGTACAGCTGAATATTACTTCCATAGTACTGAGCCCTATACCTCTCAATGCAGCCTGAAATTGCATTAGCTTTCTTGGCTCCATATCATACTGTTGATTCCTGTTCAGATCTAATAAAACTATCTTTTGTGAGATGAACTGGTTTTTAGTCATTCCAACCCCTCAACTTGTGAGGTTGATTGTCAAAGCCATGTTTAAGATCCCTCTTAAATTTCTTCTTAATAGATTTGGTACAGTTATACAGTTTGTATAACTGTACCAAGATAATAGTTTGTCAAGATAATTTTTAATGCTGACTTTGTCATCCACTGTCTTAGATATCTCTCCTGGCTTTTTTATATCTACAAATTTGATAAATAGGTCACTCAGATCTTTATCCAAATCATTAATGAAGATATTGTACTCTCTTCATTCATGCCCAGACCTTCCATTACCCTTTGGGTGGCCTGCAACTTTAAAAGCACTTATGAACCTTTATCTGAGGAAGAAAATTGGAATCATTACAAGTACTGTATAATTTACCAAAAACTTCTTGTTCTCTTGTTCAGTATTGAACCCAACTCATTATCCATCTGAAATGTCTGTCCAAGATTTTTTTGTGGGACTAGCTCTGTGGGTTCTGCATCTAACTATGTATCATTGTCTGTACAATAGGCATTTGGAGTGTTCCATACACAGTAAGTTACAAATATTGGTTGAGTGAGTGAATGAATCATTGCGTCAAATTGCAGCAAGTGTGCTAGGTGTCAGTGCCTTCTGGATGCATGTAGGAATTTAAAATATAGGAGGGTATTGGGGACACGTACATAAAAAGGCTATATAAGGTAATACATGCCATTACATTGCATGTAATTCTGCAGTTCAGAGGAGCAAGAAATTTCTGTGGTCTGAGCAATTGGGGTGGCTTTAACAAAGAACTTAGATCTATTTTTCACTTGGAAGAATAGGTTGGGCTTACAAATAAGCAAAGAGGAAAGATGGTGCTAGAAAGTAAGAAAAATTAAGGGGAGGAGGGAGCTGGTTGATAATGGTTGAGGGATAAAGCAAAGTTGCTAAAGTGGAAATGCACATGGTATGGGGCTTGGCCAGAGCATAGGACTTATGTTGGGGAGGAATGGGAAAATAAAATTAGAGATACAAACTGGAGACAACTCTTGGAGGACCTTTGAATGCCAGGACTTCACTGGAAATGGGGAAGGGTTTTTAAATAAAGACTAGCCTAAGCACAGCAACATCTTAAGATTAATCTGGCATCTGTCTTTAGGAAGAATTGGGGTGAGGAGAGACTGGAAGGAACAAAACCAGTAAGAGGCACTTAGTATACAAGTTTAGTATACTTAGTATACAAGTTTAAAGTGAAAAGGGCTTGAATTAGGGTAATGGGAAAGGATGGACTGAATCAGTTTGGAAGAATAGCTGACAGGATTGGCTAGATGTTGATATAAGATAAGTCAAAGATGATTCCAAGGTATTGAACCTGGCTGTCTGGGAAAAGGATGGTAGTACTGATAGAAACTATAAAATCTAGAGCTGATTTTGGAATAAAGATAATTGGTTTAGCATTAGTTTAAGAAGATGACAAGACACAAAACAGAAATGTTTAGCAGGTGACTGGATCCAAAAAAGTCCACAAGGGATGCAGATATTTTAAGGAAGGGTAAATACTGAAATCATGTGAGCACATGCTCACTTTAAAGGAAAGATTGTGGGCAGACTATATTTAGGAAACCATAGGAATAAAAGGGGGCCAATGAAGGAAAGAGAAAGATCAATAGATTGTATAAGGGAAAACCCCAAGCAAAAAAATCAGTATAGGGTGATAGCATGAAAGTAGGAAGAGAAAAGAATTTCAAGGAAAGGTTAGTCATATCAGATGTTGAGGAGAGATCAAGAGAATGAGCAATGAACAAATGTTACAGGATTTGGTTGAAGACCTTGAAGAGCAATGTAAATAGGGACAAAAACCAAGTTGTACTATGTTAAGGAATGAGTGGGTAGTGAAGAAGTAGAAACAGTGAGTATAGATTACATTTTCTTTTTTTTATTAAAATTTATGTTTATTTTTAGTTTATATCATTCATTTCCACAAGATTTCAGGTTACAAATTTTCTTCCCATCTTTCTCTACCCACCACCCCAAAACAGTGATCCCACTGTATATCCCCTCCCCCAATCTGCTCTCTCCTATATTCTCCCCCATTCCCCCTCCAACTTTCCAGTGGGGCAAGATGGATCTCTGTACCCCAGTGCCTGTATATCTTATTTCCCAGTTGCATGTAAAAAAAATAATCATAATATGTATTTTTTTAAACATTTGATTTTAAAACTTTGAATTCCAGATTCTTTCCCTTCCTCCCTCAACACCCATCCTTACTGGGAAGATGAGCAATTCAATATAGGTTGTACATGTGTAGCTATGCAAAACATTTCCATAGTGGATATATTGTAAAAGACTGACTATATTTCCCTCCCTCCTATCCCACCTCCCACTTGTTGTGTTCTCTATTTTGATCCTGTCCCTTTTCAAAAGTTGGTGCTTCCAACTTCCCTCCCCCCCAGCCTGTCCTCCCTCCCATCATTTCCCCTCTCATCCCCTTCCCCTCCACTCTCCTGTAGGGTGAGATACCCTATTTCGTGTATATGTCATTCCCTCCCTAAGCCAAAATCAATGAGAATAAGGTTGACCCATTCCCTTTTGCCTTCCTGTTCTTCCCCTCCATTGTAACCATTTTCCCTTGCCTCTTCTGTATGAGATAGTTTACCCCATTCTGTCTCTCCCCATCTCCTCTCATTATATTCCTCTCTCACCTCTTAACTTCACCTTTTAAGTATCATCCCTTCCTATTAAATTGGCCCTGTGCCTCCTATCTATGTATACTTGTACACATATATATACACATTCACATATATATTCATAAGCCCATATACCCTTCTATATAGACATATATATATATGTCCATTTCTATTCCCTTCAACTATTCTCATACTGAGAAAAGTTTCACAAGTTACAATTATCATTTTCCATGTAGAGATGTAAATAGTTCTACTTTGATAAGTTCCTTATGATTTCTTTTCCCTGATTACCTTCTCATGCTTCTCTTGCTTCTTGTATCTGAATGTCATATTTTCTATTCAACTCTGGTTTTTTCATCAAGAATGCTTGAAAGTCCTCTATTCTACTGAATAACCATATTTTCCCCCAAAACATGATACTCAGTTTTGCTGGGTAGGTGATTCTTGGATTTAATCCCAGCTCCTTTGACCTCTGGAATGTCGTATTCCAAGCCCTCAGTGTAGAAGCTGCCAGATCCTGTGTTATCCTGATTGTGTTTCCACAATATTCAAATTGTTTCTTCCTGGCTGCTTGTAATATTTTCTCCTTGATCTGGGAACTCTGGAACCTGACTATAATATTCCTAGGAGTATTCTTTTTGGGATCTTTTTCAAGAGGTGATCTGTGGATTCTTTCAACCTCTATTTTGCCCTCTGGTTCTAAAACATCAAGGCAATTTTCCTTGAGAATTTCTTGAAGGATGATTTCTAGGTTCTTTTTTTGATCATGGCTTTCAGGTAGTCCAACAATTTTTAAATTATCTCTCCTGGATCTATTTTCCAGGTCAGTGGTTTTTCCAGTGAGATATTTCACATTGCCTTCTATTTTTTCATTCTTTTGGATCTGTTTAATAGTATCTTGATTTCTCATAAAGTCACTAGCTTCCATTTGCTTCAATCTAATTCTGAAGGAATTATTCTCTTCAGTGAGCTTTGGAGATTCTTTTTCCATCTGGAAAATTCAGCTTTTTAAGGCATTCTTCTCCTCATTGGATTTTTGAGCCTCTTTTGCTATTTGAATTAGTCTATTTTTAAGGTGTTATTTTCTTCAGCCAGGTTGTTGACTCCCTTTTCATGATTTTCTTGCATCATTCTCATTTTCTTCCCAATTTTTCCTCTACTTCTCTTGTTTGGTTTTCAAAATCCTTCTTTAGCTCCTCTATGGCCTGTGACCAGATCATATTTTTTTTGGAAGCTTTTGATGCAAGAGCTCTGACTTCGTTTTCTTTCTCCTGTTCCATGTTTTGACCCTTTTTGTCCCCAAAAAAGGAATCCAAAGTTGGATTGCTGTGCTTGCTTTGCTTCTTTTGTGTGCTCATTTTGCCACTCAATTACTTGACATTTGAGCTTTTTTGCCAAATGTATTTGAATTCTGTAGAACTCTGCTTCCAGAGAGGAGAGCTTTGTCTCAAATTGCTGCGATTTTCTCAGCTGCTGGAGCTATTAGTTGGGTGCCCTCTCTGAAGCTTCCACAGGCTCTAGCACCTGGTCACCCACCCCAGGACCTCCACCCTAGACAGCAATCTAGATCCAAGCAGGTTAAAGCAAGAGTGATTACCCCACAGAATGATTGCTTGGTCCCCCTACAATCTTCAGGCCAGGAGCTCTGAAGTAGGCACATGGCATTGGCCACTGCTCCTCAGCTGCTTCTCCCTCTGGGAGGCAGAGGCTGGACTGCACTCTCAGACCCCCTGTTCCCAAACTCCACTGACCTCTCACTTTGTCTTTGGCATTGATGGGTTGATAATCCTGGAAACCACCACAGCTGCTGGTGATCCACTCTCCCAAAGTCCCTCCAGCCATGACTGGGCAGGCCACCCTGAGGCTATAACCACAGGCTCACTCAAGGCTGGGCTTTGCTCCCAGTAAGCTGCAAAGGACCCTTCCTGCTGGCCTGCCAGGCTGTCTTCAGCAGGAGATTTGTTTCTCTCTCTCACTTTGTGGGTTCTGTAGTACTAAAGTTTGTTTAGAGTAATTTTTATAAGTATTTGAGGTAGTTATGGGGGGAACACAGGGAGTCTTCCTGCTTGTGTGCTCCCATCTTGACTCCTCCCTATAGATTACATTTTCAAGATTTCGATGATAGAAACAAGACAGCACTTTGAAGGGACAGAAGGATAAAGTTTGTGTTTTGTTTTTTTTTTTCCAAGAGGTAGTGGTAACAGAGAAACTCCTCAGTGGGATCAAGGTGTTAGAGCTGGGAAGCAGGAAGGAAAATTCCAGCAGAGAATGAAGAGAAGATAGGATATTTTTGAAAATATTTTATTTATTATATATAAATATATATTAATTATAATACATAGATTTTTATAGAATTCTATATAATTAATATATAAATTAATAATAAATATATATTTTTATTATTATTATTATTGGAGAGGAGGATATTGATACAAGTATTTTGAGGTGAAAGGGTGATTGGATGCTGGAGTTAATGCTAGATAGCCTTAAATTCAGTAGAATAAGATAAGGGTCATTTGCCAAGAAATGAGCAGAGGAGATTGGGAGCTTTAAGGAGTATGGAAAAGGTTGGACTCACAAGCTGTGGGAAATAGACAAGGCAACCAATCAACAAGAGAGAAATAAAAAAAATTGCCAAGTAGCAGTAAGGGTTAATTGAGTCTATGGCAGCTAGTAATATGGTGAATAGACTGCTGTACCTAGAATGAGAAAGATCTGAGTTCAAGTCCTGTATCAGATACTTACTGATTATGGGACCCTGAGCAAGTCACTTCACCTCTGTTTGCGTCAGTTTCCTCAACTGTTAAATAGAGATGATAAGAGCACTTACTTCCCAGGGTTGTTGTGAGGATCAAATGAGACATTTATTAAAAAAAAAAAAGAAGTGTTAGGATTTGACCATTGAATCTGACCAGGGTCTTTTTGTTCCTCCGTATTTTAGATTTATGCTGAAAAAGAACTTTTTGTTTTAGGCTTTAATTTAGCAAGTATTCCAACATACTTCTTTTAATCACTGGACAGAGGTACATTTTATTTTGGAGAATATGGTGTGATCTGACTGATACAACTGTTAATATTTTGTTTTATATGTTCATTTTATAAAGTTCTCCTTCATATTGGAGTTAATGCTTAATATGCATATTTAATTTTATGCTTTTAAAATACAGACCAGCAAAATCTTAATATAGAAATCAATAAATAAGGTGATACAAAATGTAAACAAATGACGAAGGTCAAACAAAAACTTCATTTAAAAGAAAGCCCCTGGATCACAACGCAGGGCTTAAGTCTGGCTTAAAGTCTGGTTCTTTTATTCAATAGAAAGAGGAGAGTTTTTAAATTATTCAATTCTATTTCAACAAGAGTCATTTGGAAAACAAGGCTGCCTTATTCAGTCTCATCTGCCATAAAGGTGTTTGCCATTTCATTAGGAAACACATATTATTTCCATTATGGCTAAGCAGTCACCAATATGACATTAGTTGGATTTAAGGAAGAAAGAAGAATAAGAGATAAAAAAGTGGAATCACAGAATATTTTAAGTTAGAAGGGACCTCAAGAGTCATCTAGTCCAACCTCTACCTGGAAAGAATATGACATAAACATAAACAAGTGGTCACCCAGCCTCTGTTGGAAGACTTTCAGTGAGGTGATATCTGCTACCTCCCAAGGCAGACTATTCCACATTTGGACATGGGGACATTAATAGATTCTAGTGAGGATCCAATGAGATGATAATATAGAAAGTGATTTGTAAACTTTGAAGTTCTGTATAAAGGCTAGCTATTAACTGTTAGTTCACCATGATATTCTTTTTTTTTAATTTTACACTTTATTGCCAGAGCATTTTAATGTTTTTCATTAATGTATACACAGAGGTGTTTTTAACTTAAAGATATTTCCTTTCCTTCTCTAATAAGTCACCATATTTTACAAAATGCCAAGTTCACCTGTTTATTTTAAATGGGTTGTAAGAATCCCTTTATTTTTTTAAAGTCATTTGATAGATGTGATAAAGAGACAACAAAGTTATGGGGCAAACAATTGTACTTTGTGCACACTAGGAAAATAATTTATGCAAATATAATCAAAGTATTAAAGAAATCTGCAGCCCTTTTTCTGTGACACTATTTTGACCTGGTATGGCTTGCTGTGGAAGGTAAGCAAATACTTCCACCAAAGGTGCTAATACTAATAACTTACAGACAAGCTCAGAGTTTTCTTCAGCTTCCCTGCAGACAGAAGGGAAGGCCTCTCATTACACTTCTTGAAATTTATTAGTATTCGGGTTCAGTGAAGCCTAGGTGAATAACTGCAGAAAATAAACACCCCTAGGAAGTATGGAAAGGGTAAACTGTAGAAACTGTTATTGAACTTCGTTAAGATTTTTCACATCTCTCATGTTTTTCCTGGCATTTTTCTAAGGAAATGCCACCATGACTCTGATTACCACGATATTCTAATGCCTCATTGTTATTAGATGATCCTCAGTCCTTTTTTCTTTTAATTCTGAACTTAACAAGTAGGTTAAGTATAAAGTGGTAGAAAAAGAGTACATTTGATGCACTCTGTGGCTTTATTTTGATGTTGAAAGTACCCCTGTACATACAAATAGGAGTTTAAGTATATGAAAGAATAGCAGGAACGGAGATTTATTTTTTTAAATATGTTTTTAAAAACATATTTTCTTAAATATGTTTTATTGAAATCTTTTTTTTTTGGAGGGGAGGGTGCTTTTTCAAAAAATGGTTATATTTTTTTCACTCAGTAGAAATCTGTCTTTTCTTCCTCCCTCTGGCCCAGTTGAGAATGAAGGAAAAATAAAACCCTTCTTGCAAACATGTAGTCAGACCAAACAAATTTCACAGCGGTGGGGTAGTTTCCTTTGATTGGTTGCCTGTGTCTTTAAAATTGGTAAGACTGAGAAGTTCAAGCTGGGCTGGGGCGTGTGTGTGTGTGTGTGTGTGTGTGTGTGTGTGTGTGTGTGTGTGTGTGTGTGTGTGTGTGTGTGTGTGTGTGTGTGTGTGTGTGTGTGTGTATTTCACATCTTTATCATGAGATCTTTGGAATTGGGGTTGGTCTTGTGTTGATCAGAAGTCCTAAGTTTTTCAAAAAGTTTTGTCTTTACAATATTGTTGTCATTGTATAAATTATTCTCTTTTGGTTCTATACTGTTCACTCTGTATCAGTTCGTGCAAGTCTTCCCAGGGTTCTCTGAAAACATTACCTTATTTCTTTTTTTTTCCATTGGAGCATTTTATTTGTATGTATGTTTTACATCCTTAGAAAAAAAATCCCAGGATTTTTCCTCCTGTGTGTTTTCGTCTTGCTTCCTCGTGGTCCATAATGCCAGCTGAGGTTGTAAGCACAATAAACCCAAACTGATGGGATGGTAGCAGATTATTCTGCCACTTTTCCAGATCTTTCAATTGAACATCAAATCTGGGGCTGATTACACCACACTTGTTTAATCGGCCAGTGAGATTCACAACAATTTTTCCTGCTCTGTGATCATCAATCATCTCAAATTCGCCAATGTAACCATGCTTCATCATCACAGTTAAGAACCGGACAATTACTTTAGAGCAAGGCCTAATGAGAACCTGGCGTTTTCCTCGCTTTTCTGCATTGTTGATGCTTTTGAGAGCATCTGCCAAGACATTCATGCGCACCATGGTGGCTTCTAAGGGCACGTGGGGGCTCCCCCGCTACAATGCGCATCAGGGGCTCCGGGGCACACAGCACCAGGCTCCCTGGGGTACTCGGATAAAGGTCGCTGGCTCTCGGATTCAAGATCCTAGGTGGGAGATCGCGATTCCCGGCCCCTGGGCCTCCCGGTCTTGGCTCTCTTCCAGGCCACCCACAGCCCCGACGCTCCCACAACATCACGCCGAAAAACTCGTGCTCGGACAAGGGCAGGGCGATCACGGCGGGGCTCCTCAGCTCCCACGTGCGCTGACGGCCGGCCGGGGCCCACGTGGGGGGGGGGGGGGAGGGGGGCTCATGCCCGCCCGATCGCATGCCCGCTGCCCCGAGGGCCGGGGCCCAGGTTTCGCGCTCTGGCAGGCTCCGTCCCCAGGACCGTGGAGCGCGGAAGCGGCCGGACCCGCCCGGGCAGAGAAGGGAGGCCGCGGCCTACCTTATTTCTTATAGAACAATAGTATTCCATTGCTTCTATATACTATAACTTGTTCAGCTGTTTCCCAGCTGATGGGCTCACTCTTCAGATTCTCATTCTTTGCCACCTCAGAAAAGCTATAAATATTTTTTTACATCCTTACTTAGAGTTTGTGAGTGTTTTCTTTCCTCTTTTGACAATTTGGATGACAGTAAGGTTGAAATCTAAGTTGTGTCTTACTTGTGCACCTTAGTTATATAATATCATTTCCCCCAACCCTGCCACTGTATTCCCCTTCCCCTTTCTTTCTGTTCTTCTTTTAAGAGCTTCAAAGCAGGGGCAGCTAGGTGGCACAGTGACTAGAGCAGCAGACCTGGAGTCAGGAGGACCTGGGTTCAAATTTGACCTCAGACACAACACAAAAATTAGCCATGTGACCTTGGGCAAGTCATTTAACCCCAATTGCCCTACCTTCCCCCTCCAAAAAGAAAAAAAAAACCAGCTGCAAAGCAGTGAGGTGGCACAGTGGATCGAGCACTTGGTCTAGAGTCAGGGAGACCTGAGTTCAAATCTATCCTCAAGTATGTCCTAGCTCTGTGAACCTGGACAAGTCACTCAACCTCTCTGCCTCAGTTTCCTCTACTGCAAACTGGAGTTAATAATAGCACTTACCTCACTGGGTTGTTGTGAGAACAAAATGAGTTGGTATTTGTAAAGCATTTGGCTCTGTTTCAATGAAAGCTATCATTATTATTGTGCTATCACAGAATTATTCCCAGAATTAGACTCCTTCTATGACCCCTGCTGATGTTAGGATTCAGAAGGAGCATGTGTATCATCCCCACATAATTGAATATAAACGGTTTACCTTGTTTATTCCCTTCTGATAGTTTATTTACCTTTTTTATATTGCTCTTAACTCCTGTGTTTGAACTTCATAGTTTCTTTGTAGCTTTTGTCTTTTCATCAGGAATGCTTGGAAATGCTGTATTTCATTAAAAATCCATTCTACCCCCTGTATTATTACACATATTTTTGCTAGGTAAGCTATTCTTGGCAGAAAGCCAAGAATTTGCTTTCTGGAATATTGTATTCCAGGCTCTCTGACTTTATATAAAATTAGCTGCTAAATCATGTGTGATGTTGGTACTGGAATTTTTTCTTTCTGGATGCTTGTGACATTTTTTTTCTTTGACTTAGAAGCTCTGAACTTAGGCTATAATGTTCCTGGAAGTTTTCATTTGTGGGTTTCTTTCAGGAGCTGACCAGTGGATTATTCCTATTTTCACATTGCCCTATAGTCCTAAGAGATCTAAACAGTTTTCTTTGAAGATTTCTTGAAATATGATTTTTAGGCTCTGGCTTTCAACAAATCCAGTGATTATTTTTTTTCTCCTAAATCTGTTTTCCATGTCAGGTTTTTTTGTGATGATGATATACCTTTTGTTTTCTTTATATTTTTTCATTCTCTTGACTTTGTTTTAATATTTCTTGGAACCATGGGCTTCTATTTGGTCCATTTCTAATTTTCAGGGATTTTGTTGCATACACAAAGCTTTTCTATTTTGATTTTGCCTCTTATGCAAAAAATGTTAATTGCCTTTTCACTCTTCCTTCTGTAGTTCTCATTTCTCTAATTTTTTTCCTCTAGCACTCTCATTTAATTTATTTTTTAAAATTTTAATGCTTTTTCTCTTTCAGAATTTCTGTTTGAATGTTCCCCAACTGTGTTCTTCTTCTTTTTTTTTTTTTTTTTTTTTAAGCAATTGGGGTTAAGTAACTTGCTCAAGGTTACAGGGCTAGTCATTTGATTTATGCGTGGGTGCTCATTTTCTGAGGCCGGATCTGATCTCGGGTCATCCAAACTCCAAGGCCGGCGCTCTTACTCACTGCGCCACCTAGCCGCCCCTTTAGGGCAATTGGGGTTAAGTAACTTGCCCAAGGTTACACGGCTAGGTTTTTGTTTGTGCGGATTAGGTGTCGGAGGCCGGCTCCGAACTCAGGTCCTTCTGATTCCAGGGCCGGCGCTCTATTCACTGCGCCACCTAGCCGCCCCCCAACTGTGTTCTTCTTGAGACTTTGCTTATAGATGTTTTAGAGTCAATTTCTTTTTCTGAGTTTGTATCTTGAGTGTCTCTGTCACCATAATGACCTCTTCTTGCCCTGGTACTTATCCCTTTTCTGTACTGGAGTGTTCTTCATGTATGGTTACTGGCCAGAACCTGTCCCAAATGTTGAGAGATCTATCTCCCTATGCTGATCTTGGCTAGAAAAATGACTTTTTCTTGGATTTTCCCATTATAATAAGGTTTAGTGAGTTTTCCAGTTGTGATTGCAAGATTTTTTTGGAGGGAAAGGGAAACTCACTGTATTTCTTCCTGTTACTCTACCATCTTGGTTCTTCCCTTTAAATACTTTTGTTTTTATACCGTGTAGATTTTCCTTTATATCCTTCCCCTTACCTTCACAAAGACCCATCCTTTGTAACAAATAATATTTAAAAAAAGAAAGAGGAAGAAGAGAATAAAATTCAGCAAAACTAGTTGCTGTATTGATAAGAATATGATGTGACATAGTGTTTTGTACCTGTGGATCCTGACCTCTACAAAGGAGAGAGGAGAGAGAACTCTTTGGAGCTAAGCTTGTTCTTTCAATTTTTGCAGCATTTAGCTATTAGTGTTTTGTGGTTGTTCTTTCCATTTACTCTGTTGTTGTCCTTGTGCATATTGTTTTCCCTACTCTGATTATGTGACTTTTTATCAGTTCATGTAAATCTTTTCATGTGTCATATACATCATGTTTGCTCTTTGCCATATTTAGCAAAGGTCACATAGCAGCTTACAACTAGCATGCAGAGACTTGGTATACCACTCCCTGGAATGTTTGGCATGGGTTTCCCTGCCTTAGATACTGCAGGAGAATACTACACACCCAGAAATCTTCAGTTACTGATGTGTCTTTTACATCCAACTCCATAGTGTTTAATGGCCAAAGACCAAATGTTTTTAATCTTAAATTTTATATGGAAAAATGAAATGAAATGCTAGCTATAGCAATAAGTCTAGAAAAATAAATTGATACAATAAGTACAGGAAAACATAATTATCCTTTTTTTGCAGATGATATGATGGAATATTTATAGAACCTTAGAAAGTTAGCTAAAAGTTAGCTTAAATAACTTCAGCAAAGTTGCAAGATACAAAAAAAAAAATCCACATAAATCATTAGGATTCATAACCAACAAAACCTAGGAGGAAGAGCTAAAAAAAAAAACCAATTCAATTCAAAATAATTACAAAAGCAACAAAATATTTGAGAATATATCTACAAAGATTTAGCTAGGTACTATATGAATACAGCTATTAAACAATCTGAAGAAATAAAGACAGATCTAAATAATTGGAGAAACATTAAATGTTCATGAGTAGGTTGAGCCAACATAATAAAAATGACAATACTACCTAATTTAAGTTACTACTCCATGCCATACCAATCAAACTCTCAAAGGAATATTGTATAGAACTAGAAAAAAATCATAAACTGTATATGGAGGAAGAAAAGATCAAATAATCTCAAGGATAATAGTAAAAATAAAAATAGGAAGGAAGGAGGTCTATCAGTACCAGATTACAAACTATGCCACAAAGTAAGCATTATAATAACTTAGTACTGACTTTGAAAAATAAGGAGAATCAATCAGTGGAACATGTTAATATACAGAAGTAAACACAGTAACATAGTAGTCAATAAACCCAAAGACCACAGTTACTGGGTGAATAACTTGATATTTGAAAATTAAAAAAAAAACTTCTGGAAAAACTAAAAAACAGCCTGGAAGAAATTAGATTTAGACCCACACCTCATACAATACATCAAGATAAGCTTCCAATGGATATAGGACCTAGACAGAAAATGGGTCACATAAATCAATTACAGGAGCAGAAAGAAATTGTCTTTCAGATATATGCTAGGGAAGAGTTCATAGCTAAACAAGAAATGATCAAACAAGGAAAAAGTGGACAATTTTGACTACATAAATTGTAAATACTTTTGCATAAACAAATCTAATGTAATTTTTTAAAAAACAGAAGTGAAATAGGTAAATGGGGAAAAAAATCTTTGCAGCATGTTTTGTTTTTTTCCTGATAAAGGTCTCATATATGAAATTCATTCAAATTTTTTTGACCTAGCTATTTCCCAGTAGATAAATGGTCAAAGAATATAAACAGGCAGTTTTCCAAGGAAGAAATCCAAACTATCAACAACCATATTGAAATGCTCTAAATCACTAATAAATTGCTAATTAATTTATGAAATTATGAAGTGGGGCAGGCACACTCAGTTCTATGGGTACTTGCAGAGAAAGACCAGGATGGCAGCAGGAAGTAAGGCTTCACACTTTAATAAGACACACAGGCATAGACAGTACAGAGATAAACCTTGAAAGGGGTACAGAGGCATTGGGTCAGGGATAAAGTGATGGAGGAAGGAAGGCAGGAGTGGGGAAGAGGGACAGATAATCACTCACATAACCATGGATTAGAGTTGGGAGCACTCAACAGCATGGACCCAATGGAGATGGAAGAGGACTGGGAGTGAGAGAGGGTTAACTGAGGGTTTTAGGTCTCATCTTTATAGAGTTTGTTTGTTTGTTTTTAAGGGAAGAGACTAACTTTTAATCATGCCACCAGAGGGTTAGTTCATTAACATATTCAATTCAGGTCAAAGTTTAAAATTTAAAGTTAACATATGTCAAAGTTATCGGGAACATCTTACTGCAGATGTTCTGTAATTTGTCTGAGATTTATGTACCATAGGACCAACAGGCTCTGACAGCAAAGCCTAGATGGTTTTCCCTGCTTTAGAATATATTACCAGGTTGTACTTTTTGGTTAATATAGGATACAGTTTGCACATTATGCTCCTTTGATTTTGGAGGTGTTTGTACATAACTTTTAGTTCCCCTTTGCAGTCTTACTTCCTGCTGTTGTTACTTTATACTTATAAACTTATTATACTGACTAGAAGGGGTGGGTGGGGTCAATAGGAACAGAACAGGATATAATTTTAACATACTAATAATTAGAAAAATGCAAATCAAGGCAACTTTGTGGTTCCACTTCACATCAATCAGACTGGTAAAGATTACAAAAGAGGAAAAGGACAAATATTAGAGGAACTGAAAGGAAACAGGCACACTAGCACTCTTGGTGGAGTTGTGAATTAGTCTAGGATTTCTGGAAAGCAATTTAAAACTATGCCCCCAAATTACTAAACGTTTTTATGCAGGTATTTCACTATTTGAAAGAATCAAAGAAAGAGGAAAATTACCTATATGTACTAAAATATTGATAATGACTCTTCTTGGTAGTGAAAAATTGGAAACTTAAAGGAGTATCCTCCTATTAGGGAATGGTTAGATAAATTGTGGTTTATGAATGTAATAGAATATTATTGTGCTATGTGAAACGATGAGTTTTTAGAGGGGAATTGGGAAGACTTCTAGGAACTGTGAAGCAGAGCAAAGTAAGGAGAATTAGGAAAACAGTTGATACAATAATAACAACATTATGGAAAAACAATTTTGAAACACTTTAGAACTCTGATTCATGCAAAAATAAAATGATGAAAAACAGTACTTACCTTCTGACAGAGAGGTGATGAACTTAAGATGATGAAAAAGTCATACATTTCTGAAAAATGGCCAATGTGGGCATTGGTTTTGCTGGATGATGCAGCTATTTATTAGGAGTTTTAGTTTTCATTTGTTCATTGTGGAATGGGGGAGGAAGAACAGTGGGAGGGACAGATTAGTTTTAGAAAAAAAATCTATATGTTTAAAATGTTAATTAAATTATTTCTTAATAATATATCACAGAAATTTTCATTATTAAAATATGAAAGGACTTTAAATATTCAAACCTCATTAAATATATTCTCTAATGTGTTTTTAAATAGAAACTTCTTTCCTAATTAGGAATACTTCTGATTTTAGATGTCAAAAGGTTTATAAAATAGATGGCTCATTTTTGAAAATTAAGGTTGATGAAACTCAGCAAATAAATGAACTTGATGCATAAACATCTTCAAATTAATCTATTTGCAAACTATTGTAAGAGCATATGCTAAATAATAGGATTAAGATACTAACCAACTTTACATTCATTCGATATCTGTTTTGGCACATGATCAAGTGACAGAAGGGGTAAGAATCAAGTCAGCAAACATCTACATATTGATCAGCTATTATTACTGTATTACAAATTTTCCCTAGATCCTCCATAGGAGGAAACCCCCTCACCAGCATGATCATTTCAAATCCAGCTCAGCTCATGACTCTGCACTACTTTTTTTTTTTTTAAAGCTATTGGGGTTAAGTAACTTGCTCAAGGTTACACGGCTAGTCATTTGATTTATGCGTGGGTGCTCATTTTCTGAGGCCGGATCTGATCTCGGGTCATCCAAACTCCGAGGCCGGCACTCTTACTCACTGCGACACCTAGCCGCCCCTTTAGGGCAATTGGGGTTAAGTAACTTGCCCAAGGTTACACGGCTAGGTTTTTGTTTGTGCGGATTAAGTGTCGGCTCCGAACTCAGGTCCTTCTGATTCCAGGGCCGGCGCTCTATTCACTGGGCCACCTAGCCGCCCCTCTGCACTACTTCTCCACTTTGGTGTCCCCTTCGCTTTTTCAGCACCCTTTTCTGTGTCATCTTCCATCAATCTGCAAGCTCCTTGAGGGCAGGAACTCTTTTTGTTAGTTTGTATTTCCAGCCCTTATGTTCCTAGCATTTAATAAGTTATATCTATTTATTTTCTAGAAAAAGAGATCTATAAAGTAGTTTGTGACTATACTACTAAGTTTAAGTACCTTTAAAATAAATATTTGATGTAAGGAGATATGAGAAATCTCTGAGATTTCAGAAAGCACTGCATTTGTGTTATTCCTACATTGCAAGAAGCTGGAAATCTATTTTCTGCAACAAATAGAAGGTATGCGGGAAGAGTTCCTTTCTAAAATTTCTTTTTAAAAGTCCAAAATAACACAGCAGAATAACCTCCACCTAATAGAATGATTTATCAGAGTAACAACACAACTGCCCTGCCCTAGACTGCTCTATCTCTTCCTTTAAAGGGTCCTGTAGCTCAGAACATACATGAAAATCAGGTTCGATCCTGGGGAGTCAGAACTTCAAAGAAAGGATTCATTTTGTACAGCTACCCCTCTGGAGCTTCTGACAAAATCACTTAAACCTTAGATTTGACTCATGGTAGGGTCTGCCAAAAGAGGGAGTAGAAGGGTACTCAGTGCACAATGTAAACCAGGGAGAGAACAGATTTATTTCCTTCTGAGGAAAATGAGGAGATCAGAACAGCAGGTAGTAGCAGGAATTGAGTGAACCACACTGGCTCCAACTTGTGACTCAGTTCTGAAGCTAGCTCAGTTCCCTTTCTGTTTATATTGGTCTGGTCCAATTTCTGTCTTGTAAGAAAACTTTATTCAGTTGTAGGAATTGTGAGAAGACCTCATTGCATTGTTTGATGCAAGGAGTTTTCTCACAATTACACATTTCAAGCAATCCATATGTCTTATCTGAAAACTGGCCCCATACTGATCAATAGTTACTATATCTATGTTCCTTTGATTAAATACTGACATCTGTATTCAATGGGAGTGAGACACCTTGCATCTGTTCTCTCTCCTCCTCCCAACTTTGAAAGTCCTTAATCTTTCTTCCAATTAGAAATCAGATTACCTGATTTTTCATCCTGGCTAATTGTTTTCCTTTAATTAGTTATATTTGATTAATTGTTTTTAATATATAAAAGTGTGTCTCTACCTGTATTCAGGGTCCAGTCCTAAACTGAGGAGATCTGTTCCCAATTTGTTATGCAATTGTCACACATTGCTCAATAAATCAATATGCTTAGAAACTCACACCTTTGTTTCCTCAGTCATTTCATCTTTCACTTACCACTCTTCACAGAAAAGGGAGAGAGGATTAACACACAACATTCATAAGTAAATATCAAAAAAAGACAAACACTGTAAACATTTATTTTACCCTTCAGGGATTCTGAGTCTTAAAACATCAAAAAAGGAAGCCTTTTGGGGATTTGCTCATTTTTTCCCTTGCCTTGACACTGTACTGTCTTCCTGAAGGTCTGTGTCTTCTGGCAAGCCAATCCAGAAGCTGGGTTCTTTTTCTAAGTTGGTCATTGTTTTTTTCCTCAAAGAAGCATTGTGTAGTGACTGTCGGGAACACCTCTTGAGGAGCAACCAGCAGTGAGGGACTGGAGAATCCATGAGGTACCACTTCTGAATCACATCTCTCAGGATCACCCAATAACTATCCAGATATTTAAGTCCTGACATATGGAAAGAAGGAGAGAGAGAGAGAGAGGCAGAGAGAGAGGGAGAGAGACAGAGAGAGAGAGAGAGAGACAGAGAGACAGAGAGACAGAGAGACAGAGAGAGACAGAGACAGAGAGAGAGAGAGAGAGAGAGAGAGACAAAGAGAGAGAGACAGAGAGACAGAGACAGAGAGAGAGACAGAGAGAGACAGAGAGAGAGACAGAGAGAGACAGACAGAGAGACAGAGACAGAGAGAGACAGACAGAGACACATCTCTCAGGATCACCCTTTGAAAGACCTGTGCTCAAGAGAAAAAAAGCACAAAACAGAAGAGCAACTGGAGGCTCAGGCTCAAAATGGCCCAGAGGAGTCTTTGCTCTAGAAGTAACATGAAGAGCAGTTTAAGAATTATTTACCATATATCCAAGAGAAAGAAAGGAAGTGAGAGAACCAGAAGGCAGAGACACTCTTTGAAAGGCCACTGGGAGGGCTCTCTTTCTGTGTAGTGGTCAATGCTCTATGGTACAGTTAAGGTGTAATCCAAACTCTCACCAGCTGATAAAGGGAAGAGGAGAATTTGATACCCCATCTTGTAAGGTGTGGACACTCCCATGTGAAATATGTCTATCTACATGGGTTTTCTAAATGTAATGCATGGGAGGCATTGACAGATACAATCTGAGAGCTGGACTACCCCCTGAGGTGAAGAGAAGAGTTAAAATGAAAGCTTGAGGGGTGGCAGGAGGGTTGGGAAGGAAAAAAGTAGGTAAGTCCCTAGAGCACTACTAGGCTAGGTACTCTTTCCTCCAGTCTTGGGGTGGGGAATATCCAATCAGAATTATATCTATCTTCCCCCACAAATATTGCTGGATTAGGAGTACAATAGGTTCAAAACAAAAGCTGGTTGCCCTTAAGGAAGGAGGATTACCCCAAACTGATACCTGCAGACTTTATGCCTTCCCACAATTGCCAGTTAAATAAAAGATCATTACAAATAACAACTAAAAACCCATTTATCCAATCAAAATATTAAAAAAAAAAGTTATATAGATCAGAATATGCCAGAAAATACCCAAGGGTAAATGAGCTCTTTGGATGAGAATGATATGAGATGTCAGCTCAGAAAGGTCCCAATCTCGTATAATGGTATTCCTTGAAGTTTCTTGGGAGGCAAACACTTGAGACTCCAGCTTCTTTTACATGTCTGCAGTTCTCTCTCTGTCTGTCTCTGTCTGTCTCTGTCTGTCTCTGTCTGTCTCTCTCTGTCTCTCTCTTCTGTCTCTCTCTGTCTCTCTCTCTGTCTGTCTCTCTCTCTGTCTCTCTCTCTTTGTCTCTCTCTGTCTCTGTCTCTCTCTCTCTCTGTCTCTGTCTCTGTCTCTGTCTCTCTCTCTCTCTCTCTGCCTCTCTCTCTCTCTCTCTCTCCTTCTTTCCATATGTCAGGACTCAGATATCTGGCTAGTTATTGGGTGACTGATCAACCCAGCTCTTAACTCAGTCTCATGAGCAGTGGAGTCCAGGCAGTGCCCTCTTGAAGAAGGTCTCTTTTCCCCAAAGTTCTAGCACTAACTTGGCCCTCATGTAGCTTCAACTCACCATTCTCTCTACCAATTCAGAGTTATGTTCTGTAGCATGCAGTACAGAGCCTCCCCTCTCTCACCCAAATTGGGTAGGTGTAATGGAAATGCAAATTTAAAGATCTTCCCTGCCCCTAGGTTAGGTGCACCTGGAGCCTGTGGTGGAGGCTTGTTTTTCAGGAAAGCCCACACCTTGATACTTTGTGATTGGGCAGTGGGTCAAGAAGGTTGTTACATTCTCTGAGCCAGGAGAAGGCTATATAAACCCTGATGGGAGGCTTTGCTTTGGAGCTCACTTTGAGAAGTGTTGTGTGATTTGACCAGATGAGACTCTGGGCAGCCGTTGAGAGACCCCCGGCTTTGAAAACCCAGATGTTGATGCTTCCCTCTCTGGTAACTGTGATTTTGGTATTGATGTAAAGGTTGGACAGTTTGGAAGGCTGTCTGCTTGATCTGTTTCTCTGTCTTGTAAGTTCTGTCTGTATACTTTGAAATTCGGGGTGCTGACTTTTTTCCCCTGAACTAGGTAAATGATCTATGTTTGATTGATTAAAGTAAGCTTGTTAACCCCATTTTGAGTTACTTTCCTTTAGAAAAGCAGATCTAAGAACCTGTGTTGGCAGCCACTCTGGGGATGTTGGGGTGTTTGCCGCTATAGTAGGTTAGGTTAAAATTCCAGAGTGCCAAATTTCTCCATACTAAGCCAGCATATGTGACCCATTGAAAAGGAGTAGAACAAATATGTCTCTGAAGGGCCCCAACTCCAAAAACAGTGCATGGTCCCTGAAAGGGGTCCAGCCCCAGGCATCCTCCATGGAGTCTACTTTAGCCATAGCCAATCAGCAGGAGTTCCCCTAATCACATCCAATACATCAGCATTATGCATAACACCCCTCGTTCCCTTTTGCTACATAAAAATGACAGCCTTGGATAAACCATTCTGAAGAAATTAGCTTTACAATCAGTAGCAGATTACATTGGTCACGGTTTGAGATTATAGAGGGATACTGTGTAGTCAAAGAATAGCAACAGTATGACTCAGAATTAGATAAATCTGCTGCTGGGAAGTATGTATGCGCCTTCTCTTCATTTCACCAGGAATGTATAATGAATCGGCTTCAAAACCTCCCCACAGGGAATGGCCAAATTTGGAATAATCAATTCCAGAATTATGGTAAGAAACCGTATCAGGACCAGAATCTCTATCCTGCCAGTGATTTCGGGGCAACTCTGGGGAATAATACTAGTGGGGGGAGGGCTAGCTCATGAAATAAGAGATTCCTATGAGTTTCAGTACCCCATACAATATGGTTTCCTCCCAAACTATTTCATGAACATGTATCCAACCCACATCAATGGGACTATGATTATTGATGGACCAGAGATACTCAAACTCAACTCGTAGATCCCAGTGGTGTCCCTCTATTCCAGCCATAATCTGGGCAGCTAATTTCTATCCTAGAAGTATTCTTTTATTTCCAGGCCTCTGTTTACCACTGATTTCTTTCCGTACTTTCATCCTACTCCTTTTCAATATCTCTGAATATGGCTTGTATGAATAAAGGATAACTTGCATGCAGAGAGTCTCAGAATCCATTCCAGATTTTGCAAGCTTGCTCCAGCCTTAAACACTGTTAGACTGTATGGAAGGCATCTGAGTGTCAGAGTCCTGATCTGAATGACAGGATGAAACCCAACATCAATGAGAATCATGTGATGGAAAAGGACACTTTGATAGGATCTGATGGCTTTGTGTTTTTTAAACTATGTGGGTTTTTAAAAAAATATTATGGTTAGAGTATGTTAAAACTAGTTATTATTTGGAGTTTTTAATCAATATAGTTCTTATTTTAATAGAAACAGAAATAAATTCATGCTAGTGCCTTTGTTCTGAGCTTATCTCCAACTTGTCCTGTATATATCATGTTTGTACGATTCTCCAGGAGGACCAATGATATCATGAGGGTGATATCTTGACTTGGGTTTAAGTGAGGCAGAGATATACACTCTCTCCTCCACAGTCATTAGGGTCCGGTGGAAAGACAAGAGTCAAGACAATTGTCAATGACCCAAGATTCAATGGGTGACCTTAGCTCCAATAGATTGAGAGTTATTTGAGAGTAGTCCCTATTTTGTGACTTTCTTTTTATCCCCATTATTGGTATAATGCCTGGCATATAATAGATGCTTAATAAATTCTTGTCGATTTAACTTGTATGCTAGGTAAATAATACTTTGATACAGATGCTAGTAGTCCCAAGCTGTACTATCTGCAAGGTTGAGAAGAGGCTTGTTTCAGAAGGTTTGTTAAATCCCCAAATTACCCAGTAGAAATCATGTGATTGCGTTTCCTAAAAGGCATCCTTGCCATAATTTATTGGACCATGGTCAGGAGCATCAGTTTACCACAGATATGTTACCAATTTGTGATCATGTGTGTACTACGTGTGACAGTGGTGAGTGTGTTGGACAACTGTTGGTTGATGAATGTGGTAGAATGTAGTATTCAAGGGAAAAGGACATATTTTTTCCACAATAAGTTCTGAATATTGAACTCGCTAAGCGTAAGTGTGATTATGGAAAAATGAAAGCAATACTGTAATTCAGCTTTGCAAATAGCTACTTACACTCTCTTTCACTGTGAGTAATAATTTTCAGCAGGGGAATAGAAAGAATGCTTCTTTTCAAAAGTAGTCTTATTTACCAAGGTGAAATATTGTCAGTAATTAATTTAATTTTGTTTGATAGCCAGTTCAGTCAGGCAGCCAGAAAGTATTTATTGATCCCAAAGCAGTGTTCCAAGTAGTTTTTTTTCTACTTCTTTAGTTGGTAAGAAGGAAAATACTTTATAGGATGGTGAAATCCAGATACTTATATGATTAGAAAGTTAACATTCAAAGCTAGAGCAATCGATTTGTCAATCAGTCAAACATTTGTTAAGAGCTTACTATGTGCCAGGGAATATGCTGAATACTATTATCTCATATGTTGCTATCCACGGGAACCTTTGGGTCTTCCCTCTAACTAACATAATTTGATTTTTCACAAATAAATATCCATAATACTGACTATCCTGGCCATCACTGCTTAGGAGGCCAGATATATTACATTTCACCTCTCCCTCCAGAGTTCTCTGGTGCCCTAGTTCTCTAGGGATTGGAGGGTATCTAGGTTTTTTGCAAATGACTCCAATCTGCACTGATGGTGCTCCCTAAATTATAGAGGAGTCCCTTGTACCTCAGTTCCATTTAGCCACTAGCAATATATTACCTTTCCCTCTGCTACCATACCACTTTAGTCTCTGGGGAGGAAAAGGGGATTACTGCCAGCACCTTTACAAATCATAGCACAATAAAATAAATAAAATAGTAAGTTCAGAGAGCCCAAACAAAAGACAACTCCAAATTTAGTCTTAATAATGAAAACCTAAATAATGAGTGGGTCAAGCAAAAGCTGGTAAGACTATTATTTGGGATCCTACTCAGCTAGAAAGCATTGGTATTGGGGCGGCTAGGTGGCCCAGTGAGGAAGAGTGCTGGCCCCAGAGTTGGGATGACCCAAGATTGGGTTCCGCCTCAGTACTTAGCACCCACACATAAAAAACTAGCTGTGTAAACTTAAGCAAGTTACTTAACCCCACTTGCTTTAAAAAAAAAAAAAGCATTGGTATTAAGAGCAAAATTTTTATTTATAGAAAGAATAATTATGTGAAAGAAAATGATAATGATGAAATAATATATTACAATTTCTGAGATGCAGCTAAAGCAGTCCTCAGGTTAAAAAATCATATCGCTATAAACACACATTAACAAAATAGATCTCTGGGGTGGCTAGGTGGCGCAGTGAGTAGAGCATCGGCCCTGGAGTCAGAAGGACCTGAGTTCAGATCTGGCCTCAGACACTTAACGAACACACAAACAAAAACCTAGCCGTGTGACCTTGGGCAAATTTCTTAACCCCAATTGCCCTCCAAAAAAAGCAAAAAAAAAAAAAAAATGAACAAAATAGATCTCCAATAGATAAGTGGCCAAAAAATATGAACAAACAGTTCTCTTTTTTTCTTTTTCTTTTTGGATGGGGGTGGGCAGGGCAATTAGGATTAAGTGACTTATCCAAGGTCATACAGCTAGTAAGTGTTAAGTGTCTGAAGGTGCATTTGAACTGAGGTCTTCCTGACTCCAGGGCTGGTACTCTATTCACTGCACCACCTAGCCACCCCAACAAACAGTTCTCAAAAGAAGAATTTGAACTATTAACAGTCATATGAGAGAATGCTCCAAATCACTATTAATAAGAGAAATGCAAATCAAAAGAATCCTGAGGTTTTACCTCATACCCTGAAAATTGGCAAAAATGACCAAAGAGAGGAGCAATTAATATTGGAGAAACTGTAGATAGATAGGCCCAGTGGCTCATTATTGGTGAGCCATTTTGCAAAGTAATTTAAAATTTTGTGAATAAAATTACTAAAATGTCCATACTCTTTGATTCATCAATTCCTTTACTGGGCTTATATCCCAATAAGGGCAATAAGAAAAAAGTCCCCTTATACACCAAAATATTTATAGCAGCACTTTTCATGATAGCAAAGAATTGGAAATAAAGTAGATGCCTATCAGTTGGGGAATAGTTGAATAAACTGTGGCACCTTAATGTAATGGAATATTACTGTGCTGTAGGAAATGACTAATATGAACGCAGAGGAGTGTGGAAAGATTTATGTTATCTGATACAGAGTAAAGTAGCCCTTAATGTGCAACAATATAAAGGGAAAGGACAACTACACATACACACAGAAATCAAAAGTTAATGTTGTAAAAGTATAAAGAAAAAACATGACTTGAAAGAAAATATATAAAAAGACATTCTCAACATATTCATTTGCAGAGGTGGGAGGTTCATAAATGCGAATGTTGTACATATTTTAGAGGGTTTTTTCTCCTATTTTAAAAATATTATTTGTTATATGGGATGACTATATGGGAGGAAGAGAAATATTGGGGGAAATTATGCTGATTTTAAAAAGACAAAACATATCAATAAAAACTTATTTTAAAAAAATTCAAAGTTTTCCAACTTCTCTGTGATTCAGGTTTTCTAGTCTTTTTTGTACATTAAAAAAAGTTTCAATGACCCTCTTCTTTTTCTTTTTTATCTTTTGGCAAGCCTATTCCTACCTTCCTTACTCCTCCCACATCCTCCCCTAATTTAGAAAAAAAAAAAAGCAAACAAATATGTATAGTCAAGCATAACAAATTGTCATAATGGTTATATCTGAAAATGACTTTTTCTGTATCTTGAGTTCCTAGTACTCACTAATATCTGCATTTTGGATTGACTAATTTGAAGCACTTTGAAGATAGAAATTTCCGAGGAAGTAATACAGCCTTCAGGATAAGTGCCCAAGATTGACCATTATGTGAAATTTAATATAATTGTTTCTACTAGGTGTTCATTTTTACTCTCCTTTCAATACTTCAGGAATGTGTCCTCTCTCTGCTGATCCATCCCGTGAGCTCTCTATAACTTAGTAGTTGGTGTCTGAGAGTTGCTGTGGTAGATAGATAGGTAGGTAGATAGATAGATGATAGATAGATAGATAGATAGACGAATTAATTAACTGATCACACTGAAAACAATCTGATGATGAGCCACTGGAAACTTAGCTAACTTGGTTGTTAGATAACAGATATATAGTCTATTACCAGACCTCTCTAGACTGATAGGTATAAGGGAGCTTAGATTCCACCATCAGATTTGTCAGGTATTCAGGATTCCTTCCATGCTACATGAGGCATTAGAATAGGACTTCAGTAGAGTCCTTCTATTCATCCTGAATAAATCCTTATAAATCTTATTTTTCTTAGATGAGTGAATGAAATAGTTTCTGTATCTGAGGTTAGCTACACCTAATTTCATCTTTCGCCGAATAGATTTTTAAATTACTTTTGCTCTTCATTCTTAGAACTCATGATTCTTAGTACTTGATGGATCTCTTTCAGTCAGTCAAAAAGCATTTATTAAGTGCTTACTACACTCCAGGCATTGTGTTAAAAAAAAAAAACAGTCTGTGCCTTCAAAGGGCTTACATTCTAATGAGAAAGAAAACACATAAAAAGGAAGTGAAAAACAGGTTGGGGGTGGCTCACTGTTCAGGGTCATGATGGTGAGTGAAGTCCAGAAAGCCAGAAACAGCTGGAAGAATGGTTAGTCAGGTGGTTGTGTCATGTCCAACTCTTCATGTCCCCATTTGGGGTTTTTCTTGGCAAAGCTACTGGAGTGGTTTACCATTTCCTTGTTCAATTCATTTTATGGATAAGAAAACTGAGTCAAACAGGATTAAATGACTTGCCCAGGGTCACACAGCTAATGTGTCTAAGGTCAGATTTGAACTTAGGAAGATGAAGTTTCCTAACTCCAGGACTGGTACTCTATCCACTGTGCCAGAGGGACCTTCCACAAAATGAAATTGCTGGGAGGAACTCACCAATGGGAGAAGGGGTTACAAAAATAGAAGGATGTTCCAAGATAAGAAGACCACAAAAACAGAGAAAATTTCCAGGGTGAGAAGACAGCTGAAGCATATTGATAAAGTCTGAAAAGTCAGAAGTAGAATCCCTGCATTATGGTCAGTGCTTAATCAGAAGGGTTCACATAGGAGAGGTGACTTTTTTGTACTTTTATATCATGTAACTTTTCTACAGCATACACTATTTGTTTTCTGGCAGTGTAGAGATTTCCTGAAATAAAGTCATTAAATGCCTTACAGAATTTTAGTTTAAAAAAAATGAGTGTGTATCATTACAAGTATGATATACTGATACAATTCATATTAGATGGAAAGGGAAGATGAAAATAGGTAACACTCTCTTCCCTAGGCTATTCCATCAAAACAAAAGGTTCCTCCCTTATTAGTACCTCTTTAGTAGTATCTCTTGGGTTGGCTAGGTGGCGCGGTGAATAGAGCACCAACCATGGAGTCAGGAGGACCTGAGTTCAAATCCAACCTCAGACACTTAACACACACACACACACACACACACACACACACACACACACACCTAGCTGTGTGACCTTGGGCAAGTCATTTAACCCCAACTTCCCTCCAAAGAAGCAAAAAAAAAAGTAGTACCTCTTGAAATTCTGATGAACCAACTCTATTATTAGTTGGATGGTACAGTCAACAAGCATTTAATTGCCAGCTCTGGACCAGGCACTGTGCCAAAAACTGGACATGAAGAAAGGTAAAAACAGAGCCATTGCCTTCAAGGAGCTCACATTCTAATAAAGTAAAATGTTTTGGCTTTTTAAAATAACATTTATACAGTTTTAAAAAATATTTATGGGGTTTTAAAAATAATATTTACATCGTAGTTTAAGGTTTAGGTAATGCAAATTATTATTATCCTCGTTTTGTAGTTGAGAAAACTGAGGCTTAGTGAAATCCAGTGACTTGTCTATGACCATATGGCTAATATCAGAGCCAAGATTTATACTCAAACCTCCTGACCACACCTTCAGTATTCTTTCCACTATGCTCTATGTCCTCTTTAAAGACAGACTATAGACCCTAAAATAAGCTTTAATATTGGGAATAGGACATTATTTTCATTAAAATTACTTCGGAACTGATTTTTAAAGTTTAGATACAATTGACTGTCAAGGAAAATAAAAATGAAAGCAATTCAATGGCAACTCTCTTGATAAGTCTTATTTTTCACTTACAGAAACAGGGTCAGAAGCTTCACTTACTCAATATACTGTTTTCCCTTAGAGCACAAGGTAGTATCATTGTTACTTGCAGGAGTTTTCCTGTGTGTACATCTTAATAACCAAAACGTTCTGAAACTATAAAGATATTCACACTGGGAGGGTGAGGAGAGGAACTGGAGCGAGGGAGAGAATTTGGAACTGAAAAAAAGAAAGATATTTGTATTATATCCTGAAATGTGATGGTAGAAGAACAGTCGCCAAGATTTGGGACATCTCTAACTTACAACTTCTGTTCCTCTTGTACTTTTGGACTAAATATCCTATTCCTAGACTTTTGGCTGATTACTGAGGCATTTGGATGAGCCCTTATTCAGATCATACCTAGTCATGTACAGAAATCTGACATTATAAGGAATTCCTATTACATCTGTTGGAGTTGATAATAAGAGATTATATAATTCCTTTTTAAACCATGGAATTTCTGCCCATGATCCATTGTCATTGAGGCACATTGCTTTCTATTCTCTAGATTATTTCTAATGACTCAGATTCCTTACAAATTTCTTTTTATTTTATTTTTTAATTTATGGAATAAAACAAGCATTTATATAATGTAGTATAATTAAAAAGATGACAGTTTCTTTAGCTAGAAAAATCCTTGTCAAACTGAAAATATAGCAGCATAGAAATTAAAATTAAGTCAATATAGTGTAAACCTATACTTGATTCCCCTTCCCCCCCTACATATCTTAGACTTCCAGTTGTTATGTATCAAGAAAAAAAACATTTCTTTTGTTAGAAGTGGTGAAATTTTCAAATATACCAGCAGAGGACACACTTCTTCTCTTTTTTAATTTACTCAAGCAATAAAAATATCTTTGGTTACAAAAGAATATTTATCTTATTGTCAGGAAATTAAAATGCATCATTATAGAATGATGCCCTATGGTCTCTTCAAGTGAGCATAACATAATCTAGAAATCAAAAATTAAAATCAATTTAAAGCACATTTTTGTGGCATTTTGAGGCTAATTAAAATATCACCGTTCCTTTTTTGTTTTCTTTTCCTTGAGGAAAGAGTACAACACCATTTTATTATTTATTTATGTCCATTGCTGCCTTTTGTTTTTTCATCAGTGTCATTTTGGAATATAACCTCCATCCACACCAGCAAGCTTTTCCACATAACAATGATTTGCAAAGAAAGAAAAACAGTTCTAACTAACATGTAGACCAAAGCATGACACTGAATTAAAAAGGGCATTGCATCTTTGAATTCTACCATGACTTCAGGCTTTAAATATTAACCATGTGAATGATATTTGGTCAGATTTATTGATTTTTTTATTAAAATTTATTGATTACTTGATTAAAGCTATGACACTTGCCAGAATATAATGTAATATAATGCATGTATGCTGTGTGCATGTATGTATGTATGCATGCGTGTATGTATGTGTGTATGTATATATGTGTATATGTATGATATCCGTGTTATACTCTGAGGTTTACTCTTCCAACTCAGTCAAACTAGCAGGCTCAGGCCCCAGAGCACTGTTACTACTTCTTCTTTAAGGTTTTCAAAGGTAACTCTGAGGGATTGGGGGTCTCTAATACTATCAAACACAAATCCTTATCCAGTATGCTCCCCTGAAAATCAAATAAGTATCAGAGGTATCAATTAGTTTTCACAAAAGGATGTTTACTGAGGAAGTATATAGTATACAAAAGACAGAAATATAAAAATGTTCCCTTCAAAGTTGGGTGTGCAATCCCCTCTACATACCCCTCTCAGTCTTTGGGAGAAGGGTCTCAGAGTTAAAATGGTTACTACAAAATGCCCCCCCCCCCAACGTTATTTCTAGGTGTGGCATAGACATTGGATGAGTTACTCTTGCTTGGAAGAATTTGGTATGTCTCAGATTTGCCTAAAATTTGGAAAGAATAAATACAAATAGATACAATAAGCTGTGTTTCCATGTGTTCCCAGTCACAGGGTGACTGAGTGGGAGAAAAGACCCTATGCCCCTTTCCAACCTGGCATCCCACGGCAGTGCTTGCCTCACCTACCACTAAAGAAGACAGATTTTCTTTGCTCAAATTTTTCAGATGCCAACAGTTCCAGCTCAGCAGCCAATTAAAAAGTTTTTCATCACCACACAGTAAACTAACAAGGAACAAAAGATTAAAAAGAGCAGGCAATGAAGCAAGAAGGGAGAGGTGTCCTCCCCCCCCACCCCTCCCCCATCAAACTTTTCCAGAAGACTGATCAAGCCTCGACGTGGATTGGTAGCAGACAGAGCATATTGTTCATGCTATAAGGACCAGGTCCTCATTGGCCATACCCTCACCATTACACTGGCAAAATATTAGAAAGCCAAGAGGTAGGGGGCAGAGCCAAGATGGTAGAGTAGAAACAGCATGTCCAAGGTGCTCTCTCCCCAGATCACCTCCAAACCATGTAAAAGGGGACTTTGAACAACTTTTGGAGCCCCAGCACCCACAGAACGACACAGAGAAGCTAACCTCCCACTGAGGACAGCCCAGCAGCCCTGCAGGGGGGAGCCCGTGCAGAGCTCTGGGAGCCGACAGCACAGCACGCTGGGAGCCAAGCCCAGGTCCGCCTGAGCCGCGGTTTTAGCCCCAGGGCAGCCGGGCCAGCAGCTGGCTGGAAGGACCCCAGAACACCAGCAGCTGTGGTGATTCCAGAATTATCAACACAGACATGCCTAGGACAAAGTGAGAGGTTAGTGCCCTATGGACTTTGGGACCAGTATTTGGGGAACGTGTTGGCTTCCTCCCCTGGGGGCTAGAAGCCGCCCAGGAGACACGCCATTTTGCAGTTTCAGTGGCAGCTCCAGCCCCTGGCCTGCAAACTGTAGGGAGATCCCAGTGATCAGTCTTGGGGGTTAATTGCTCTTGCTTTAACCTGCTTGGATCTGGATTGTGATTTGGGGGGTAGGTCTGTGGTGGTCATCCAACTTGCCAGAACCAGAAGTTGTGAAGACCCCAACATTCAGGATGGAAGCTCCCCTGTCTGGTGGCAGAGTCCTGCTGTGGCAAAAAGCCCAAAAGTCAAGTAATTAAGTGGCAACATGCCTAGGAAAAGGAAACAAAATAAGCAGAAAAACACAACATTAGACTCCTATTTTGGGGACAAAGAGGATGGAAGCATGGAACAGGAGGAGGACTTTGAGATCAGAAATCCTGCTCCAAAATCCCCAAAGGAAAATATGAACAGGTTACAGGATATAGAGGACCTTAAGAAGGACTTTAAAAATCAAATAAGAGAAGTGGAGGAAAAATTGGGAAGAGAAATGAGAAGGATGCAGGAAAAGTATGAAAAGAAGGTCAACAGCCTGACTGAGGAAAATAACACCTTAAAAAATAGACTGGAAAAGGAGGCCCAAAAGGGCAATGAGGAGAAGAATGCCTTAAAAAGTCCAATTTGCCAGATGGAAAAAGAATCTCAAAAGCTCACTGAGGAGATTCATTCCTTCAGAGTTAGACTGGAGCAAATAGAAGCTAATGACTTTATGAGAAATCAAAATGCTGTTAAGCAGATCCAAACAAATGAAAGAATAGAAGGCAATGTGAAATATCTCATGGGAAAAACCACTGACCTGGAAAATAGATCCAGGAGAGACAATTTTAAAATTATTGGACTACCTGAAAGCCATGATCAAAGAAAGAACCTAGAAATCACCCTTCAAGAAATTCTCAAGGAAAACTGCCCTGATGTTTTAGATCCAGTGGGCAAAATAGAGGTTGAAAGAATCCACAGATCACCTCCTGAAAAAGATCCCAAAAGAAAACTCCCAGGAATATTATAGCCAGGTTCCAGAATCCCCAGATCAAGGAGAAAATACTACAAGCAGCCAGGAAGAAACAATTTCAATATTGTGGAAACACAATCAGAATAGCACAGGACCTGGCAGCTTCTACACTGAGGGATGGAAGGGCATGGGATATGATATTCCAGAGGGCAAAGAGCTGGGACTGAACCCAAGGGTCACCTACCCAGCAAAACTGAGTATTTTGTTTCAGGGGGAAATATGGTCATTCAGTGGAATAGAGGACTTTCAAGCATTCTTGAGGAAAAATAAACCAGAGTTGAATAGAAAATTTGACATCCAGACACAAGAAGCAAGAGATGCCTGAGAAGGTAATCAGGGAAAAGAAATCAAAAGAAACTTATCAATGTTGACCTATTTACATTCCTACATGGAAAAACAATAACTGTGACTGATGAAACCTTCCTCAGTATGAAAATAATGGAAGAAGGGTATATGGGCATATGAATACATATGTGAATGTGTGTATATATGTTTACAATTATACATGGATAGAGGGCATAGGTTGAATTTGTTGGGAAGGGATGATACTTAAGGGGTGAAATTATGAGGTGAGAGAGGAAAGTGGCAAGAGGAGATGGGGAGAGACAGGGTAGGGTAAACTATCTCATGTAGAAGAAGCAAGGGGAAGTGGCTGCAGGGGAGGGGGAGAATAGGAAGGCAAAAAGGCAAAACCATATTCTCATTGAATTTGGCTCAGGGAGAGAATGACATACATACTAAATGGGATATCTCAACCTGCAGCAGAATAGGGGGAAGGGGGATGAGAGGAAGGATGATGGATGGGAGGGCATTCTTGGGGGGAGGGGAGGTTGGAAGTACCCACTATAGAAGAGGGACAGGATCAAATAGGGAATGGATCAGGTGGGGGGTGGGATGGGTGGGAGGGAATTATAAGCAGCCTTGTACAATATATCTACTATGGTAATGTTTTGCATAGCTATACATGTACAACACATACTGAATTACTTATCTTCCCAGAGGGAATGGGTGACAAGAGAGGAAGGGAAAGGATCTGAAATTTGAGGTTTTAAAATTAAATGTTTCAGATATATATAAATACTATTATTAATACTATTTTGCATGTAATTGGGAGATAAGATGTGCAGGCATTGGGGCACAGAGACTCACCTTGCTCTAATGGAAAAGTCGAAGGAGGTATGGGAGAAGATATGGGAGAGAGCAGATTGGATGAGGGGATATCTTGTGGGACTGCTATTCTAGTGTGGTGGGTAGGCAAAAAATGGGGAAAAAATTGTAACTCAAAATCTGGTGGAGATGAATGATGTAAACCAGAAGTTAATAAAGCATTTGTTTAAAAAAATAAAAAAAAGAAAGGCAAGAGATAGTTTTAATGAAGGATATTGAGGGGGGAAAGCCAACCATATAAGAATATACAAATAGTGATTTTAAAAAGGGGGGTGGGACGGGAAAACAGTCTGGTAGAAATTGGGTATAGACCAATATCTTACACCATTTACCAAGATAAGGCCAAAATGGATACATAACCTAGATATAAAGGGAGAAATTAAATTAGAAGAACATGGAACATATTACCTATCAGACTTATGGGTAGGGAAGAATTTATGAATAAACAAGAGATAGAGAACATTGTGAGATATAAAATGGACAAATTTGGTTATATTAAATTAAAAACAGTTTGTACCAATATAAACCAATTTAGCCAAGATTAGAAGGAAAGCAAGAAATTAGGGGAAATTTTTATAGACAGTTTCTCAGATAAAGGCTCATATTTCAAATATATAGAGAGTTTTATCAAATTTATAAGAATATGAGTCATTCCCCAACTGATAAATAGTCAAAGGAGATGAAAAAGCAATTTTTAAATGAAGAAATCAAATCTATACACTAGTCATATGAAAAAATGCTCCAAATCATTACTGATTAGATAAAAATCAAATTAAAACAACTCTGAGATATCATCTCTCCTATCAGATTGGATAAAATGATAGAAGAGGAAAATGGCAAATTTGGGAGGGGGTGTGGGAAAATTGGGACACTAATGCATTATTGGTAGAACTGTGAACTGATCCAACCATTTTGGAGAACAATCTTGAATTATGCCCAAAATGTTACAAAACTGTGTATACCCTTTGACCCAGAAATACACTGTGAGATCTGTTTCCCAAGGTGATCAGGGGAAAAGGAAAAGAACCAATATGTTCTCAAATATTTATAGCAAAAAAATTAATTTAATTTTTAAAAACCAAAAATATTTATAGCAGCTCTCTTTGTGGTGGCAAAGAACTGGAGATAGAGGGAATATCCATCAACTGGGGAATGGCTAAACAAGTTGTAAGTATATGATTCTACTGGAATACTATTGTGCTATTAAAAAAATGATGAGCAGATTGATTTTCAAAAACCATGGGAAGCCTTGCATGAAATAATAAAGTGAAATTAGAAACAAGAGAATGTTGTATACAGTAACAGCAATATCGTTCAAAGAATAACTGTGAATGACTAAGTTATTGTGAGTATTATGGAGACTCAAATCAACTACAAAGGACCTTTGGAGATAGATAGCATCTTCTGAGGAAGTACTAATAAATAGAAGTATGCATAATCTGATTTTACATACACATACATACATATATATGTGCATATATACATATATATATAAAATTATGGTCTTCTCTATTGTGGGGTGGGGACGAAGGGAGGGAGACAGTTTGGAATTTAGAATGGAACAAAAAAATTACTTTAATTTAAAAAAATATATACAAATAGAAGATGGCTTGGTACAATAAACAGTGCTACTTGTTCCCCAAAGTGAGAAAGGAGAAATTTGCAAATAGAAAAGCAGAAGGGTCAAAGTCAATCTTATGGATCTTTTAGTTATTTGAAAACTTAGTTCAGCCCACTGTGTTTTATTAGAAGAAAATACTTTTACTCAAATCTCAGGTATAAGATAAGTAGAAAGCTTCTCCATAGCTTGATGAAAAATGATTCCATGTAGAACCTACTTAGTTGGATAGCTGTTGTTAGCACACTTACCATGTACCTTGCTCTCATTTAGAAAAACATTATTTGTCTAGTATGTTTAAAGTAAAGGTGTCAAGCTTGGGTAATAGTTGAAAGACCTGAACCAGATTAAAATGTAATTGTGACATGTTTAATAAAATAAATAAAAATACAACAAAGATAATGTTAATTTTTTTTTCCTTTTTTGGAGGGGGGAAGGCAGGGCAATTGGGGTTAAGTGACTTGCCCAAGGTCACATGGCTAGTGAATGTTACGTGTCTGAGGCTGCATTTGAACTCACTTCGCCACCTAGCCACCCCTAATTTTTGATTTCTTAAGTCAATATGCAGCAAGGTAGGGATCTATTTGAATTTGACATCATCTAAGACAAGTAGAGTAATTACTATGATATAATATCTGTACTATATTATAGACATAGTGTGACTATAAAGAAATGAACTGGATTTCTTGTGTGGCTTCTGAGAATCAATCTACTTATTTTGTAGTAGCACAAAGAAAATGCCACGAAAATTGGCCTTTTGTCAGTCAATAGAGACTAGCAATTAAGAAACTAGTAGGAATCCTGTCTGTGCATCTACTTTGAAGGCTCATCACTTGCCCGTTTAAATGAGAATTTGTCTCTCTGAGAAATGGGCATGTAATTGTAAGGTGATGATGGGGAGTCAGAAGACCTAACTTCTAGCCTGAGCTTAGTCACTAACTGGCTGCCTGCCATCAACCAGCTTGGGAAAGCCACCTGATCTCTCTCTTTGGGCTTCAGTTTCATCTGTGAATGAGTGGGTTCTAACTAATGATCTCCAAGCTTCCTCTGAATTCTACCACTCTATGAGTTGACCTTTGAAAGGCAGGGCAGATGGAATATGGTGTACCTATTCACTATTTAATTAATTCCACAAACATTTGTTAAATGCTTATCATATAACAAAGAACCAGCATCAAGATCCATGCCAGGAAGTAAGGATTTAGAATAACATAGAAAGGAACAAGTTAAAGTAACCCATTGCTTGGAAGTCAAGACTTGATCATTAAAGGTAATAACAAGAACAATTTGATCTTTTCATTGCATTTTTTGTCTGTCTTGTGCACGTGTGTCTATCTTAAGCTTGAAGGCCATGATTATTTAGAGCCTCTGAGCTAGTTTTCTCCTCTATAAAATGAGGATAATAATATTTTCATTACCTATCCCCACAGGATTATTGCTCATGTAACAAGTATGCTCTCAGCTCACTACCCCAGAGTCAGGCTGCGCTATCTCCCACTCTGGGTTCCAGGGGTACCCTGAGGGATTTGGAACATCTCTAAAAGCAGCAGCTCAAGCCCCAGCTAGCTGCATTTCTCCCACGATTAGCCACCAGGGACTAGTGCCCCAGTTCCATTTCACCACATGACATCAAATAGCTTTTAGGGATATCTACTTCAAAGATATAGCAAGAATAAAAATACCAATATGTCTCCTCCTTCCCCACCCCCCAATATTTTAAGAGCGTTCTCTTCCCTATTCTATTTTAACCTCTAGGGGAAAAGGGACTCAGACTTGTCATATTTCCTGCACATAATTAGTCCCACCAATTTCACATCAAGATGCATCATGACCACAAATGAGTCCTCATCACAGCTCCATCTCTCCTGAAGATCATTCTTTGTTCCTCTGGGCATTAATGCTGGACCAATTGCAAAAACCAAGACCTTTTAAAACTTATTGGGTCAAAAGCTCCTAATTCATTTCCTTCACCTGAAATGGAGCCAATGGAAAGGCAAAGAACCAAGACTCGGTTTTATAGGCCTCACATGTCAGCCTCAGAGAAGAGAAAGCCTCTCCCCTACAGCAGTTGTCTTTTGTCTGTTACCATCAGCATTTCAGTCTAACCAAGGAAAGACCAGCTGAAAAGTAAAGGGGAGACCACTGGAGGCCTTTTGAAGGATGGTCTACCTCTGGTCACACAACCAACCCCAAAAGGCTCTTTCTAACCACGTAATTAGAACTAGATCCAGTTACAGAATATCTCTGCATGCTTCATGGTCCCTCTAAAGCACTCTCATTATGTATCACCTTGACTTTCTCAGATCAAGGGAGAATCCTCAGCTTTCACATGAGCAGACAAGGTCAGAGGTGCTCTGGGCATATGTCAGTCCCCAGTGCACAGGGAAAGTACTTTCTAAGCCTTCAAGTGCCATATAAAATTGCTGCTGAGGCTGCTACCACTTGTGACAACAATAATAAAAGACTATGTGCTCCTAGAAGACATGGATAGATTCAATTCAATAAACATTTATTAAGCACTTATATTTTTTGTACAACATTTTGGGGAGTAATGTAGCTAGATGGTGCAGTATATAGAGCACTTCACTTGGAGTCAAGAAGATCTGAGTTCAATCCAGCCTTAGACACGTACTAGTTGTGTGACCCTGGGTAAGTCACTTAACCCTCTTTGCTTCAGTTTCCTCATCTGTAAAATGAGCTGAAGAAGAAAATAGCAAGCCACTCCAGTATCTTTACCATGAAAACATCAAATGGGGTGATGAAAAATTCAGACATAATTGAAAAATGACTGGACAACAACAATATCTAGCCAGGTTTTAAACAGAGAGAAATACCAACTTGTGATGGGGATGGGGAAGAGCATTAACATTTTTGGTGGTTGACAAGGGCAAAACTGACACAAACTCACTGGCATTCCATCTTCTTAAGATCTAAAGCCAGAGGTCCGGGACCTTTCAGAGATTGAATCATACCAAGCCATCATTTATTTACTCTATAGACATTTATTTCTATGGAAGCAGCATGGCATAGAGGATAGAGTCCAGGGGGCTTGGAGTTAAGCAGAATCAAGTTTAAATCTTCCATCCTATACTTACTAGCTATATAGTCCTGGGCAAATCACTTAACCCCTGTATGCCTCAGGCAGCTATTTAAGACTTCATGGTATATCTCAAATCTTCTTTGTGTCCTAAGGGCCTGGCACTGTGCCTACCTTGCTAATCGATTGATTGATTGATTGATGGACTGATGGATTGATGGACTGATAGATGGAGTTCCCTATTCTGATGCAGTCTCTGAACTTTCCACATAGTAACATATGGACATGCATGTATCATTTTAGCTGGAATAAACTTTAGAGATCTTTCTAGTCCAATTCCCCTATTTTACAAGTAGAAATAAGGCCCAGGGAGTTTAATTGACCTAATGAATGTTAATTAAATTAAAATTAATAATAGGATTAGGACTAGAATCTGAATCTCCTAGTCCATGTTCTTTCCATATCATTCCATGGGATGGTGAAGAGAGAGGGGGTGAAGACTGTGGGTTCAAGGCCAGTTTGTGGCAGATAAGCTCAATACTTACCCCTGGGAATTAAGTTAGAGGGGATTCTGGAAGGTATGTGGGAGGTACAAGAGACAGTCTACTTTTCTGTATTCTGAAATTATAAATTTCCCTTGATCCCTAAGTACTAAATTCTGTACATGATAAGTGCTTAAGTAGTTTGTTCATTGAACAAGTCTTTCTTCACATCACCCCAGGCCCTATATTTCATTTCCCCATTTACTGGATGAGGAGCTAACAGTATTGCTCAGGAGGGGACATCTATCTACCAAGGCTATGTTGCAGCATCTTCCTTAGCTGCCAAGATTATACATGCCCTTTCCTAACCCTCCTGTCATTTGGGGAAATGGGGACTCAGGACATCTGTCAGCAGGCAATGAGCCTGTGTGCATAATTCATCAGTAGTCTGCCACAGCTCAAATCAACAAACAAAGCCATTTGGATTTTCATTTTTATTGGTTGGCATCCAGTTTCAGTGGGACTATAACAACTGAAAATGACATCCAAGCCAGAAGAAGAAAGAAATTATATCTAAGCAATATAGAAAAGGAGAAGAAAAGGAAGTTGTCTGTGTTTCCCTTTGCCTATGCCTTGCTATGAGAAGAGGGGCTGATGTTTTGATTTCTGCTGGGGATTAGTCACAAGCATGAAAGGAATAGATAAGGTGAGGCATGAAGGCACTGGGAATTAAATTTTAGGAGATCAAGGGGCCAGGCAGTACCTCTTTAGGGAAACATCTTTAGAACACAGAAGGAGCTTTTATGGAGGCATTAAGGGCTGCATGTTTTGGATGCTGCCAATACTACTACTTATGTAACATTGAGGCACTCCTGGTGCAGCACTGTGTGGTAGAATACTTTGAAGGTTTGGGAGGAGAGTGAACTGCAGTGTAGTGGGCAAAGGATGAGATTTAGTGTCAGAAGAATTTGGATTGTATTACTCCTATGACTTTAGGTAAGTCATTTGACCACTATGGACCACAGTTTCTTAATTCGAAGGATGGGTGATACTAGACAATCTCGAAGTTTCTTCCAGTTCCAAACTCTGGTAATCCTATCATTCCTACAGTACCTACCTCAAAGGATTGTCATGGAAAGCCAATGAGATAATGACTCTACTGTTGGTAAACTATATGGGACTGAAATTGTACAAGAAGAAGAGAATCAGAACCATGCTAGTCAAAACTGTCTCTGAAACAAGTTTAGTTGAGGAAAAGGAGATTTAGAGCATGAAGAATAGTTCTGGGGCAGCTAGGTGGCACAGTGAATAGAGCACCAGCCCTGGAGTCAGGAGGACCTGAGTTCAAATCCAGCCTCAGACACTTAACATACACACACACAAAAAAAAAACCTAACCACATGACCTTGGGCAAGTCACTTAACCCCAATTGCCCTCAAAAAAAAAAAAAGGCAAAAAGGGACAGCTAGGTGGCACAGTGAGTAAGAGTGCCGGCCTCAGAGTTGGGATGACCTGGGATTGAATCTGGCCTCAGAAAATGAGCACCCACACATAAATAATGACTGGCCATGTAACCTTGAAGAAGTTACTCAACCCCAATTGCTTTTAAAAAAAAAAAAGGCAAAAAAAAATAATAGTTCTATGAGATGTGGATTCTGTTGGGAGGAGGCAATCTGTTCTCCAGAGGGCCTTAGACTTTATCTGTGTCAAAGAAAACCTACCACTTGAGTGGTGGCCAGTCTATAAGACAAAGTGTGGGGTCAGTGGTTATTGCAGAAAAGAGGCAGAAAAGTGCACAATCTCACCTACAGAGGAGGCAGGCTCCCTTTTCCCCATGGTTAGTGTCCTATTTACTTTGTACTAGTTAGGATTCTAAAGAGAATCATAGAATCTCAGGGTTAAATTAGTGCAAACCTCTACCCAAAGGTATCTTCCAGCTTTAAATCTATAATCATATGAAGCATAGATCCCATCTACAAGGTGACCAACAAGTGGCTATTTAATCACTTTTTTAATACCTGCAGTGAAAAAAAACCCATTGTTTCATAAAACTGAGGTCCTAGAATTCTGTAAAACAGCCCATTTCACATTTGGACAGCTCTGATTATAAAGACGTTTTTCATTTTAGGTTGAAATAATGCTCCTCTGCAAGGAATAGTTTACCTGTCAGATCTATGGAGAATGGAAGAATTTATGACCAAACAAGAGAAAGAGAATGTCATGAAATGCAAAATGGATAATTTTGATTACATTAAATTAAAAAGGTTTTACAAAGCAAAGCTAATGCAATGAAGATTAGAAGGTAAGCAGAAAGCTGGGAAACAATTTTATAGCCAGTGTCTCTGATAAAGGCTTCATTTCTAAAATACCTAGAAAACTGAGTCAAATTTATAAGAATACAAGTCATTCCCCAATTGATAAATGGTTAAAGGATATGAACAGACAGTTTTCAGATAAAGAAATTAAAGCTGTCTATAGTCATATGAAAAAATATTCTAAATCTCTATTGGTTAAAGAAATACAAATTAAAACAACTCTGGGGAGGCAGAGCCAAGATGGTGGAGTAGAAACAGTGAGTCCAAGGTACTCTCCCCCCAGATTACCTCCAAAATATGTAAAAGGGGACTCTGAACAACTTCTGGAGCCCCAGCACCCACAGAACGACACAGAGAAGCTAACCTCCCCGCTGAGGACAGCCCAGCAGCCCTGCAGGAAGGATCAGCGCAGCGGTCTGGGAACCGGCAGTGCGCAGCACGCAGAGCGAAGGGAGCCGAGCCGAGCCCAGGTCCCCGTGAGCTGAAGTTTTAGCCCCAGAGTGGCAGGGCCAGCATCTGGCTGGAGAGACCCCAGAACACCAGCAGCTGTGGCGATTCCAGAATTATCAACATAGACATGCCTAGGACAAAGTGAGAGGTTAGTGCCCTATGGACTTTGGGACCAGTATTTGGGGAATGCGTCGGCTTCCTTCCCTGGGTGCTAGAAGCCACTGAGGAGACACGCCATTTTGTAGTTTTCACAGGCAGCTCCAGCTCCTGGCCTGCGAACTGTAGGGAGATCCAGCGATCAGTCTTGGGGGGTAATTGCTCTTGCTTTAACCTCCCTGGATCTGGAGTGTGATCTGGGCGGGGGGGAGGTCATGGGTGGGTTTCCAGCTTCCAGAAACAGAAGTTGTCCCCCACACGTTTGGGACGAAAATTCCCCTATCTGTCAGCAAAGACATACTGTGGCAACAAGCCCAAAAGTCAAGTAATTAAGTGGCAACATGCCAAGGCAAAGGAAACAAATTAAACAGAAAATTGCAACCCTAGACTCCTATTTTGGGGGCATAGAGCGGGAAAAGGACTGTGAGGTCAGAAGTCCTAATCCAAATGCCCCAAAGGAAAATATGAGCGGGTTGCAGGCCATAGAGGACCTTAAGAAGGACTTTAAAAATCAAATAAGAGAAGTGGAGGAAAAATTGGAAAGAGAAATGAGAAGGATGCAGGAAAAGTATGAAATGAGGATCAACAGCCTGACTGAGGAAAACAACACCTTAAAAAATAGACTAACTCAAATGGCAAAGGAGGCTCAAAAGGGCAATGAGGAGAAGAATGCCTTAAAAAGCCGAATTTGCCAGATGGAAAAAGAATCTCAAAAGTTCACTGAGGAGATTCATTCCTTCAGAGTTAGATTGGAGCAAATAGAAGCTAATGACTTCATGAGAAATCAAGATACTGTTAAGCAGATCCAAACAAATGAAAGACTAGAAGGCAATGTGAAATGTCTCATGGGAAAAACCACTCACCTGGAAAATAGATCCAGGAGAGACAATTTAAAAATTATTGGACTACCCGAAAGCCATGATCAAAGAAAGAACCTAGAAATCACCCTTCAAGAAATTCTCAAGGAAAATTGCCCTGATGTTTTAGATCCAGAGGGCTAAATAGAGGTTGAAAGAATCCACTGATCACCTCCTGAAAAAGATCCCAAAAAGAAAACTCCCAGAAATATTATAGCCAGGTTCCAGAATCCCCAGATCAAGGAGAAAATACTCCAAGCAGCCAGGAAGAAACAATTTCAATACTGTGGAAACACAATCAGAATAGCCCAGGACCTGGCAGCTTCTACATTGAGGGATCAAAGGAATATGATGGAATATGATATTCCAGAGGGCAAAAGAGCTGGGCATGAACCCAAGGGTCACCTACCCAGCAAAACTGAGTATTTTGTTTCAGGGGAAAATATGGTCATTCAGTAGAATAGAGGACTTTCAAGCATTCTTGAGGAAAAAAACCAGAATTGAATAGAAAATTTGACATCCAGACACAAGAAGCAAGAGCTACCTGAGAAGGTAATCAGGGAAAAGAAATCAAAAGGAACTTATCAAAGTTAACCTATTTACATTCCTACATGGAAAAACAATAACTGTGACTGATGAAACTTTTCTCAGTATGAAAATAATGGAAGAAGGGTATATGGTCATATGAATACATATGTGAATGTGTGTATATATGTTTACAGTTATACATGGATAGAGGGCATAGGTTGAATTTGTTGGGAAGGGATGATACTCAAGGGGTGAAATTATGAGGTGAGAGGAAAGTGGCAAGAGGAGATGGGGAGAGACAGGGTAGGGTAAACTATCTCATGTAGAAGAAGCAAGGGGAAGTGGTTGCAAGGGAGGGGGAGAATAGGAAGGCAAAAAGGCAAAACCACATTCTCATTGAATTTGGTTCAGGGAGAGAATGACATACATACTAAATGGGATATCTCAACCTGCAGCAGAATAGGGGGAAGGTGGATGAGAGGAGGGATGATGGATGGGAGGGCATCCTTGGGGGGAGGGGAGGCTGGAAGTACCCACTATAGAAGAGGGACAGGATCATGTAGGGAATGGACCAGGTGGGGGGTGGGATGAGTGGGAGGGAATTATAAGCAGCCTTGTACAATATATCTACTATCATAATGTTTTGCATAGCTAGACATGTACAACATATACTGAATTACTTATCTCCCCAGAGGGAATGGGTGACAAGGGAGGAAAGAAATGGATCTGAAATTCAAGGTCTTAAGATTAAATGTTTCAAATATATATGAATACTATTTAAAAAAAAGAAGAAGAAATAAAACCAAACAATGAAAAGAAAAAGATCAATTAGTTTGCTTCCATCAGGATTCAAGCTCAGTTCTTTCTAGTTATTTCTCTGGATGTCACATCTCTCTCCTTCATGAGTCTTTTGGGATTGACATATCATTGCATTGCTGAAAAGAGTCCAGTCTGTCATAGTTGGTCATCACACATATGTTGTGTCTGTGATTGTATACAAATTTCTCCTGATTCTACTCTTCTCACTCAGCATCAGTTTGTATAAGTCTCTCCAGGTAAATATTAAAACCATCTCCTCCTCATTTCTTATAGCACAATAATATTCCATTACATTCATATACCACAACTTGTTTAGCCATTCCCCAATTGATGGGCACCCCTTTAATTTCCAATTCTTTGCAACCACAAAAAGAGCTGCTATAAATATTTTTGTACATATGGGTCTTCCTCCCTCTTCTATGATCTCTTTGGGATATAACCCTAGAAGTGGTATTGCTGGGTCAAAGGGTATGAGATTATTTATAGCCCTTTGGGTGTAATTCCAGATTGCTCTCCAAAATGGTTGGATAAGTTCACAACTCCACCACCAATGCATTAGTGTTCCAATTTGCCGACATCCTCTCCAGCATTTGTCATTTTCTTGTTCTGTCATCTTAGCCAATCTGATTGGAGAGATGTGGTACCTCAGAGTTATTTTGATGTGCATTTCTCTAATCAATAGTGATTTAGAGCATTTCTTCATATGCTTATAGATATCTTTAATTTCTTTCTCTGAAAACTGCCTGTTCATATCCTTTGACCATTTGTCAATTGGGGAATGACTTGTATTCTTATAGATTTGACTCAATTCTCTGTATATTTTAGAAATGAGACCTTTATCAGAGACATAGGTTGTAAAAATTCTTTCCCAATTTCTCACCTCCCTCTTGATCTCAGTTACATTGCCTTTGTTTGTACAGAAGCTTTTCAGTTTAATGTAATCAAAATTATCCATTTTGCATTTTATAATGCTCTCTAATTCTTGTTTGGTCCTAAAGTCTTTCCCTCTCCACAAATCTGACAGGTAAACTATTCCTTGTTTTCCCAGATTGCTTACAGTATCATCCTTTATACCTAGATCATGCACCCATTTAGACTTGATTTTGGTATATGGTGTTAGATAATGGTCTATGCCCAGTTTCTGCCATATTGTATTCCAGTTTACCCAGCAGTTTTTGTCAAATGGTGAATTCTTATCCCCAAAACTGGGGTCTTTGGGTTTATCAAACAATAGATTACTATATCCATTAACTGTTGGGTCTCCTGCACCCAATCTATTCCATTGACCCACTACTCTACTTCTCTGCCAGTACCAAGCAGTTTTGATGACTACTGCTGTATAATACAGATTAAAATCTGGAATAGCTAGTCCCCTTCCCTAGCATTTCTTTTCATTAATTCCCTTGATATTCTAGACCGTTTGTTTTTCCAAATAAATTTTGTTACTATTTTGTCTAACTCTAAAAAGTAGTTTTTTTTTTGGTAGATTGAGTGGTATGGCACTAAATATATAATTTAGTTTGGGTAAAATTGTCATTTTTATTATATTAGCTCGACCCAGCCATGAGCAATTGATATTTTTCCAATTAGTTAGATCTGATTTTATTTGTGAGAAGTGTTTTGTAATTGTGATTATATAGGTCCTGGGATTGTTTTGGCAGGTAGATTCCCAAATATTTTATAATGTCTACAGTGACTTTAAATTGGGATTTCTCTTTCTATCTCTTGCTGTTGAATTTCATTAGAGATATACAGGAATGCCGAGGATTTGTATGGGTTTATTTTATATCCTGCAACTTTGCCAAATTTATTTATTGTCTCATGTAGTTTTTTACTTGATTCTCTAGGATTCTCTAAGTATATCATCATATCATCTGTGAAGAGTGATAGTTTGGTCTCTTCTTTGCCTAATTTGATTCCTTTGATTTCTTTTTCTTCTCTAATTGCTACTGCTAACATTTCTAGTACCAGATTGAATAAGGGGGGTGATAGTGGACACCCTTGTTTCACTCCTGATCTTATTGGAAATGCTTCTAGTTTATCCTCATTGCATATAATAATTGCTGATGGTTTTAAATAGATGCTATCAACTTGTACATACCCTTTGAATCCAGCAATACTATGTGCTACAGATAGGTCTATACCCCCCAAATACTATACTACTTCTAGGTCTATACCCCAAAAAGATCATTAAAAAGGGGTGGGGGAAGGACCCACATGTACAAAAATATGTACAGAAGCTCTTTTTGTGGTGGCAAAGAATTGGAAATTGAGGGTATGCCCATCAATCTGGGAATGGCTGAACAAGTTGTGGTATATGAAAGTAATGGAATGCTATTGTTCCATAAGAAGTGACATGCAGGTGAATTTTAGAAAAACCTGGTAAGACTTGAATGAACTGATGCTGAGTGAAGTGAGCAGAACCAGGAGAACATTGTACATAGTAACAGTAACATTATGTGATGACCAACTTTGATAGACTTAGCTCTTCTCAGCAATGCAATGATCTAATACAATTCCAAAAGACTCATAATGGAAAATGCTATCCACATCCAGAGAAAGAACAATGGAATCTGAATGCAGATCAAAGCATACTGTTTTTTTCTTTTTTTTTTAATATTTTTTTCTTTATTATGTTTTCCCTTTTGTTCTAATTCTTCTTTCACAATATGACTAATGTGAAAATATATTCAGTATGATCATCCATGTATAGCATATATCATATTGCATGCTATCTTAGGGTAGGGAGGGAAGGGGCAAAATTTTAGAAGTCAAAATCTTGTAAAAGTGAATGTTGAAAGCTAAAAATAAATTAATTAAGGAATCTAAACAAGAAGTATGTTCCTCTGTAACTTTCACTTATTTATCTCAGCTCTGCCCTCTAGAGCCAAGCAGAACAAATTGAATCCCTCTTCCACAATATAGGACTTCAAATAGGTGAAAACAGTGATAATGTCCCTCCTAAATCCTTCTCTTTTTCTGGCTAAATATCTCCAGTTCTTTCAACAATGATTTCAAGTCCTCTACCAAACAGTTAACTTCAGGTTATTTATATACTTTCTGAAAAGCTGTGCTCAGCACTGAATATAGTTCTCCATATATGAGACAGAATATAATAGTGTCTATCCAATACTTAATGGACTAGGCCATGGATTTAGCTGTTACCATAGGAATGGCCATAGATAGCGCTCCTTGCCTAACTGGGTAGATGGGATCTGTAGCACATAGTTGGCCCCGAACACCCCAATGCCCATAAACCAATTAAGTATAGTAAGCTGACACAACTTTTTGTCAAGCTTGTTACTCTATTACTCACACGGTACTAGATTAATATTGTTAATATATTAGTATACTATACTCTGAACTTCTCTTAGATTTTGCAATTCTTGGTTTTGACCTGACACCATCTCCCACCTGTGTGGTCCACAACTCTTCTTCTCAGTTCTTCATCATGACTTGTTTGAACTATGATTCTGATTTTTACCTGCACAGGAATTTACCTATAATCTGCCTCTCTCTCTTTTCCCTGCCATCCTATCTGGGGAGGACTCACCCAGTAACCTGGACATGGGGTGGTAGAGCTAGGGGAAGTGATATAAGTGATCCTCTTATTCTGTATATTATAATTCTATTACTGCATCACCAAGTTAGCATTAACTTAAGCTTATTATGGTCCCCTAAAGCCCTTTCTCTTTTTAACATGAATTACTTAGTTAACCAATGTCTTCATGATCCCATGCTAAAACAATTGGTTTTTTTTTAAACATGTATTAGACTTTACATTTAAACCTATTACATTTCATAATAAATCATTGCTAACTTGCTGAGTTAATCTCTAGTGAAATCTTATAGATTTGGGTCTGTAATAAATATCCCAGATTTCTTTTTCTTCTCTAATCTGCAAAATCTGTAGTCTGACCAGTCATATTAATGTGTTATTTGCAGTATTCTTCACAGAGGGCAATCCAGCACACAGTCTGAACACCAATGGGTAAAGATGATAAATAACTGTGTAGTAAACAAGTAATCTAAAGTCATTCAATTACATGCAAACTACATTTGTACAGGAAATAAATTCACTCTGGCCTTTGTTGTAGATCTGTACATAATGACAGAGAATTCATGGAAGGTCCCAAAGAAAGCCAAGAAAATGCGGCAAGATTTGAGAAACCATATTTTTGAGGAAAGGTTAAAGGAATAAGATTTACTTAATCCAGAAAAGGCAAAGCTGAAAGATAACTTGATATACCAAGATGTATTACTCAGCTTTAAATTAGATCCTCAATGATGTCATAATAATTACTCACCTTTACAATGCCCAGGCTTTTCCCCCTCACCACAACCTTGTGAAGTAGGGAGTACAAATATTATTGTCTCTGTTTTACAAATGAGTAAACAGCCTCAGAAATATGAAGTGACTTGGACAAAGACACACAGCTAGGGACTGTCCAGGTTGGGCTCTGGCCTTCACCTCTTGGTCCCAAGTCTAGCGCTCTTTGCACTAGACCACAAATTCCTCATAGTCCAAAATTCATTTCTATTTGGCATTAGGATGCACCCTTTGTGTTTTGTGTTTTATTTTGCAGAGCAAACTCTGACCACAGTTTGGTGAAGGGAAAATCTGCTGAGTGGGAGAAAGGAAGACACCTAGGATTAAAAAATTTTCTAATAGCAGATAAGGCAGCTAGGTGGAGAATTGGATAGAGTTCCAGACCTGGAGTCAGGAGACTCATCTTTCTGAGATCAGAGTTCAAATCTGGCTCAGAAACTTCCTAACTGGACAAGTCATTTAACCCTGTTTGCCTTGGTTTCTTCATCTGTAAAATGAGCAAGAGAATAAAATGCCAAACCACTCCAATATCTTTGCCAACAGAACTCCAAATGGGGTCAGAAAGCATTGGACACAATGGAAACGACTGAATAAACTAGCACATAGTTGAGAATTAGTTATAATGGAGGGTGAATGAAAGAAGAGGACACTGAGAAATTATTTATTCTCAGTGTTAACTGTTAACATTAGAATAATTTAAATCACATCCAACTCTACATACAATAAAGTTTTTCCACAGTAAAAAAGACGACAATTAAAAAAAAGATCAGTTCCCTAAACTGTAAAATGGAGAGTTATTGTCAGAATCAAATGAGATAATACTTGTAAAGGGCTTAGCTCCGTGCTTGGAACATAAATATTTGCCTTTCTTCCTCCTTTTGTCTAAGGATAGGATATAAGAGAATTCATTAACATCATTGTAATAGTGTATAAGGTTAAACATCATGATCATGGATTTAAATAGTGGAAAGGGCCCTCAGAAGTCAGATAGTCCATCTCCCTTGTCATAGAGATAAAGACATTGAGGTTTAGAAAGGATACTCGATTTGCCCACATTCACACAGGTAAAATAGTAGTATTCAAACTCAGGACCACTAACTCTAAATCTAAGACCCATTCCACTGCACCAATCGATCTCTAGGTTTCACCATTGACTTCCTAGTCTAGAATTCCACAAGTGGCCCATGAGCAACCATAAAGAAATTTAGAATGACATTATGAATGGAGTAGATGGCTGTGATTAAAAGTGCTATTATGTCCTTTGAAGGATCTAAATGCTGTTACAATTCACGGACACACGAGGGCGCTCTAACCAAGTAGAGTCAGAACTGTTTCACAGCAAGATGCTCTCATGAGAGAAAATACATTAATAATCGTGGCCCTTTAGGCAATGATACTGATCAATTCTGACTATTATTTTTAGACAGATATCCTTCTTGTCTTAGTTGTTCACAAGAGGCATTTGAAGGTCTTAAGGCATAAGGCTGTCCCCTCTGACTTAAAGGTCATTGTCACCCAGTATGGTGTGCTTGGTATCAATAAATGTTGGTGGATTGCTTATCTAGCTGACTTCTCCAAATCCGTTCTGATCTAAGGATTCTCTGATTCTCTACACACGTCTACCTCACTTTATAAAATAGAAAGTTTCTGGAAAAGTATATAAATTTGCTTCTATTTTGAATCTACTAAAGAACCTAAAATAGATGTATAATGAGACTTTTTGTGATACAAGGAATCATCCCATTTTTGTCTATTTAATAAGTGGTTTTGCTATTCCTCCAATATAGCACACTCATCTCCCGTCTCTGTATCTTTGTATGGACTGTCCTCCATGCCTAGAATGCTTTCATTCCTCACCACTCCTTTCCACTTATTAGACACAGCTGAACTCAAATTACACCTCCTGTATGATATCCCCCCAGATATTAGTGGTCCTCTCAAATTACCTTATACTTTTTAAATATATACCTATATATTTATATGGGCAGTTAGATAACACATTTGAAAAATGCTTGTTAAGTACAGAGTTTATACTACTGTGTTTATTTAGAGCGAAGCACAGCTGTTTCTTCATCAAACCCCTCTGTTCCTTAAACATACATTTGGAATGCTGCCAGATCTTACTTCATATAAGAATTGATGGTTAAATTTTCTTTTTTCTTTTTTTTTTTTTTTTAAGCAATTGGGGTTAAGTAACTTGCTCAAGGTTACACGGCTAGTCATTTGATTTATGCGTGGGTGCTCATTTTCTGAGGCTGGATCTGATCTCGGGTCATCCAAACTCCGAGGCTGGCACTCTTACTCACTGCGCCACCTAGCCGCCTCGTTAGGGCAGTTGGGGTTAAGTAACTTGCCCAAGGTTACACGGCTAGGTTTTTTTTTGTTGTTGTTGTTGTTTGTGCGGATTAAGTGTCGGAGGCCGGCTCCGAACTCAGGTCCTTCTGATTCCAGGGCCGGCGCTCTATTCACTGCGCCACCTAGCCGCCCCGATGGTTAAATTTTCAATGTGAGCATTTACACCTTGGAAACCAGCAAATGCTACAAGTCGGGGATTGATTTATTGTTTTGTTGAATATCTAGAGTGACATAAGAAAGTGTCCCGGTCTCTGTTGACTTCCAACCTCATGTCTCCACCTGCTTTCAGATATCTTGAACTAAATGTCCAGTAGACACCTTAAACTCTATATAATCAAAACTGAATTATCTTAACCCCAAACCCCCTCCCCCTTCTACCTTCCCTATTCATGCAGAGGGCAAGACTGTCCTCCCTATCCCTCAGGCTCACAACCTAGGAGTCATCCTGAATTCTTCACTATCTCTCATGCCTCCCATCCAAGTGATTGCCAAGACCTGCCAATTTCACCTTTGAAAACCTTTCAGATATACCCTCTTTTCTCCTCTGACACTGCCCCCATTCTAGTGCAGCCCTCCTCACCTGGAACTTGGTCTGCCTACCTCAAGTTGTCCCCACTCCAATCCATTGTAGCAGCAAGCACCCTAACATACCCAGGATGGTTTCCAGCACAGGTTCTTAGATCTGTTTTTCTAAAGGAAAGCAACTCCAACAGGTTAACAATCTTACGTTAATCAATCAAACATTTTCCCCCTATTTCAGGGGGAAAAGTCAGCACCCTAAACTTCAGAAATACAAACAGAAGTTACAAAAGAAAATGACACAATTCAGCATACAGGGATTCCAGCTGTCTGATCATTACATCCATACCTAGTTAGTTACCAGAGAGGGAAGCACCAGCATCTGGGTTTTCAAAGCTGGGGTGCTCAATGGCTGTCCAGAGTCTCATCTGGCCAAATCACACAACTCTTCCCAAAGTAAGCCCCAAAGCAAAACCTCACATCAGGGTATATATAGCCTTCTCCTGGGTCAGAGAATGTCACAACCCTCTTGACCCACTGCCCAATCACAAAGTAACAAGATGTGGACATTCCTGAAAAACATGTGACCACATTCAGCCTGTTAGGGGGCAGAGTATATTTTCAAATCAGGAAAGATTCTCAGATTCACTTAAGCCTATCAAGGAGCCAAGGGGCAGGGAAGATCTTCAGATGCCCATTGCCATTACCTCCATCCTCCATTCAGCCACTAAAATGATTGTTCTAAAACACAGGTCCAATCATGTCATTGAGTGAACTCCAATGGCTTCCTATTGCCTCTTGGACAAAATGCAAAATGCTCTCTTTGGCATTTGAAATCCTTCATAACCTAGCCCCCGCCCCCTACCTTTTCGGTCTTACATCATCCTTCTCAACACATACTTCTTGATTCAGTCACCCTGGCCTCCTGGCTATTCCAGGAACAAGACACCCCTTCTCCCCTCTATGGACATTTTCTCTGACTATCCTGATGCCCTAGAATATTCCCTCTCCTCTGCTCTGACTAATGGCTTCCCCGGCTTCCTTTAAGTCCCAACTAAAATCCCACCTTCTAGAGAAAGTCTTCCCTAACCCCTCATAATTCCAGTGCTTTCCTTCTTTTAATGATTTTCTAGTTATCTTGCAGTTAGTTTGCTTTATGTATATATATATATATACACACACACACATACACACATAATGTGATGTGTGTGTGTTTGCATTTTACCTTCTACATTAGATTATAATGTCCTTGAAGCCAGGGACTGTTTTTGCCTCTTTTTGTACCCCCAGCACTTAGCACAGTATCTGACACATAGTTATTGCTTGTTAAATGTTTATCTATTGATTGATGGATGGAGAAAATATCAATGATTCAGATTAAACTTAAGTTTGCCATGTGTACTTCCCCCATCCGAGAATCAGTTATTAAACATTCATCTCTGAATCTTCACATTACTTTCAGTTATATTTTGAATACATATCCTTCCCACCCATTGCCTAAAACCTCTCACCATCAATTGCTCACTTGAGGATAAAACAAGATGTTTCACTTGTGATTTTCCTCACTGAATCCTGATGAAATGCAGTTACATTTCATGGTATTGTATTGCTCCCTTAGGGAAATGTTCCCTGGCTGTCTGCCTCCATAGAACCTTCAGGGCTATGGAAAGAATTCATTTCTGTACTGATAATATCATCTTCCATGCCCAAAGTTGCTACAAGATTGATTTATGGACACATTTCTAAAATCATTCTCCCTAAGGTGGGAATATAGCTCTGAAGTAGCTGGAAGGAAGGAGGTCAGAATATCGGACAGGGACTAACATCCCTGCCTCTGTCCTCGTAAGCAAAGGGAAAAAATTATTCAGCAGTTTTCCAGATCCAGGTAGGCAACTAAATTAGATTCTCAATTTTCCATACTACTGAAGAGAATAACCCCCAAACCATTTCCATTTTGGCTTTGATTGCGTTCTCTTTCCCACTTCTAGTCTCCTCCTCCTTTGCTCAAACTGATAGGATTAATTTGCATTTTCTGACCAATCACGGACAAGTGGAAAGGAGCAGCTCTAGGGTGTGCTGAGAGCTAACCTGTAATTTGCCTTAGATTGAAGATTTTGCTATGGATCATCCCCAAAGTGGGTAATTCAGGTCATACAGAGAGTATGTGTGATGATGAAAAGAATACCAGCTTTGGAATCAGAAATCCCAGATTTGTTACTTTACATTCATTCAGTTCATTTTTCAGTCATATCCTATTCTTTGTGACCCCGTCTGGGGTTATCTTGGCAAAGATACTGGAGTGGTTTGCTATTTCCTTCTCCAGCTCATTTTACAGATGAGGAAACTCAGGATTAAGTGACTTACCCAGGGTCACACAGCTAGTAAGTGTCTGAGGAAGGTCAGATTTAAAGTCATGAAGATGAATCTCCCTGACTCCAGGCCCAGTGCACTATCCACTGTGCCAACTCAATATTACTTTTCTCTGGGCCTTAGATTCCTCACCTGTAAAATCAAAGTTGTTATATGGAAAATAAAGGGATTTTATGAGAAAAGTTGCTAAATTAATCATGCTCAGGGAGTCACTACTAGTCAAATATGCTAACGATGTCAATGACGTAAAGAACAGTCTAGAACAGAGTGGGGAACCTGTGACCTCAAGGTCACATGTGGCCCTCTAGGTCCTCAAGTGTGGCCCTTGGATTCAGTCAAAGGGTGGTACTTGAGGACCTAGAGGGCCACATGTGGCCTTGAGGCCTCAGGTTCCCCACCCCTGGTCTAGAATATTTGTAGTAGCACTTCTTGTAGTGGTAAAAAAAAAAACTAAAAGCAAAGTGAGTTTTTTTAAGAAATGGCTGAACAAACTGGTATATGAATGCAGTACATTATTATTGTGTGTTTAGGAAAGAGACTGTTTGAAGCAGTGGAGGGTCATACAAGGTGAGGCTTCAAATCAGAAGTACTTGGGCTCAGGTTCTGCCTATGACATTTAATGGACTGTATGAGTGGAAACCTCTAGTAATTTGCAAAGATTCTCAGTTACAGATGAATTGCTGATCTGCATTAGTGAAGGGAGTTTCCTCGTCAGGGAGTTTTCTAAACTGATGAAATTGTAGGAATGACAAATATTAGGAATTCATAGAAATAGGGCAAGATTTATATGAATTGATTCAGAACAAAGAAAGACTAGGAAAACAATGTGCATAATTACTACAACAATATAGATGAAAACAATGTTAAAAGACAACAGAATTTAGATCAAATTCAGTGATCAATGGATGATTCCTGTCATCTGATGCTGGAATGAGGCTCCTTCCTTGGTATAGGGGTTGATGGTGTGTCTCTAGATACAGATCATTATATTCTTTATCAGTTGAGTTTTCAATCACTCTATGAAGACAGCTTTGTTTTTATGTGAGTACTGTTGTTAGGTGTTGGGAATGGGGTGGAATTTATTGGGAAGTGACTGTGGTTAAAAAAGACAAATGCTGGGGCGGCTAGGTGGCGCAGTGAATAGAGCGCTGGCCCTGGAGTCAGAAGGACCTGAGTTCGGAGCCGGCCTCCGAAACTTAATCCACACAAACAAAAAAAAAAATCCTAGCTGTGTAACCTTGGGCAAGTTACTTAACCCCAATTGCCCTAAAGGGGCGGCTAGGTGGCAGTGAGTAAGAGCGCCGGCCTCAGAGTTGGGATGACCCGAGATCAGATCCGGCCTCAGAAAATGAGCACCCACACATAAATAATGACTAGCCGTGTAACCTTGAGCAAGTTACTTAACCCCAATTGCTTAAAAAAAAAAAAAAAGACAAATGCTCATTCAAACACTTTGAAGTTTAAAAGGGGGTAGAGAGGGTTTGAAATAGATGATCCTTCTGGTCCCTTGAAGCTCTAAATGCCCTGCTTGTCCAAAAGGCAAAGCTTATAGGGAACGCCTTCTGAGAATTGGTTATATCCTGGGAGCTGTCATTCTGTTCTGCATGATGTCAGTCTAGGAATAGGATTTTAGGAGACCTGCTCCAGCAAGCCACTAGGTACTTAAGTGTCATGTTGGGGGTAACTTGGGTGACAGATGTGGAAGGGAAATGGTCTTTGGGCCCCGCTCTGTCATAGCCCATAGCTTAAGGGCTCAGGAACTAGGGAATTGCCAAATGGCCCATGGAGATCAGCCTGTCAGAATTAGATAGAAGGACTCTTAACCTCACTGGGCCTGTTTTCCTCATTTGGACTAGCTAATTCACTCTAAGGTTCCAACCAACTCAGTTAAAAAAAAGAAAGAAAGAAATCCCAAAGAATAGAAATGATTGAACAGGCACCACTCAACAACAAAAGCCAACTGAGAGGGATGGAGAGCTAATTAACCCTCAGGTGATTCTATAACTCAGGTGTTAGAGGGCTCAGCAGGAAGGCAAAGTAATCCCCTTTCTCTTAGAGGCATAAATAGGGAATGGGAACATTTGTTTACCCAATGTTTGTTGCTAATGAGGTTTGAGGTAGGGAATTCCACTATTTGCTCTTTTTTTTAATCTAGGAAAAGCTAGAATAACAGTGGCCTGAAGTCTCAGACTCTCTTCCCTGTTCCTGGCTTCCTGGGGTTATGCCAGACATTCCTAACCCTGCCTACAATGTCTTTTAAAGAATCTTGCTAGATTCTGATTGCTGAGTGGGTAACAGGCTTAGGTTTGTGAATATAAAAAAGCCCCCATCCCATAATGACCCTTACTTATCATTTGTATATTCATTGGTTTCTTATTCCTATTCATAGTTCAGAGTCTCAGAAAAAGGGCAGGGAGAGCATGTACAACTGGGATAGGTAAAAGAGGGATTGGGAGAAAGAAAGGTGGCACTTATGGTTGAAACCTAGCTAAAAAATGTCATTCCTAGGAATCCAGCTCCTTTTTCTCAGTTACTGGTTTTTGTGTATCTGGAATTCAGGCATACTCCAAACCCTAGGGGTGGGATGGACGTCCCTCTCTACATCTTCTGAGATGGTCCTGATGTCACTGGCAAAAGGGAAGATTCGGGAACGGGTCCTAAAGGTGGTCAGGGAGAGGGTGCCCCGGGACCGAGTGTTCCACTGCTTGGTCAGCTTCCTGATGGCCTCCTCTTCCTTCATTTTCTCCAGCACTTCCTGTAGGACTGAGCGGAAGAGCTGGGATACCTCATGGACTTCTGGCTCATACTCAGCAACGAGCTGCCGAAACCTAGAAGGAGAAGGACAAGAGACAGAAGGCAGGACATATTGTATGAGATTCCATTTTGTACAGTTTTCATTGAGTGATGTTTAATCCCTTGTAACTTCCTTCCTGTTCCTCTAGGAAGGCCATTCTTTGACCATTCCATTGAGGGCATATTACAATTCCAGTCTCTCCTAAGGAAGGCTGTGTGTGTGTGTGTGTGTGTGTGTGTGTGTGTGTGTGTGTGTGTGTGTATTCATGTGTTTGTGTGCTTGCAGGAATCATAGCATATGGAAACTGCAGAAGCAGATTTTAGTTTGATATAAGGAGACACTCATTAATTATTCATGAAATGTAATGTCTCGGGGCGGCTAGGTGGCACAGTGAGTAGAGCGCCAGCCCTGGAGTCAGAAGGACCTGAGTTCTGATCCGGCCTCAGACACTTAACCCACACAAACAAAAACCTAGCCATGTGACCTTGGGCAAGTTACTTAACCCCAATTGCCCTAAAAGGGGTGGCTAGGTGGCACAGTGAGTAAGAGCGCCGGCCTCGGAGTTGGGATGACCCGAGATCAAATCCGGCCTCAGAAAATGAGCACCCATGCATAAATAATGACTAGCCGTGTAACCTTGAGCAAGTTACTTAACCCCAATTGCTTAAATAAAAAAAAAAAAAAAGAAATGTAATGTCTTGAGAAAGAATGGATTCTTCCTTGCTGGAGGACTCCAACTGAATGTTGGATGACTGCTTGCTATCAAAAGGACCACTAGGAGTTGGGGGGTCAAGGGAGTAGGCATCATGGTATAGCAGGAACACTGGTTCTGGGTTTAGAGGATCTGGTTCATACCTCACCTCCATCACTTACTACCTGTGGGGTCTTGGGAAAATCACTTGATTTTCCCCAGGCCTCTGTTTTCTCATCTGTAAAATGAGGGGGTTGCAGAGGTGAGGGAAGGAAGGTAGATGGAGAGAAAATAAATGGTTATTAATTAAAGACAATCATTTTTAAAGGATGGATTTGGACCAGGTGGCTTATGAAATTCCTCTCAGCTCTTGGTCTATGGCCTGGGTTTGAATCCTAGCTGACACCTACTAGCTGTGTGACCTTGGGTAAAGTGATTAAATTTTTTTGCCTCAGTTTTTTCACAGACGGGGTGTCCCAAAAGTCTTAGGGAAATTTTAAGTGGTTTTAAACTGTACTAAGACTTTTAGACACACTTTATACAAAAAGAGGTGACGTGGTTTGTCTTGTGTACCTCACAGGGCTATTCCAGATCAAACCAAATGAAACTATACATAAATACATTGTAACTGTCAGGTTACAATGAATAAATGTAAATTATTGTGATTCGTTTCCTGAGATGAAACAAAAACCATCCCATTTTCTATTTTCTCTTGCTACAATAACAAGTGAATCATCCTGCCTCCTTCTTTGTCCCCTGATGGCACAGTCAGCATATTTCTTTCTGTTCTTGTCCATTGAGAAAAATAGTGGAGGGACTCTTGCTTCTGACCCTGAAGTCTTAAAAGGACAACAAAATAAGAGGATAGATTTACACCAATAAACTATCAATAGGGCACAAAAAAGAAAACTGAATTTGGAATCAGAGGTCTTGAGTCCAATTTCTGTCTCTTACATATACTAGCTTCAAGACCTTGGGAAAGTCACTTAATTTCTCTGAGCATGTGTTTTCCCATCTTTGAAACAAGGGCATTGGTCCCTTTTCTTTTATATTATGGGGGGGGGGGGTGGAGAGGAAGAGGGCAGCTAGATGGCGCAGTGAATAGAACACTGGCCCTGGAGTCAGGAGGACCTGAGTTTTAATCTGACCTCAGACACTTGTCACACTAGCCTTGTGGCCTTGGGCAAGTCACTTAATCCCAATTGCCCTGCCCTCCCCCCTCCAAAAAAAGCAAAAAATAAAGATAAAAAAATAAATTATTGCAGTGGGGTGGGTAGGAGGGAGAGAAAATAAATGCTTGTTAATTTAAAAATAAAATTAAGTTTAAAAAACAGATAGGGTTGGGCTAGGTGATCTCTGGAGTCCCTTCTAACTCCAAATCCATGATCCTACTATATGAGCTTATGAACTCACATTTGTACAGTTAGCTCTATGAAGTGTTCACAGTCACCCTGTGAGGGATGCAGGGTAAGCATGATAGCCTTATTGAAGTCCATCTCTAATGTCTCACCCTGACCTGAAAA